>JAMWYP010000238.1:0-600000 GCA_025563575.1 Acacia pycnantha | reverse complement strand
GAGTAACTCATGAATATAAAGATAGGATGTTTACAATGAATCTTCTCTCTCGAAGTGTATGGATGAACACCGAAGTACAATACAAAACATTTCACTCTCTATGATATATAGACATTGAAAAACAGAGAGTAAATGATATAAAGATCGAGTATTAGCATGTTGAAGATGTAAGCTTGTTCTCTCGCTTTTGTTGTTGTCTTTGAAGGTTTGTATGCAGCTCTATATATAGCGGCAAATCTTCATATGACCGTTGCTTCTCAATTCTGAATTCTCTCCATTCGAAATTCTAGCCGTTGAGACTCACGGCCTTTTCGATTTCCAACTTTTGCTCGCATTGAAGATTATGACCGTTATGTCATTTAATGACTTTCCTTTATTTGTTCAGGGAATCATTCTGAGTAATGGCTATATCAATTGTTTCCAAGTGAAGGATTTCTTCTTCTTGAATTTTCCTCTGTTTGACGCGTGAAAGTAAATGCTCGATTTTCCGTTTCGTCAACAAAGGTTGATTCCTCGTCATGAACATTAATTCGAATGCTGAATCTGTTTGGCTTATGTCCGTTGGAGTATTTCATCATCCGAATGATTTAATCCTTTGGAGAAGCATTACAATTGAGTAGACAACTTCGTTTCTTCAAGTTTCTCATTGATTCACCATCTTTCCCATTTCGAGATTATGCAGCAAGTTCATCTTCCAGATCTTGATTTCTATCAAGATTGATGTTCTCTCAAGCTTTAATAATCAAACATGTACACAAATGATATAAATAATGTTAAGAAGAAGTATAAGTCATTTGGGTAATCATGTGGATGTTCTTTGATGAGAAACGAGACTTTCGAAATGCTGTTTTTCTGAATCGGGGTCATGAACTCGAGCTTGGATAAGTAGGCTCGAGTTTGCAAGGGTCAGTTCAGCTTCGCAAGGTGCAAACCGGAGGTTCGTGAGCAAACTCTAGAGTTTGTAACATTTTTCAGCATCTAGGCTCGAGTCTATAATTATAGGCTCGAGTTTGGGTCTCTTCAAAATCATCTTTTGCTTTCTGTCTTGTCTAGGCTCGAGTTTGTCACTTATAGGCTCGAGTTTGGATGATTTTCGCGACCGGTAGCTCTTTGTAACCCGCGAACTCGAGCCGCTAACTAATAGGCTCGAGTTTGCTTCTCTAGCTAGCAAACCTCCAACATCCTGGAAATACGGTCCACTTTCGAGGGCTATATCTCCCTGGTATGAACTCCGTTTTAGTTGTTTAACCTATCGATGGAAAGCCCTTTGAGTCTACTTTCCAATGCCACCGATTTCAGCTCAATTGGATTCTCCGTTTGTGAGATAAACTCAAAACATTGAAGGTTGGTCATTTGTGTGACGTGGATTTCACTGTCAACTTCATAAATTCATTACTCCTTCATCTGAACTCGTTTTGGCTTGAATTATATATCTAAATGACGCATTGGGAGTCTAGTTTCATATGCCACTGGTTTCACCTCAATCCGATCTCTAGTTTAGGAGATATCATTGAATTACCAGACGTCGCCCGAGTGAAACGTGGAACAGAGTAGCTGAAATGTTGAACACCGTCGTAAGCTCGAGTTTGCCAACTAATAGGCTCGAGTTTGCCTTGTCCAGAGACACCGTAAATGCTGAAGACACTACAGGCTCGAGTTTGCTAATGATGGGCTCGAGTTTGGAGTTCCAAACCTGAGGTTTGAGTTCTAAGCTCGAGTTTGGCTTGTCCAGAGGCGCCAGAGTTGCTGAGGACATTACATGCTCGAGTTTGCTAATGATGGGCTCGAGTTTGCTCATCTTGGAACTGATTTTTGCTGGTTTTAACTCGAATTGATCCGTTCCAATTCCCATATGATCTTGGAGACTTCTAGCATCAATATAAGAACTTGAGTAAAGATATTCCACTTGCATTGCAAGTTCTTCCTTCTTCAATTTCTTCTCTTCTTCTAGATTATCCCCCAAAATCATTTGATAACTTCTTGCTTCCTTGATATTATAATATTCTCATTATATTGAGCAAGAGCTTCTTTCTTCAATCAACATTCTCCATTATTTAAACTTTGCATCTACATTAAATATAAGAATTAGTCAAAGTAGAAGATAAATGTAGTATGCAACCTTTTTGCTCTTAAGAATGACATCTATATAAGACATCATCAAAACTAATCAAAACCAACATTCTCCCCTTTTTGATGATGGCAAATACTTTAAGGAAAATATGTATGAATATGAAAAAGTATTAAACCCAACATATTTTTCTTGCCATTCTCTCCCCCTTATTTGTCATTAGCAAAAAGTTGAGTTTAAAGAAGAGATGCTTGTAGCGAGACAAGTATATAAATAAATTATACAGAATCAAAGAATTGATTTTCTCTCCCCAATTTGAAATTGTTTTCATTCTTAATATGATGCAATAATGTTTTTATGAAAACAAGTTTGAAAGAGTTTGGAGAGGTTTTTGAAAACATCTTTCACAATTAAAGCATATAAATACCAAACATGTGCAAGGTTTCTAATGAATATAAAAGATAGAGATTAGAAATGCTCATGTTGATTTTGCAAATTGATGAATGATCAATGAAGTCCATTTGCTTGCTTTCTTCTTGTATGAGATCATTTACATCCTTCTCTTTTCCTTCATATACTCTCTTCGTAGAACATGTCTTAGCTGGCTTCAAGAAGTTTTCTTGTACTTCATATCACAACTTCAACATCAAAATATCTTTCCTCAATGTAATGGTTTCTCTTTTTAGTATGTTGAGGAATGTCCTAGTACATAACAGAATCTCCTGCTACAAATTGAACACTTTCTTTGCCAAAGAGATTTGTTAGAGCAAAGATGATATCAAAATATCCCTTTCTATATGATATTTTCAAATTAGGTAATGAAAGGAAAATATGATATTAATTCATCATCAAAACTAATACAACAAAGTGAATGTTAGATGAGGGTTTTCTTCAAATAAAGGAGATGAGCTTTTAAGATATAAAACACATGAGAATGTGAAGCTCCCCTTAATGAATGCATGACTAAGGGTAACAACTCTTATGCTCTTATGCAATTAAATCATATGAAACTTGAGCAAAGAGTATACAGAATCGAATTTGAATCGAAATGTAAATTGCATCGTAATCGAGTTTGCAGCAGTAAATAGGATGAGTCACTAAGCGCACTTCATAACTAAGATATGAAGCATAAACCACATTGTCATACTGCATAACTTAGAGTGTTCAAAATATTACAAAATTGCAGTAGATATCAATAAGGTTATTTCTCAATGACAGTTTGAAATATACTTTATGTAGAAAAGATGTCATTGATAGAATGCATGTAAGTTTGATCAATAAGCATATAAAATCTTATCCATAATGATAAGCATTTATCAACTCACATTTCATGAATGAGATCAAAATTTTCAAGAATGATAATGAAATATGCAAATTGTTTCAAATCTCAAATGTTCTTTCAAATCATGATAATGAATTAAGAAATCAAAATTTTGATGAATGAAAGAGTCATTTTTGAAACATGCTTGAAAATAATGCTCACTTTAAAACATGGTGGAAGTCAACATGTTTAATGAATAAATCGAATGCTTCAAGATTAAGAGAACATGTGAAACATTGAAGTTTACATGTAGAAGAATTTTCTCAAGAGCAAAAGTCATGAAGGTAAAGCATTATTGAAATATGCTTAGCACAATAGAGAAATAATGACTTTGCTATGACGAAAGATAATCTTGCATCTTAGGATTAGAAGAGTATGAATGCTCAAGGCAAGACTATGAATCCAGTTACTCAAAATAAGGATGAAAGACAAAGTTTATGTAATTGAGTAACATGACTACTAGGCCAAACTCATTGAATGATATGGAATATAAAGATCAAACAATAAGATTTCACAAATTCGAGCAAGTTTGAAAATTTTTCTCAAGTTTAGCTTTCAAGAGCAAACTCGGAGTTTAGTGTAAACTCGGAGTTTGTTAATTATGGCAACTTCTGCGAAGAGCAAACTCGAGTAAAATTGTAAACTCTAGAGTTTGTTATTTTTAAACGTCGTGTTAAGCTTCAAAGAAGAGCAAACTCGAGTTTTAAATGTAAACTCTGGAGTTTAAATGTAAACTCTGGAGTTTGTTATTATTATTATTTTTTTTTAAAGGGGCGAACTCGAGTTCATGAAAAACAGGCTCGAGTTCGTATCACCGCAGAGAGCATTTATCGCGAAAGCCATCTCGAAATCAAACTTCACAGCAATTGGCAAACTCGAGTCCATTAGTGAGCAGGTGCTCGAGTTTGACACTATTCATGCCAAAATACATTAGTTGTTTAAAACGTGAACCTGGAGCATAAAACACAAACTCGAGTTTGTAAAATAATTTTTCTCATTTTCAAAGACCAGGCTCGAGTTTAGAGATTCAGCTCGAGTTTACATGTTTTGTAAATTCTTTTTATTTCTCAAACCACGAGTAAACTCTACACAAAAATTTGGGCTAGAGTTTAGAAATTTAGGCTCGAGTTTGACACTATTCATGTCAAAACAAATTAAGCATTTCAGAAAGAACTTGAGGTTTAAATATAAACTCTGGAGTTTCGTGTAAACTCGGAGTTTAGCGTAAATAACTTTACTCAATTTAAAGTTCGGCTCGAGTTTAAATTATTAGGCTCGAGTTTGAGTTTTGGAACAAGGGCAAACCGGAGGTTTAAAAGAAAACTCTAGAGTTTGCGAAAATTTAAAAACTTGGAAGCTCTCTCGCAAGGGCAAACTCTACACAAAACTCGGAGTTTAAACAAACTCTACACAAAACTCGGAGTTTAACAAACTCTACACAAAACTCGGAGTTTAAAGAAATGGTTTTCAATTGGGAAACTTTCTCGCTTGAGGCAAACTCGAGTTTTGATTGAAATTGAATAAATTCCAAATCCTTTTAACTTAACCAAAGACAAACCAAAAATGAATTTAAATATAATCATAGTAAGAGGCAAGAATTAGATATCACCGTAATTCCTCTTGTCCTCATAGAAGCTTGCTTGGTTGGGATGGATTGATGTAGATAACTCCTTTTCCAATGTTCACCATCAACATCCAAAGATAGGTTGTTTAGCTTTCTCAAGACTTGGATCATTTCTCTATGTTGCATCTTTGAGAAGCTTTCTTTGATCCTACAAAGTTGTATAAATCCTTTTCTTTCTTGGTATCCAACCTTTCTTGGATCCAATCTTTGTTAGCTTGTAGAAATCAAAATTCACATGCTCTTATGAATATAATCAATTCAGCATAGTTGAGCACAATGAATTAATCATGACTTTATGCATAAAAGAGATACTTTCTTTTCAAATCATCATGTATGCATACAAAATTAAGTTATTAACATTGCAATCCCTTTGAAGAATAAATCAGCATGTTAAAGCCCAATTTGAAAGATAGTTTGCAATGTTAATTCCTAAGGTTACGAATGTAAAACCTCAATGAATATTTCAAATGATAGGAAAGGAGGTCTTACAATTGTATACCTTTACCTTAGGTACTTGGAGTGTTGGCTTTGCTTACCCATTTGTTCTTCATATGACTTTCCATGGGTATCTCGCAAAGTTCTCTCGTAAAATGTAGACTTCAAGAGTCTTCTATTTGATACTTGAGAGGTTCTCCTTTTCTTGTTCTCCTCAAGATAGTTGAATGGTACTCTATGGTAGTTTGTTCTTGAGGTGGAAGATACTCTTCTTGCTTGTATCCATTGCTTCTTATTATTTGACCTTGTAGTTCCAAAGAATGGCTTTTCCACAAGTTCTCCAAACTGATATGAGTTTCCTTGTAGGTTCTTGAGAAACTATTGGATTCTTCTTCATCTTCTCGCACCCTTATGTCCATTGGTTTTCAAATCAATCTGCACACATAAAGCACTAGATGGACGTTTTGGTACCCATTTATACTTGGGTCCTTGATGTTAGTATTGGACCTTACTTGTCCTTTAGGAACCCAAACAGATTTATTTCTCACATTATAATTTCTCCTAATATAGCATGTATGAGAAATATGTCCAGATTTACCACAATAATTGCAAACAATAGAATGATGCGTATTATGAGCAGCTTTTGCAAGAATTGTATTGGTCAAGTGGATGCAATGTCAAATGACCCATATTTGTATATTCTTTCTTCCCACATGATTTTCCAAAGATGATTTTCGAAAACATGTTTGTTTTTCAAAATAGAATCGGTAAATGGATGCAAAACAATTTTATGCAGATGTTCAGAATCATTTTTAACTACACAAGAAGAATTGGAATTGTTTACCACTTGTGCATCTTGAGCTCCAGATAATGATTGATCACAATTGTGCACAATGAGCTCTTCTTGGGAATCCTCATTCTCTTGTTCTTCATTCTCCAGCTTGTTCATCACCATAGATGTACAAAGATATAGTCTTAGATGGACTGACAACACTTTCAACTTCAACACAAATGTTAGAAGTATAAATAGAATCAAGAGTATCCCAAATTTCTTTAGCACAAGAGCACAACCTTGATTTTCTCAAAATCATTTTCTCACAATGCACTTGTAAAGAAATTTCATTGCTCTAATATTCAATGAAAACATTTTCTTTTCTTTTTCTCGTCCAATCCTTTCTTGGAGTAAAGTCAAAAATGTTTGTAAAGACTTTCCACATATCAAAATCAGTTGCTTTGATAAAACTAGTCATTCTAGCTTTCCAAAACCAAAAATCAATATCTTTGAAAAGTGGTGGAATGGTAAAGTCAAAACCTTTCAAAAACGAAAGCAGCACCCAAAATTAGCCATTTGATAACTCTTGAGACTGTTAAGTCCTTTAAACAATAGCCTGACTCTGATACCAAATGAAAGACTTGGCTATCACCCAAGAGGGGGTGAATTGGGTGTTTGATTAAAAACTTAGAACTTTAAAAACTTTTCTTCACTTGCTGGAAATAGTTTGAATGTCAATAATAATTTATAAAGTGATAAGCAATCATTCAAACATATATGCTGGAATGTAAGAGATAAGGGAAGAGAATATGCAAACGGTGATTTATACTGGTTCGGCCCAATCCTTGACCTATGTCCAGTCCCCAAGCTCTACTTGAGAATTTCAATCCACTATCTTCTTTCAACTTGATTACACGTTCTGTACTTGAAGTAAACCCTCACTAGGATTGACTCCCCTTACAAACTGTAATCAATACACTCTGTTTGATTACACACTCGCACTCAAGTAATCCTCTCACTAGGATTCACTCCTTACAAGTCAGTAATCAACACAATGTGTTTCCCACTCAAGATCACCCAATCTTGAGTAACTCAAGATATAAAGATAGGATGTTTACAATGAATCTTCTCTCTCGAGTGTATGGATGAACACTGAAGTACAATACAAAACATTTCACTCTCTATGATATATAGACATTGAAAAAGAGAGTAAATGATATAAAGATCGAGTATTAGCATGTTGAAGATGTAAGCTTGTTCTCTCGCTTTTTGTTGTCTTTGAAGGTTTGTATGCAGCTCTATATATAGCGGCAAATCTTCATATGACCGTTGCTTCTCAATTCTGAATTCTCTCCATTCGAAATTCTAGCCGTTGGGACTCACGGCCTTTTCGATTTCCAACTTTTGCTCGCATTGAAGATTATGACCGTTATGTCATTTAATGACTTTCCTTTATTTGTTCAGGG
The DNA here is from genome assembly GCA_025563575.1 of Acacia pycnantha. Taxonomy (NCBI): domain Eukaryota; kingdom Viridiplantae; phylum Streptophyta; class Magnoliopsida; order Fabales; family Fabaceae; genus Acacia; species Acacia pycnantha. Next base: position 592,314 of record JAMWYP010000238.1, on the reverse strand, counting down.
AATCATTCGAGTAATGGCTATATCAATTGTTTCCAAGTGAAGGATTTCTTCTTCTTGAATTTTCTCTCGTTTGACGCGTGAAAGTAAATGCTCGATTTTCCGCTTCGTCAACAAAGTGGTTGATTCTGTCATGAACATTAATTCGAATGCTGAATCTGTTTGGCTTATGTCCGTTGGAGTATTTCATCATCTCGAATGATTTAATCCTTTGGAGAAGCATTACAATTGAGTAGACAACTTCGTTTCTTCAAGTTTCTCATTGGATTCGAGTCATCTTTCCCATTTCGAGATTATGCAGCAAGTTCATCTTCTAGATCTTGATTTCTATCAAGATTGATGTTCTCTCAAGCTTTAATAATCTGAAACATGTACACAAATGATATAAATAATGTTAAGAAGAAGTATAAGTCATTTGGGTAATCATGTGGATGTTCTTTGATGAGAAACGAGACTTTCGAAATGCTGTTTTTCTGAATCAGGGTCATGAACTCGAGCTTGGATAAGTAGGCTCGAGTTTGCAAGGGTGAAGTTCAGCTTCTGCAAGGTGCAAACTGGAGGTTCAGAGCAAACTCTAGAGTTTGTAACATTTTTCAGCATCTAGGCTCGAGTCTATAATTATAGGCTCGAGTTTGGGTCTCTTCAAAATCATCTTTTGCTTTCTGTCTTGTCTAGGCTCGAGTTTGTCACTTATAGGCTCGAGTTTGGATGATTTTCGCGACTCAGTAGCTCTCTCAGTAACCCGCGAACTCGAGCTTGCCAACTAATAGGCTCGAGTTTGCTTCTCGCTAGCAAACCTCCAACATCCAGGAAATACTGTCCACTTTCGAGGGCTATATCTCCCTGGTCTGAACTCCGTTTTAGTTGTTTAACCCATCGATGGAAAGCCCTTTGAGTCTACTTTCCAATGCCACCGATTTCAGCTCAATTGGATTCTCCGTTTGTGAGATAAACTCAAAACATTGAAGGTTGGTCATTTGTGTGACGTGGATTTCACTGTCAACTTCATAAATTCATTACTCCTTCATCTGAACTCCTTTTGGCTTGAATTATATATCTAAATGACGCATTGGGAGTCTAGTTTCATATGCCACTGGTTTCACCTCAATCCGATCTCTAGTTTAGGAGATATCATTGAATTACCAGACGTCGCCCGAGTGAAACGTGGAACAGAGTAGCTGAAATGTTGAACACCGCTGTAAGCTCGAGTTTGCCAACTAATAGGCTCGAGTTTGCCTTGTCCAGAGACACCAGAAATGCTGAAGACACTACAGGCTCGAGTTTGCTAATGATGGGCTCGAGTTTGGAGTTCCAAACCTGAGGTTTGAGTTCTAAGCTCGAGTTTGACTTGTCCAGAGGCGCCGAGTTGCCGAGGACATTACATGCTCGAGTTTGCTAATGATGGGCTCGAGTTTGCTCATCTTGGAACTGATTTTTGATGGTTTTAACTCGAATTGATCCGTTCCAATTCCCATATGATGTTGGAGACTTCTAGCATCAATATAAGAACTTGAATAAAGATATTCCATTGCATTGCAAGTTCTTCATTCTTCAATTTCTTCTCTTCTTCTAGATTATCCCCCAAAATCATTTGATAACTTCTTGCTTCCTTGATATTATGATATTCTCATTATATTGTGCAAGAGCTTCTTTCTTCAATCAACATTCTCCATTATTTAAACTTTGCATCTACATTAAATATAAAAATTAGTCAAAGTAGAAGATAAATGTAGTATGTAACCTTTTGCTATTAAGAATGACATCTATATAAGACATCATCAAAACTAATCAAAACCAACATTCTCCCCCTTTTTGATGATGGCAAATACTTTAAGGAAAATATGTATGAATATGAAAAAGTATTAAACCCAACATATTTTTCTTGCCATTCTCTCCCCCTTATTTGTCATTAGCAAAAAGTTGAGTTTAAAGAAGAGATGCTTGTAGCGAGACAAGTATATAAATAAATTATACAAAATCAAAGAATTGATTTTCTCTCCTTAATTTGAAATTGTTTTCATTCTTAATATGATGCAATAATGTTTTTATGAAAACAAGTTTGAAAGAGTTTGGAGAGGTTTTTGAAAACATCTTTCACAATTAAAGCATATAAATACCAAACATGTGCAAGGTTTCTAATGAATATAAAAGATAGAGATTAGAAATGCTCATGTTGATTTTGCAAATTGATGAATGATCAATGAAGTCCATTTGCTTGCTTTCTTCTTGTATGAGATCATTTACATCCTTCTCTTTTCCTTCATACAAACTCTCTTCGTAGAACATGTCTTAGCCAAGCTTCAAGAAGTTTTCTTGTACTTCATATCACAACTTTTCAACATCAAAATATCTTTCCTCAATGTAATGGTTTCTCCTTTTAGTATGTTGAGGAATGTCCTAGTACATAAATGAATCTCCTGCTACAAATTGAACACTTTCTTTGCCAAAGAGATTTGTTAGTGCAGCATGATATCAAAATATCCCTTTCTATATGATATTTTCAAATTAAGGTAATGAAGGGAAATATGATATTAATTCATCATCAAAACTAATACAACAAGAATGCAAAGATGTAGGTTTTCTTCAAATAAAGGAGATGAGCTTTAAGATATAAACACATGAGAATGTGAAGCCCCTTAATGAATGCATGACTAAGGGCACAACTCTTATGCTCTTATGCAATTAAATCATATGAAACTTGAGCAAAGAGTATGCTGTAATCAGAATTTGAATCGTAAATGTAATTGACGAATCAGTTTGCAAAAGCGTAAATAGATGTGAGTAATAAGCGCACCGCATAACTAAGATATGAAGCATAAAACACATTGTCATACCGCATAACTTAGAGTGTTCAAAATATTACAAAATTGCATGATATCAATAAGGTTATTTTCAATGACAACTTGGAAATATACTTTATGTAGAAAAGATGTCATTGATAGAATGCATGTAAGTTTGATCAATAAGCATATAAAATCTTATCCATAATGATAAGCATTTATCAACTCACGTTTCATGAATGAGATCAAATTTTTCAAGAATGATAATGAATATGCAAATTGTTTCAAATCTTAAATGTTCTTTCAAATCATGATAATGAATTATGAAATCAAAATTTTGATGAATGAAAGAGTCATTTTTGAAACATGCTTGAAAATAATGTTCACTTTAAACATGGTGGAAGTCAACATGTTTAATGAATAAATTAAATGCTTCAAGATTAAGAGAACATGTGAAACATTGAAGCTTACATGTAGAAGAATTTTCTAAGAGCAAAAGTTATGAAGGTAAAGCATTATTGAATATGCTTAGCATAATAGAGAAATAATGACTTTGCTATGACGTAAAGATAATCTTGCATCTTAGGATTAGAAGAGTATGAATGCTCAAGGCAAGACTATGAATCCAAGACAAAATAAGGATGAAAGACAAAGTTTATGTAATTGAGTAACATGACTACTAGGCCAAACTCATTGAATGATATGGAATATAAAGATCAAACAAAGAAGATTTCACAAATTCGAGCAAGTTTGAAAATTTTTCTCGTGTTTAGCTTTTCGCAAGAGCAAATCGGAGTTTTTGTAAAATCGAGTTTGTTAATTATGGCATACTTCTGCGAAGAGCAAACTCGAGTAAAATTGTAAACTCTAGAGTTTGTTATTTTTAAAGTCGGGTTAAGTTGCAAAGAAGAGCAAACTCCGGAGTTTAAATGTAAAACTCCTGGAGTTCAAATGTAAACTCGAGTTTGTTATTATTATTATTTTTTAAAAGGCGAACTTGAGTTCATGAAAAATAGGCTCGAGTTCAGGGACACCGTAGAGCATTTATCGCGAAAGCCATCTCAAAATCAAACTTCACATTAAATTGGCAAACTCGAGTCCATTAGTGAGATGTGCTCGAGTTTGACACTATTCATGCCAAAATACATTAGTTGTTTAAAACGTGAACTGGAGTATAAACCACAAACTCGAGTTTGTAAAATAATTTTCTCATTTTCAAAGACCAGGCTCGAGTTTAGAGATTCAAAGCTCGAGTTTACATGTTTTGTAAATTCTTTTTATTTCTCAAACCACGAGTAAACTCTACACAAAATTTGGGCTAGAGTTTAGAAATTTAGGCTCGAGTTTGACACTATTCATGTCAAAACAAAATTAAGCATTTTAGTGAGAACTTGAGGTTTAAATATAAACTCTGGAGTTTCGTGTAAACTCGGAGTTTAGCGGATAAAATAACTTTACTCAATTTAAAGTTCGGGCTCGAGTTTAAATTATTAGGCTCGAGTTTGAGTTTTGGAACAGTGGCAAACCGGAGGTTTAAAAGAAAACTCTAGAGTTTGCGAAAAATATAAAAAACTTGGAAGCTCTCTGCCAACGGCAAACTCTACACAAAACTGGAGTTTTAACAAACTCTACACAAAACTCTGGAGTTTAACAAACTCTACACAAAACTCTGGAGTTTAAAGAAATGGTTTTCAATTGGGAAACTTTCCCGCTAGAGGCAAACTCGAGCTTGCACGGCAGCTCGAGTTTACATACTTGTAAACTCTTTAAACTCATTTTCTTGGAGGATTCAAATTGGATTTTGCATTTCTAAACCGAAGTTTGGCTTTGACAAAAAAATTTTGATTGAAATTGAATAAATTCCAAATCCTTTTAACTTAACCAAAGACAAACCAAAAATGAATTTAAATATAATCATAGTAAGAGGCAAGAATTAGATATCACCGTAATTCCTCTTGTCCTCATAGAAGCTTGCTTGGTTGGGATGGATTGATGTAGATAACTCCTTTTCCAATGTTCACCATCAACATCCAACGATAGCTTGTTTAGCTTTCTCAAGACTTGGATCATTTTCTATGTTGCATCTTTGAGAAGCTTTCTCTTGATCCTACAAAGTTGTATAAATCCTTTTCTTTCTTGGTATCCAACCTTTCTTGGATCCAATCTTTGTTAGCTTGTAGAAATCAAAATTCACATGCTCTTATGAATATAATCAATTCAGCATAGTTGAGCACAATGAATTAATCATGACTTTATGCATAAAAGAGATACTTTCTTTTCAAATCATCATGTATGCATACAAAATTAAGTTATTAACATTGCAATCCCTTTGAAGAATAAATCAGGATGTTAAAGCCCAATTTGAAAGATAGTTTGCAATGTTAATTCCTAAGGTTACTGAATGTAAAACCTCAATGAATATTTCAAATGATAGGAAAGGAGGTCTTACAATTGTATACCTTTACCTTAGGTACTTGGAATGTTGGCTTTGCTTACCCATTTGTTCTTCATATGACTTTCCATGGGTATCTGGCAAAGTTCTCTCGAAAAATGTAGACTTCAAGAGTCTTCTATTTGATACTTGAGAGGTTCTCCTTTTCTTGTTCTCCTCAAGATAGTTGAATGGTACTCTATGGTAGTTTGTTCTTGAGGTGGAAGATACTCTTCTTGCTTGTATCCATTGCTTCTTATTATTTGACCTTGTAGTTCCAGCAATGGCTTTTCCACAAGTTCTCCTAACTGATATGAGTTTTCTTGTAGGTTCTTGAGAAACTATTGGATTCTTCTTCATCTTCTCAGTACCCTTATGTCCATTGGTTTTCAAATCAATCTGCACACATAAAGCACTAGATGGACGTTTTGGTACCCATTTATACTTGGGTCCTTGATTTTAGTATGGACCTTACTTGTCCTTTAGGAACCCAAACAAATTTATTTCTCACATTATAATTTCTCCTAATATAGCATGTATGAGAAATATGTCCAGATTACCACAATAATTGCAAACAATAGAATGATGCGTATTATGAGCAAGTTTGCAAGAATTGTATTGGTCAAGTGGATGCAATGTCAAATGACCCATATTTGTATATTCTTTCTTCCCACATGATTTTCCAACGATGATTTTCGAAAACATGTTTGTTTTTCAAAATAGAATCGGTAAATGGATGCGAACAATTTTATGCAGATGTTCGAATCATTTTTAACTACACAAGAAGAATTGGAATTGTTTACCACTTGTGCATCTTGAGCTCCGATAATGATTGATCACAATTGTGCACAATGAGCTCTTCTTGGGAATCCTCATTCTCTTGTTCTTCATTCTCCAAGTCATAGATGTACAGCATATAGTCTTAGATGGACTGACAACACTTTCAACTTCAACACAAATGTTAGAAGTATAAATAGAATCAAGAGTATCCCAAATTTCTTTAGCACAAGAGCACAACCTTGATTTTCTCAAAATCATTTTTCACAATGCATCGTAAAGAAATTTCATTGCTCTAATATTCAATGAAAACATTTTCTTTTCTTTTTCTGTCCAATCCTTTCTTGGAGTAAAGTCAAAAATGTTTGTAAAGACTTTCCACATATCAAAATCAGTTGCTTTGATAAAACTAGTCATTCTAGCTTTCCAAAACCAAAATCAATATCTTTGAAAAGTGGTGGAATGGTAAAGTCAAAACATTGATTAAAAACTTAGAACTTTAAGAACTTTTCTTCACTTGCTGGAAATAGTTTGAATGTCAATAATAATTTATAAAGTGATAAGCAATCATTCAAACATATATGCTGGAATGTAAGAGATAAGGGAAGAGAATATGCAAACGGTGATTTATACTGGTTCGGCCCAATCCTTGACCTACGTCCAGTCCCCAAGCTCTACTTGAGAATTTCAATCCACTATCTTCTTTCAACTTGATTACACGTTCTGTACTTGAAGTAAACCCCTCACTAGGATTGACTCCCCCTTACAAACTGTAATCAATACACCTGTTTGATTACACACTCTGCACTCGAAGTAATCCTCTCACTAGGATTCACTCCCCTTACAAGCTTTCACTCTCTATGATATATAGACATTGAAAAACAGAGAGTAAATGATATAAAGATCGAGTATTAGCATGTTGAAGATGTAAGCTTGTTCTCCGCTTTTGTTGTATCTTTGAAGGTTTGTATGCAGCTCTATATATAGCGGCAAATCTTCATATGACCGTTGCTTCTCACTTTCGAATTCTCTCCATTCGAAATTTAGCCGTTGGGACTCATGCCCTTTTCTGATTTCCAACTTTTGCTCTGCATTGAAGATTATGACCGTTATGTCATTTAATGACTTTCCTTTATTTGTTCAGGGAATCATTCTGAGTAATGGCTATATCAATTGTTTCCAAGTGAAGGATTTCTTCTTCTTGAATTTTCCTCTGTTTGACGCGTGAAAGTAAATGCTCTGATTTTCCGTTTCGTCAACAGTTGTTCTTTGATGAGAAACGAGACTTTCGAAATGCTGTTTTTCTGAATCAGGGTCATGAACTCGAGCTTGGATAAGTAGGCTCGAGTTTGCAAGGGTTTTGTGAGATAAACTCAAAACATTGAAGGTTGGTCATTTGTGTGACGTGGATTTCACTGTCAACTTCATAAATTCATTACTCCTTCATCTGAACTCCTTTTGGCTTGAATTATATATCTAAATGACGCATTGGGAGTCTAGTTTCATATGCCACTGGTTTCACCTCAATCCGATCTCTAGTTTAGGAGATATCATTGAATTACCAGACGTCGCCTGAGTGAAACGTGGAAAGAGTAGCTGAAATGTTGAACACCGCTGTAAGCTCGAGTTTGCCAACTAATAGGCTCGAGTTTGCCTTGTCCAGAGACACCGAAATGCTGAAGACACTGTGCTCGAGTTTGCTAATGATGGGCTCGAGTTTGGAGTTCCAAACCTGAGGTTTGAGTTCTAAGCTCGAGTTTGGCTTGTCCAGAGGCGCCGAGTTGCCGAGGACATTACATGCTCGAGTTTGCTAATGATGGGCTCGAGTTTGCTCATCTTGGAACTGATTTTTGCTGGTTTTAACTCGAATTGATCCGTTCCAATTCCCATATGATCTTGGAGACTTCTAGCATCAATATAAGAACTTGAGTAAAGATATTCCATTGCATTGCAAGTTCTTCCTTCTTCAATTTCTTCTCTTCTTCTAGATTATCCCCAAAATCATTTGATAACTTCTTGCTTCCTTGATATTATAATATTCCCATTATATTGAGCAAGAGCTTCTTTCTTCAATCAACATTCTCCATTATTTAAACTTTGCATCTACATTAAATATAAGAATTAGTCAAAGTAGAAGATAAATGTAGTATGCAACCTTTTGCTCTTAAGAATGACATCTATATAAGACATCATCAAAACTAATCAAAACCAAACTCTTATCAACAAATACCGAAATGCTTTGCAAAAAGATTCAAACCAAAAACATTGTGAAAATGCTTAGAAAACAGTGTTCAAAACTAACCAAAATCATGGAGATACAGAGAGGAGTCATCCTCTCGGATCAAGTGATAGGTGATGCAAATCAAGGAGTAAGAACTGCATGAAGCACTTTAAATGAAGTTACATTTTCAGCTTTCATTTTCAAAATTGAACCCTCTAAAATTGATGAAGCCCTTTCGTACAATGATTAAGGGAGGGCAATGCAAGAGGAGTTACATCAATTTGAAAGAAACCAAGTTTGGGACTTGGTACCTGTACCTAAAGACCATCCCACATTGGTACTAAATGGGTATTCAAGAATAAACGTGATGAATCCGCCATAATCATTCGTAATAAGGCAAGCTAGTTGCAAAAGGCTATAATCAAGAAGAAGGAATTGATTATGAAGAAACTTATGCTCCAAAAAGAGTAAGATTTGAAGCTATAAGAGTTCTTTTAGACTTCTTGCCTCGTGTTAAAGGATTCAAACTTTTTCAAATGGATGTGAAATCCGCCTTTTTAAATGGTTTTATACAGAGGAAGTTTATGTTGAACAACCTCCAGATTTCAAATGAACACTATCCGTGATCATGTTTATCATCTCAAGAAAGCCTTTTATATGGTCTTAAGCAAGCCCCTAGAGCTTGGTATGAGGGGTTAAGCACTTTCCTTCTTGATCAAGGATTTGTTAGAGGAAAAGCAGATACAACTTCCTTTATAAAGAAAATAAACTTAGTGAATGTCTTAATAGCTCAAATTTATGTTGATGACATTATTTTTGGTGCTACTAATGATACTATGTGTGAAGAATTTGCCAAGACAATGCAGGGAGAGTTTGAGATGTCCATGATGGGAGAACTTAATTACTTCCTGACTTCAAATCAAGCAACGTTTCATGATGGAATTTTCATTTCCTGCACTCAAGTATTTGAAGATTCATGAAAAAGTATGCTAACCGTAATGGAGCGTATACCCTATGAGTTCAACTGCAACTCGGGATGTCGATGAAAAGGGGATTGACTTCAACATCACTAAATATAGGGGAATGATTGGATCATTACTCATCTTACGCAAGTTTCCGCCGTATATTCAATTTAGTGTTGGAATGTGCTAGATTCCAATCAAGCACTCCATTTTGAGTCTCATGTTGAATTTAAAAGGATTTTAGATATCTTGCCGATAATGACTCTGGGATTGTGGTTTCCCAAAGATCAACTGCACTGGTAGCTTATAATCGACTGCATCATGCATGCTACAAGACCGACAAAAGCACCAAAGGGCCAATGTGAGTTCTTTTGGAGTTCATTAGTATCTTGGTTCACAAAGGTGACTCATGCGTTGGCCGTGTCATCCACTGAAGCCGAGTATGTTGCAACAAGTTGTCAGTGTGTGCTCAAGTTCTTTGGCTCAAACAACAATTGTGTGATTTGGGAGTTCATCTCAAAGAAATCCCAATTCTTTTGTGACAACACAAGCACAATAAGCTTGGCAAAGAATCCTGCTCAACACACTAGAACCAAGCATATTGATGTTAGACATCACTTCATAAGAGATCATGTTCAAAAGAAAGATGTCAAAGTCATGTTCATCCCAACTCACTTGCAACTTGCCGATATCTTCACCAAACCATTAGCAAAAGAACAATTTGTGTTCATAAGAAGAGAATTGGGAATGGTAAATCCCAATGAGTCACGTGAGTAATCTCTACCCAATTGAATGTTAGTTATGTTTTTGATGTTTATTGTTTTACTAACTTAAGCATCGGAGTATGTAGATATGTTTTGTGTGATGTGTATTGAAATCTATATTCCAAACCATCGACCGCAAGTAAGTTGTCACAAACTCGAGCCTACCAAAGTTGGGACTCGAGCTCTGGGAGAACCAGAGAGACGCAATTATCTCAGTCACCAAACTCGAGCCTATTAGTTAATCGACTCGAGTTCGCTGGAGACAGAGAGCAACCCATCTCGTAGAATCCGGCTGCACTCGGCTACAGTTGAAGTGACTCGAGTTCGCGGAGACAGAGAGCAACCCATCTCGTAGAATTCGACTGACTCGAGCCTATTAGTTGAAGGACTCGAGTTCGCGGGAGACAGAGCAACTTAGTTCAAGAACCCGACGACTCGAAGCCTCGCAAGTTGCTAGACTCGAGCCTAGCAAGAAACTTCAAGGGTTCACACATACACTCTTGAACTCCGTGTTAGTATCGTTACACAAACTCGAGCCCGCACTTATGAACTCGAGTTTGCGTCGATAAATTTCTTTTAAAACCCGACCGTTCATCTTCACCGAATATCACCTCGAGCCTAAACCTAATTTTCTCCCAAAATCTCTCAATCTCCTCGATGAAAACCAGAAAGCATGGCTTCCAAACGATCCGCAACTCAAGATTCCCAATCCTCTGATCATCAAGAACCCCAATCCGATCAACCGAAAGTCCCTCGCCCCCCCTGAGCAAAATCGTTTCCCAAACGATTCAAGCACCGGAATTGACAAGCAAATTCTGGAATCCTTTGACCCATGCTACCCCTATAACTACAAACAAGATGGACACCCAAAAGAAACCCTCAACCGCCGAAACACCACCTAGAAGGGGCAAAGAGAAGGTCTATAAAACTAGAAAGACCAACACGAGTCCTCTTGCAACCGGGTCAGGTAGCTCTCAAGCTCAATCATCCTCCCATCATCAACAACACTGCTCCTCGTATCTAGAGACACCCCTAAACTTTATTTGAAATTTACAATCACTCTTCTATTCCTAAGGGATTCTTTAGTGAGGGTCAGTCACTCACCGTGAGGATGCCATAAGATTCAAGGAGAATTATGAGGCTAAGAGTTTTTGTCTTTCCGTCTATGTCAATTTAGATACCTTAAAAGAGGAATGTAGCCTTGATTCACCCATTGGCTTAGACAATTTGAACCTCTTATATCCATTAGAGCTTCCTATAGTCCATCCTTTGTCAAAGCCTTTATTACCGCATGCAAAGTGACAATTTATTGGATGAGGATAGAAATCTAGTTGAGGAAAGGATTACCACAACCATTAGAGGCAAACAGATTACCATCATCGCTGCATATCTTAATGCCCTCCTCCAAATCCAAAATCCCCTCCCGTTGCATCCCCAAACTATACCGATAGGCAAGTGCATATACTCACCCTCAAACCCGACGAGCCCTCGTCCCGATGGTTTAGAGATTCTCAATTTTCCTCCATCAATGCCCCTAGGCAAAGAGTCTGCCTGTACATATACACTAGAAATCTCGGCTCCAAAAAGGAGGTAATCTCACCCATTTTGCAAAGAAGGACTTTCCTATCTTTGCCTCTATCATGATCAAGTTCCTCACAATATAGAGATTGATCTTCAAAGAGATGTTCAAATTTCGCTTTCATGGAAGGAAAACATCTCAAATACCCTTTGCTAGTCTTATCTCGCAATCATGTTCCATGAAAGAGTATGGTACCTACCGCGACCGAGAAACCCGAAAACCAAAGAAAATTTGGTCAACATATCCCGAACTTATGAGGATAAGTTTTGATCAAGGTAGTAATCACCTTAACTCAATCAAGACCTCGCTAGATCCAGAGCCAATCGCCTAGAGTTCAAGAGGCCTCAGAGTGCATCACCTCCACCACAATCATTCCCTTCTGATTTGGAGGAAAGAATCAAGACTTACATTGCCCAAGTTATTTCTGATATCTCTTCCAAGATGGAATCAGAATTCACGCAAGTGAAGAAAGGATATGAGGAGTTGACCGATGCCCAAGAAGATCTAATTCTTGAGCATGAAATTATCAAAGACAAAGTTCAAGGCCTCCATGACCAAATAGGATCACCTACAAAGATTTCCACCCTTTTGGTGTCTATGGCTAGCCTTCATGACAAAATGGACAAAGTCTTACACCATCGCCCTCTTCTCGCCGCCCTAGCCTCCTGACCCTCCACCTACTTCCGCACCCATCCCAATCCAACCAACCACATCCATAGCCCCCGAACCATCTACACATGATCCTCGCTCTTTCACCCAACCTCTACCCCATCCGATCCTCCCTTGTTTGTCACTGACAAAGGGGGAGAAGAGTTGGAGTAAAGAAGCACCACAATTTCTTAATGTTTCGATCATTTTTTGGTTATATGTATATTTGAAACTCTAAATGTCATTTTGTAATCTATTGAATACTTTAGCTTATGCAATATGACAATAATGAATTATGCAATGAACAATGCTTATTTGATTCATGTTTATGTCTCATGCTAACTCTGATCATCAGAATCGATCTCTAATGTTAAAATCCAATTCTGATGCATTTTCACTGAACATTTATGCTTCATCGATTTCAAATGATCAAACAAATGTTTTTAAAGAAGTTAATTGTTTACAAGTGTTGTCATCATCAAAAAGGGGAGAATGTTAGTTCTCTATGTGTTTTGATGATTAATAACAATTGTAAACAAGTATGAATGTTTTAATAAGACAAAAGAGTCAAAAACATTCATTCATCGCAAAACTCGAGCCTAACTAGGCAAGCTCGAGTTTGCCGCAAACAGAGAGCACATCAAAGCTATTTCAAAGATGACAAACTCGAGTCCGAATAAATAAACTCGAGCCTAAACTCCCATGGTATAGTAATAAAAAGTTTACAAATAAGTAAACTCGAGTTCGTATAGACAAGCTCGAGTTTGCCTCAAGGAACATTTTCCAATTGAAAACCATCTCTTTAAACTTCGTAGTTTATATTTTTGTGTAGAGTTTGCTTATTCCTATGGTCAGAATTGATGAACACTCGAGCCCAAATATATGGACTCGAGCCTAATACTTTTGTAGAGTTTACTCTATGGTTTGACAAACGAAGAAGAGTTTACAAAACAGTAAACTCGAGCCCATATTACAAGCTCGAGTTTTCCCCGCGCAGAGCTCCCCAAGGTTTCCTTCATTCACAAACTCCAGTTTAAGTTCAAACCTCCAGCTCACTCCGATAAGCCCCGAAATAAATAAAGTCGAACTCGAGCCCGAGATTATGAACTCGAGCCCTTCATTGAAAGAGAGTAAAGCAAATACACAAACCTGTAGTTCCTATTTGAGGCTCCACCACTCTTTCGAATGACCAAATCTCTTAGGCATGAATAGTGTTAAACTCGAGCCTAAACACTAATGGACTCGAGCCTGTCTGGTTTGTGAAATATTATCTCATGTGCTCGCACGATAAAAAGCTCGTTGATGATTCGAACTCGAGCCTACCTTTGTGAACTCGAGTTTACATGATGAGACAACTTACAAACTCCAGAGTTTACATCAAACTCCAGAGTTTTCTCCTCACAGAGATGAACCTGATACTCAAAGTCTCCTACGAACTCGAGCCCGACTTGGCGAACTCGAGTTTAAAGCGACAAAGAAATATGATCGGCATCGTTTCATCCCGATTAGTTTGAACTACAAACTTACCAATTTTATGCGAAAGTTAATTACATTCATTTAGAGAATTCATATGTATATTTAACCACTCTAAATTCAGAATGTTTCGTATTAATTGATCAAACAAGGCATTGAATACACGCAACGAATCGAAAAGATTTCACGCGTCCGGAATTCAATCACCAAATTCGTAACCCAACGGCTATAATCATCATCAAGCTGAATTTCAAAATGAAGAACATACCGAATTGAGAAGTAACTGCCACATAGCAATTCACCACTATATAAGGAGCAGATTACAAACTTCTAAGACACAACAAATTAAGCAGTAAACGAAAAGCAAGCTCAAGAGTTACATATACATTCGCTTTTCTTTCGTATTGTATTTGATATACAAAGAGCCTCGTGTTTATCAATATATCTTCTCGTGGAGAGAGCTGTTATAAATAAACTATTCATCCATTGTAATAATCTCAAGTCAAGGGACTTGGAGATTGGGATTTTAGATTACAACTTGTAAGGGGAAGTGTATCCTAGAGAGAGGATAATCCTTGAGTAGAAAGAGTGTGTATCCGATTTGAGCGATAGTAGAAAACCCGTAGAATCCGGGACTCGGACGTAGGTCAAGAGTTTGGACCGAACCAGGATAAACTTTCTCGTGTCAAGCTTCATTCTTCCCAATCTTTTACGTCAAATGGCCACTTTTAGTGCAAAGTTATTTTAAAAGGTTTTAAAATCTCCAATTCACTTCTCTTGGTGATTTCCTTCTGTTTTCACCATTTGAATTAATCTCAATTGAAGAATTGATTCAAAAGGAGGTAATGGGGTGGGTCCCGTGTGATCAACGAGAGGAGTTGTTGAATCAATTTGTGAATCAATTCAATTGATTCCCTGAGAAAGCCAAAGGGTCCCGTGTAGTAGATAATTGAATCAATGAATTAAATGTCTCGTGCGGCTGCGTCGCTTTTTAAGAACGCCATGGCTCCGTGGTCTCGAGCCGGGCCAGTGAGAGATATTCGGCTCCCGTGTTTCTACGGCTCCTCTCTCCCTGCCGTAGACCATGTTTTAGTTTTTCGGCCCTCAATGAGAGCGCAGGTCTCCTCTTGCAAATTAGGTTAGTTTAACGGGAAGGAAGAGATGAATTTTCGGGGTACCAAATTGAGCTCAATAAAATTTAGGAAGCCTAAATACAATTTCAATTATTAGATTTCTTTTCAAATCTTCCTCGAAAAATTCTGCACCATACGATCTTCTAATATGATAAAATCATGATCTATCATATATTAAGAAATATTAGTTAATCATAATGTAACAATCGTAATATTAATAATTTAAGCCCAATAATCTAATAATTAATTCTGATTTTATTTTAATCATCCGTAGAACAATCGAATATTAATAATTTAAACCCAATAATCTAATAATTAATTCCGATTTATATTATTTCCTAAAATTGGCCAACAATTCAAATATTATCTAATATATTCAAATTAGCCTAGCCAAAGCCTCCCAAAATAAATGAATAAGGTGAGATAAAATATATGGGGTAAATTAGGGGGTTTATCAACCACAAATCAAAGACGTCTATCTTCAAGTAAGGATCTTTGCCATAATCTCCTCAAGTTGTAAGCCAAAGTACCGATAAAGGTAACTTAGTTATCTTTGATTCTCGAGGAATGCTTGATAGTTAGTAAAGGATGTTCTTCATTAGATAATATCAAATCAAAAGTTAAATCTTGTGAGCTCCTAGAGAAGGTAACCGTTATACTCTTAGTCTCTGTTAGAGATGGCTCTACATTTGAAAAATACTTTGTAAGTAATTTGTATGACAATTGGTTATGGCATAAACATTTGGCACACATGTCAAGATGATTCAACTAGACATATTACTCAAAAAAGATTTCAGTTTATTGGTATTCCTAAACTTCGTTTTAAAAACTCGATATGATTTGTGATGCATTCCAAAAGGAAAACAAACTAAATCTTCTTTCAAATTGAAAAATGAGATTTCAACTTCTAGACCTCTTCAATTACTTCACATGGATTTGGTTGGTCCAACAAAGAGTTAGAAGTCTTGGGCGGAAATCTCTATACCTTAAAGTTATAGTTGATGACTACTCTAGATTTGTAATGACTCATATTTTTGTCATCTAAAGATGAAACTTTTGATCAATTTGTCGTTGACCCAAAAAGGTCCAAAACGAAAGGTTTTGGTAATTCTCGTGTATTCACACCGATCATGGAGGCGAATTCCGAGAACCATGCATTTTCCGACTCTGTGGATAACACGTGGAATTGATCACAATTTCAGCACCCCCCAAGGACTCCTCAAGAAAATGGTAAGCAAGTGGGAGTAGGGAAGAATCGAAGTTCTTTACCGAGATGGCTAGATTCTCAATGTCGAACGAGAATCATACATCACAAGTATTTGAACTAGTTTCCGTAAATCGAATCCGATAAATGAATAGCAAAGAGTTCTCATACCATTTGTGACCGTGTCCTCTCGGATAGAAGCGTGAATCCTCGCTTCATGGATCGACATAAAAGTTTAACCAAGCATGGCCAAGGAATTCAAAACCTGAAATGAAGAACATGATGAATGAGTCTTGTAGAATTTTGTAACTTCTATTTTAATCTCAATTCTATCCAAAAACGTAATGACTAGGGTTGTTACTCCACCTAGGTAAAAATCTTATTACAAAATGGACTCGGCTCCATTGGTTCAACCCAAAATAGAAATAAAATAAAAATGGGCTTTAATTACAAAATTTGAGCCCAAATAAAATCCAGAAATATACATCTCGATCTCCATTTCCTCTTGTCCTAATTTTCCTTCATGTATTCATAAAAATTGTAGCTCTTGAATCATCTAAAATATGAAACAAAAAGATGAGGTTAATCCGGTGTTTAGTTCAAGAGTTATGGGTATGTGAAAATAGCGAGGCAATGTAAAACCGGAATTTTATTATTAAAAATGGCTAAAATCTAATCAAAGGCTCAAAGCCTAAATAAGTATAAAAAGCCATTATTTATTAACTAAAGAGTCCTAAATTATTAATCAAGAGAGAAAAAGAAGTGTATGAAATATTCAATTATCAACTATCCGTTGTCTCTCCCTACAAAAAGATCTATTTTGCTTATCTAGATCCCTCACCGACGTGAGCTAGGGAGATTATATGTTTGCATCGTATATGTCTGGATAGCCGAAGACACCTAGGAAATAAGTATTGTCACAACTAAAGAAAAGGAACTAGCTTTCCACCTAGACAACCTTTCCTTTACCTTGTCAATTACCACCTGAAAGACTCATTCCCAACCTTCTTATGATAAAGTTGCACCCTAGATACTTTCTAATATTAGCGGCCTAAGTGAACCCAAGAACCGTCAAGAGCCCGGGTCGTAGCAAATATGGTTATATTCTTGGAAAAAAATACCCGAGTCTTTGAAACATTTACCTTAATACTTGAACATTCACTAAATGGGCCAAACACTCCTCACCATCTCCCGACTATTGAAGTAAAGCTTCAAAAGATACAAAATAATATCATCGGCATAGAAGAAAGATGTGATATCGGGGCCCTTCTTCGTGAGGAAAATAGGCTTCCATTCCCTTGCCTCCATTCGTTCTTGAATCATGTGGGCTAACTTTTAAATATAGACAACAAATAAATAGGATGAAACTCGAACACCTTTTCTTACTCCATGTGATGCATTGAAAACTTCCGCCTTATTTCCATTCCATAAAAGTCGAAGATTAGCAAGATTAACACATTGCTCCACCACCCGTATAAGGTTGCTATGAAGGTTAAGTTCATTTAGACAATTAAGCAGGAACTTCCAATTCACCCTATTATAAGCCTTCTCCACATCTATTTTAATAGCCATAAATCTCTTCTTCCCACCCATTGTTCTCATGGAATAAATAACCTCTTGGGCCACAATAATATTATTCGAACTATGTCGTCCCAGTACAAAACTACACTGATTGGGGAGATAACATGAGACATAAAACCTCTCATTCTATTAGCTACTAACTTTGTAACAAGCTTATAGATGACATTGCATAAGCTAATTAGTCTAAGGTCCCTGAACATCTTAGGGTGAACCGTCTTTGGGTTTAAGACTAGTAATGTCTTATTAATCTCACAAATCTTCTCAGGATAGAGAAATACCTGGTTAACAAAATAGACAACAGATTCTCGAACCATTTCTCATTGGTGTTGAAAGAACAACACGTGAAATCTGGCAGGCCCAAGTGCTTTCAGGACACCCATACTAAACAAAGCATCTCTAATATCATATTCTTCAACATCCCTTTGATACACCCATTCCTATACCTCCATTAGTATTGGGTAAGAAATATTATAGATAAGGTTCATACATTCCACTACCTCTTCCCTAAACAGGTTTACAAAGTACTATGTCGTGTGAATTTTTACCTCAAAGCACCACTCCCCGTCATTAAAACAAATGGAATCAATTGTGTTCCACTTCCTTTGGCTATTAGCTTGAGCATGAAACAACCGTGTGTTCCTATCACCATCAATTGACCAATTAATCCTAGCTTTTTAGGCCCAAAGCAAGACTTCTTGCGTTAAAGTCTCATCAAGTTCTAACCAAAGGTTCTTTGGAGCTCTTCAAATAAATGGATATTTCCACCTCTGGTGATCACACGATTAATCCCATCCAACCATTGAAGAAGTTGGTTTTTCGCCTCTTGATATTTCCAAAGACATCCATATTCCAACGTCGACAAGCATGGGTGAAGCTCTCAATATTTACCACCCTATTTTTTGAACAACTTCACTCCTCCCTAACCAAATCATTAAATTTTTGTTTAAAAATCGATGAGGCAATAAATCAAAATGGTCTCGAGTCATCTCTTTTGTTGAAGCCCTTTCTATTTGCAATATAGCAAAGGTCTATGATCATACTTGTAATGTGGAAAATGAAGTGATTTTGCATCAATGTATCTTGCACACCATTCTTCATTTATAAAGAACTAGTCCAATCTAGCCTCCGTACCTCCTCTTTTCCAAGTGTAGGATGGTCCATCAAATCCCAAGTCTACCAAGTTCATATCCTCAACCCATCAACAAAATTCTCGATTTGAAGATAACATCAAAGTTGCACATGAATGCCTTTCTGTTGAAAGTAATGTTGCGTTTAAATCTCCCCCAATACACCATGGTCCTTGCATAGAGTTTTTATCCGAAAAGTTCAGTCCACATGGTACGATGGTACAGCCGCTTAAGGCTCATACACCACAGTTAGACCCCATTATTGCCTTTTCATGTCATTGATGTTTGAATTCATAAATTGCTTGTGTTGCTTCAGTACTTCAATCTTAAGTGACACTTCCTCCCAGAGATACTATATCCCTCAACTATATCCTTCCGCAACTGTAAATGAATAGTTACTAAACCCTAAATTACGAATTCACTATTCTCGTCTTCGAGTATTCAAACATGTTTCTAGAATTGACCAAAAATCCAACTTGTAGTGTTTCTTCAACTCACGTACAAGGCTTGAAATGACTTCAAGCCTATACCCCGCAAGTTCCGGATCATAAAATTCATCAAGACCGTGTGAGGAGGTTGTGGGGCCAAACCATTGGCCAAAAAATTATCTCACTTCACCCGTTCCTCATTTATACCATGTAACCCCATTTCCCCGTCCACTATTGCGCCGACACTTACCCTTTCAATGTTGCGAGATTCGTTAAGGGGGTCCGCTTCATTGAATGTATTTTGGTTCAATGTGCTTTCCTGAAATACATCAACATGCATGGCGTTATGCATGTAGTTCTCATTATTAGGGCCAAATCATGGAGAGATGCAAACCTATTGGTCATTCCATAAGGTGGGCTTCACTTTGAACCACTTCCTTTAGGTTTAATTTTGGTCATCCACTTGATATGTTTTCTTTCCATGTACCTCGAGCTTTTCATCCTTCTTTTTCTTGGAGCCCACTACAACCCACTCCCCTTTATTATTCTCTATTTCTTTTAAGTTATTATTTGACATCCCTAGTAATCGAGCCACATGATTAATGCCTCCCTATTCTCCATTACGTGACTTATACCCCGCGAGCCATCTTGATTAATGCCTTCCCTTTTCACACCTTGCAAATTTCCAGTAGCCCTACTCTTAATGCCCACTTTTTTCACCATGCTCTAACTACTTCTCCGCATATCTTGTCGGAGAATCATTTGCAATCCAAGGTGTTTACCACCTCAAGAAAATCCATGTGCAATTTTTGACCCTTTCTCATCCATTATGTGATTCGATCCAAGATCCCCATCACCGCCATGCGGTTACCCATACCAAGATTTTCACCGCCACTTGCCTTGTCCGCCATACTCGACACTCCATACGCCCCAACATTCTATTTTTTCAACCCCATACTCTATTTTTAGCAACCACCTTTGTTTCTGGATCACACCTATTTTCTCCAACTTCAAATTTTCTCCGTTCAATGTGGACATCACTCACATTCATGCTTATACAACCCACACCGAAGCAAACCAAATGCAAGACCTCATACACTAGCCGCTTGTCCTCTCCAAATGCAATGAACGCCTACAATAGTGATTATTGGAGATCGACTTATACACAATTCCATGCGAACTCACCTTTATCATAAATGGACGTTGAGCGATCGATTTGATCATATTCCCGATAATGCACAACAAATCTGAAATCTGAACCAATACCACGATCATCCTTTAGCAGTCTGCTTTCCATGGATCAAAATTTGACCTCCATTGTTGAACTAGGAGGTGGTGGTCATCAATCATCCATGGACCTTCATAGCATGCATATTTTCTATCATCCATGCTCGAAAACGACACGACATAGTACTCATTACTCAATAGGAAAACTTTCAAAGACTGTAGCGGCTTCCACATTCGCCTCACTCGATCAACAAGCACATGTTTCAGAACCGATAAACCTAACACTTTGATAATCAGCGAATTCATCCAAGGCCGACTGCACGCCATATATTGTTCCTCCGTTACTCTTTGGCATGACTAATTAGTCTCATGAAATATAGAGGGGAGAAGTCATCCTAGAGCATCAATTTCTTGAAGTTAGAATGAACTTTTGCCTTATTTATTCCAATTAAGTTTGTTTTGAACCAAAATTATTTTTTCAAATTGAAATACTCAAAAATTCTTTTCCCAACTTAATTAACAGCATAATTTCATTAATTAGCCCAATTTTGCCTTAGTCCTCATGGGAATGACACTTGCGACTCGTATACTTGTCGTGAACAGGTTCTTGGTTACTTGTGTCATTGTATTTCATTGATTTGAACTGCTAGTATTTAAATTGGGTTTCAATTAGAGGGGTTAAATTTTACCCGGTATGGAAGAATTAATTCACTTAACTCAAGCTAGCTTAAAGGGTCTTTTAGTCACACTAACACACTCCCATTCCCATTATCTTTTGCAGCAAGGATAGATTAAATTCATCGTTTTAGGAGGTTTTCATCATATTTTCCAAACTAATTTCCATTTCATCCATTTCTATCCCAAAAAATATCAAAAAATATTTTTTTAACAAAAGCATTTTAGTTTAATTACAATATAGTTGTTAGATAAAAAGCTCAAAATCCTTTTTAAATTGTTTCATGTCAATTATTGCACTTAGTTGTTAGATAAAATGCTCATCAAGAGAAAATCCAAGATTGCTCCCTTTATTGCAATTATTGGTTTTAATTTTGAAGAGGTTACCAAGGCAATAAGCCCACCCGCTTCTTCAATCATTTCCTCTTTCATATTCCAAGCCAGACAGCACTTAATTTACAGGGTGTGACGACAGGCAAGAAGAATATGTTCTTTATTTTAAGGACAACTACTATAAGAGAGAATGTAGACCAGAGAGAGTAATAAAGATATTTCCTTTATTAACATTTTCTCTTTCATAAGAAGATAAAAAAAAGCTATGTACTCTTGGGAATTTCATCGACCTCATGCAAATCCTACTCTTTAAGATAGATGCATAAATTCATATATCCTTAGAAAAATAAATGTAACATCCCAATTTTGGTATTTGGAATTTAAATATTTTATGGGAAATTAAATTTGTAAAATAATTATGAAATTAATTATTAGGATTTAAGGAATATTTTCCCATAAATTAAGGACAATTAATTAGGGAATAATTTTTGACATAAATATTTTAGAAATAATATTTTAAGGCCAAAAGAAATTTAATTGGGAAAGAAAAATATCCTTATATAAAATTAAGGATTTATCTTAATAATTATTCAATATCTAACTTTCATTGGGATAAATACGTATAGCCATAAGCATTATACTTAGTCTTACTATTTCACACATGGTGTGCAAATAAGCTGAGAAAGGATTTCGGTGAACAACCCAATAACAAAACACACATCAACCCACATCTTTTCAGCCCAACACGTGGGATCATAACAAAACAATCCAACTTACCTAAATCCCTTCAGCTTCATCAACTTTTTCATATAGACTCTTAGTCGAACACGTTAGGCAGAGAAAAGAGACCATACCATCTGCAACACCTACCTCAAATAAAAATAAATAACAGCGCCAGAAACACAGAAAGCAAACCTGCACCAAGAATCGCTCACGCAAGCCTGCATCGGGCCCCATGCTTCTTGAGCCCCTCATCTATCTTTCCCCATCCTCTGAATGGACCCTCCTTCCTCTATATATTCCATGGTTTTCATTCATTCGTATTACTCACCAAGAGGAACCGAGGAAAGAGAGAGTGAACAAGAAAGAGAGACTTGTGCGACACAGAGAGGGAAGGAGATGTTAGAATATAAGGTGTTAGTTAGTAATATAGTTAGTTGGTTAGAAGAATTAGTTAGAGGACTAAAGGGTCCTACTCTATATAAAGGGTTCCCTCTCTATCACTTTCATATTGAATACATACATTGTAAGAGTGTTATTGCTACATTGTCAATAATACATCTTCTTTCCTCCTAATTATTTCTCTCAAATCGCCTTTAATTAACATGGTATCAAAGCCAGTTTTCTTTTCAAGATTCAGGGCCCAAACATAGACTCCACCAGGTTCTCTCCATTGTTCATCCTGGCTTCACCGTGATACTTGGGCTCCAAATCAAGACTACAGCCCAAGAAGCCTTCATCCAGTGCCAGCGGCCGTGGAGAGCTCCTCACAAGCCGGACGGGTTTTCAAGAGATCCGCCCAAGAACCCACTGCTTATTCACCAAGATCCGTGGACCTCGCCCAACCTCGGAAGTCTTCATGCGATCAAGAACAGCAGGGCTCCATTCATCGATTCATCGTCTTCGATCCCCGCCTGCGTGCGCCGCGACTTCCATCAAATCCCACTGCCACTCCGCAGCCGCCCTGGCACCACTTCTCGCCGGCGAAGATCCAAGATCTCAAGAAGCTCCGATCTCGACAGAGAACAAATCGAACCTTGCGACGGAAGAAGATAAAATCGCGATGGAAAGAAAACCGAATCTCCGCGACAAAGAGAAGTGGTCACTTGTGAGGGAAAGAGAATCGCCGATTTTGAGGAAGAAGAAACAAGAAGAGTTTCAGTTTAATTTCTGGAATT
Organism: Acacia pycnantha; assembly: GCA_025563575.1. Classification (NCBI taxonomy): domain Eukaryota; kingdom Viridiplantae; phylum Streptophyta; class Magnoliopsida; order Fabales; family Fabaceae; genus Acacia; species Acacia pycnantha. The sequence goes on along the minus strand of JAMWYP010000238.1, from coordinate 569,076 downwards.
CTAGCATCAAGGGACATTGAAGCAAGACATTCAAGAAAGGACAAAATCTTACCCAATAGCCTAGCATCACGACACAAAGGCTTCCGCTTATACTCGATTCATGATTCCCCGATTCAATCCGCTAGATGGCTGAGACAAAGATTCAGCAGATAAAGATTCAGGAAAATCGACCTCCTCCGGCAAAGATTCAGGCAAGTCGATCCCATCTATCGTTGTTGAGTCTCTTCTGTTCTTATCCGATTGAGACCCAAATAGGGACCAAAGCAGCAGAGGCGGAGAAACAGGAAAGAATGGTCCAGAAGAATGGAGTAGAGTTGAGAGCAGAGACAAGCCTCCTCCTCCAGGTCCCGCAATTCATCCGATATGCTCTGTATTCAGAGAGCGTCTCGCTGCTCAACGTTCCCATTTTCCATCCTCTTCTACTCGAACCCTAATCCAGTAGTATATTCGCCGCAACATAAGATCCGCAGAGGAAGTTTGTGGTGGCGAAGAAGAAACCGAGGAAAGAGGATGAAGGCTCGATGGTTACGTGCAAGTGCAACGACAATACGAAGGGAATCCTAAGAAGTGTCTCTGTGTGGCATATGAGAATCTCAGGGCGTCACAGGAAGAATTCTTTAAGAATCGTGGATTGCAACCTCCTAAACACATTGGAACCGATGACCGAAGAAGAAAAGCATAGGATACCTATTGCACAAGGCCTTCCTTGGACAACAGATGATCCAGAGTGCCGCCTCCGGTGAAGGAAAGTACCAGGCCTATTGATCTGAAGCTTCATACGGATTTGTGGGCCATTGACAGATCTATCTTTGACCACCAAAGCGTCATAAGGAAGATGGGTATAATAGAGCATACAAATTTAAAAGAATGCCTCAAGTATTAACTTTAGAGGCCCAAAGTAAAGAAGACAACCCAAGAAGAAGGTAGTCTTCCAAGATCCGGCTCAAAAAGCGGATCCTCAAGAAGAATGACCTACAGTAGAGTGGAGTAGAGAGCAGAGAAAGAATCGCCTCCTCGTTCCTGTCGATTTAAGGGAAAATAGAGTAGAGAGCAGTGAAGAATCGCCTCCTCACTCCTATCAATTGTGGAAAAGAGAAGTTGCGTAAATGAAGCAACAACGGGAGATATGAAGAAAATTGTGAATTGAATAATTCTTTGTATTGTATTTTCGTTGGTTGTAAAACTATTCAATTTGAGACACCTTATCCCCTTATTTTGTTGTTCAAGCTGAACACATTTAAGATAAATAGTGTTCAACTTGAGGGGGCGTGTTAGAATATAAGGTGTTAGTTAGTAATATAGTTAGTTGGTTAGAAGAATTAGTTAGAGGACTAGGGGTCCTACTCTATATAAAGGGTTCCCTCTCATCACTTTCATATTGAATACATACATTGTAAGAGTGTTATTGCTACATTGTCAATAATACATCTTCTTTCCTCCTAATTATTTCTCTCAAATCAGTTTAATTAAGAGGAGAGTGAGAAGTTTCAACCTTGCTCTGTTTTGAAGACCCGAGAACAGAGGTAATCACCTGACTCAGTTTTTCTTCTTAGCTTTCTTTTAGTTTTTCATCAAATACCCAACGCAAAAGATGAGTTTTAAACCATAGAAATAGATCATCTGTGGCTGCATATATATTTATATATCAAAGAGATGGAAAACTTTGTTGGTATAGTATGTGTAAGTGCGTTGCTGCATAGGGTAAAAGAATAAGATACTATATATATAAACGCTGTCATGTATGTAAGCATACATGGGTACTGTCATAGAAATGCGTTGCTACCTTGGGTTAATATTTATATAAAACAAAGCACATAGGAAAACATATAAATTTTGCTGTCATGTGGTTGCAACCGTTGGAAAAGAATGATAAAAAACAGAAACTTGCTGTCTTGCGTTTAGGTGTGTGTATTTATTTTGGGATAGTATTTATGTATAATTTTTGAATAGTCGGATAATTGTACTACTAATGTGCCGACCAGATACACCACAAAGAATTTAAGTTGTATCACGCTTATATTCCTCCGGGAATTTTAATTAACCAGCATATGTCTGGGCATATGTTATCAGTCACTCATTCGTCCAAACGTTAAGCATGCTCTCTGTTGTGACTTACTCTGATCTATTAACGCTGTCACTCTGATAACTTCAGACCAATTAGTCTAATAAGGAATTTAGGACATAAACAGACATCATAATAGACGTAGCAATTAGGGGCGTTACAATAAATATAAATCCCAAAATAAGTGTTAGACCAAAGAGAATCCTAAATTAAATTCAAATGAATACATAAAAAACCTGAATACGTAAATCAACAAATTCAAAACTTGAATAAGTAAATTACCATCTTTGTTGATCTTCTGATATTTGATGGAATCTTGGTTGCAACCATACACCTTTCAATTTCCTACATGGCTCATTAGATTCCCCTTCATCATCCTCAAGAAACTCATATGAACGCACATGATGATTATCATCACCTCTAAGAACCACAGCCCCACATATTGATATAGAACAACGATCTATTCCAAGAAGTTGCTTCATCTCACTACGCTTGGAAGAGAAAGAATCTCTATTAATCCAATCCAATTCCAAATAGTAGTTCAATTTTTTAGTACGAGTACTAGTACCTCTTGGGACAATATTATAATCTTTCCATGTCATCGTACAATATTCAAATGCTACTAACGCAGTAGAATCTTCATCCAAAAAATGAAAAGCTCTTTCATAAATAGCAACACTTTTTATTTTACCAGCAAATTTGACTCCGTCTATATTATGATCATGAAAGGTCCATTCAGATTCACCACGATGAAGCATACAAAGGTTCATTTTTTCCTCATCTTTATCATGTTTGATGACAACGACAGTACAATTTGAGTCTGTAGGATAAGATGAAAATGCAGCATAAAGGTCTGATTCTGATTGTTCTGAGATTAATGGACATTGTGGGATTTCTATTTTTACCCTAGAAAACGGGCAGAAGAAGGCGAGTGATTTGCTATTCTTGCAGTACAAAAGAAGCCATCCCACAAAAGATTGGAGACATGTTGATTCAGCCATCTCTGGAATCTCAATCCGGTACATTTTATGGTTGCTAGTTAATATAGAACATTCAGCAGTTTCACCATACAATAAAAACCAAGGTCGGGGTACTAAGGATTCGATTTCAGCGGAAGCTTTCGAGGAAGAGGCAGCTGATCTCCAATAGTTGCAAACACCACGAAAACTGAGAAGATCAATCAACCCTAATTGATTTGTGATTGTTGAGATGAGATCAAAATGCAGATCGGACCATTGACTTTTCTCCATTTTTATCTCTGAAAACAAAAATTCGGAACTCTATAAAAGAAATAGATAACTGGTTACCAAGTATAAACTAGGTTCTACTATTAGAACCGGATGAGTAATATGAACTGTGCCATCTAATCTCTAACCAAACCCTACTTTGGTTCTTAAGAATTTGCGCTTGGATTCAAAATTCACACACATGACATTCATATATAGCTTAAATTAATAACTACATATAAGAACTACTCAGCGAACAGCAAATTAATTAGATATTGTCACGATCGTGCTGAGTAAAGCAGAAAATACCGATATAGAAGAAATAGTTAGGGTTTTGCGTACCGTTTTTATTCTCGCAGAGGCATAAAGAATTGAAACTGAGATAAGGATAATCAGGTGAAAATCAACTTTGAGATTATATCGCCAAATTTGTTAAGAATAATCATCAATATATATCAAGCAATAAATACGTTAATAAATTACACTATTTGTTCGTGGAAGGCTTTTATCTTTTTTCAATCAAGAAGTTCGATATTAATTAACACTTAAACAGTATCAATGATAAAACCTGAACATCGATCATTTTTCTTATTTAATTTCATTTCAATTTGTTAAATTTTATTTTTATTCATAATTTTATTTGTAAGCAGTTTTTTATTTTTTCAATAAAAGAATTTAATATATGTACTCAATATATCAAGCATTGCATAGCATTGCATACTAAGAGACTCTGCAATTGAACCAAACGGACACATATCTGTCAACCTCTAGTCTATGGTTTAATGGTTCGTAGTGCATAATGAAGATCTAATAATGTCTTTTTTAAAATTTAAAAAAAAGACAAAATGACATTAAAAACATAAGTTTAATAATGTCACTTATTATTTCCTAGATGAGGTGAGACTTCACAATCCACTTTGATACCACCTAAATATCACACTATCAATTGTCCACTTTGATATCAAAGGCTAAATAACTTGGCTCAATGCGCCAGTGTTTGCCGTGTTTCTACGGCAAGTATACGGGTAGCAAGTAGTATAAATGACAAGGACAAATGTAAAAGTAGGCTAACTAATGCAATCGTGCTCTTAATTATATTGGGCAAAGTCATTTGAAGTATTTCAATTTACCAAGTATAAACTAGGTTCTACTATTAGAACCGGCCAATGAGTAATATGAACTATGCCCCATCTAATCTCTAACCAAACCCTACTTTGGTTCTTAAAATTTTGTGCTTGGATTCAAAATTCACACACATGAAATTCATATATAGCTTAAATTAATAACTACATAATATGAACTACTCAGCGAACGGCAAATTAATTAGAAATCATCACGATCGTGCTGTGTAAAGCAGAAAAGACTGATAAAGCAGAAGTAGTTAGGGTTTTTGCGTACCTTTTTTTCGCGGAGGCATAAAGAATTGGAACTGAGAGGAGGATGAGTTTCTATATATAGTAAATCAGGTGATAATTAACTTTGAGATGATATCGTCAAATTTGTTAAGAATAATCATCAATAAATATTAATTAACACTTGTACAGCATCAAGGATAAAACCTGAACACCGATCATTTTTCTTATTTTATTTCATTTCAATTTGTTTAATTTTATTTTTATTCATAATTTCATTTATAATTAATTATTTTTTTTCCAATAAAAGAATTTAATATTTGTACTTAATAATACAAGGATAAAGTATGTGTTTAGTCCTTTTATACTTTTTGTCCTTAACTTTATAAAATATATTTTTTATCCTCTATTTCTAACATTGTGCTAACAAAAAATGTTGACACAACAAACTCAAGTAATGATTGTATAGCTGACAAAACAAACTTTAATTTTTAATATTATATATTTCGACTATTAAACTAAAATAAACCAACAAACCATTGAAAATAAAATCGAGGTTTTTATATTGATTTTTTTTTCCAACCTGATATTTAGGTTTTGATTATTTTTTATATTTATATTATTAAACTAATATATTTAGATTTTTACTAAATTTTTTTAATACAATCAAGGTTTTGAAATTGATTACTTTATTAGGTTTTTAGATATTTTCAATTTACACATATGTTAAATTTAAGATTGATAACATTTAATTACATAGTTATTACTTAAGTTTGCGTAGTTAGCGCTCTCCATTAGCAACATTGACCGTGTTAGAATTATAAGATCAGAAGTATACTTTATAAAGTTAAGGGACCAAAAGTATATCCCATATAAACTTAAAAAATTAAAAATATACTTTAGTCATAATAAGAATTATCAATTAATTGTTTCTCCAATAATGCTTTGCATGATTTTTTCTTATTGTTGTCATCAGAAGAGTTTAAAGTACCTACAAAGCCAGGAACAATTGGCAGATATGGGTCCTTTAAACATGCCTGGATTCCAGCGAAAAATAGAGTATAAAGTTTGAACCGTTGAGTTTACCTATATCTCACATCAATCTTATAATATAAGCCAATCTTAGTTGGCTAGATGGCCGTCATACAGACACACACATATATAAATAATTGATAGAGTACCAGATTAGCGGGAGATAATGGAAGTTGCGGAAAGTTTAGAGACTTTAGGAATTAATATTTAATTAATTGAGTCTATTTTTATTATTATTTTATTATTATCTTTAAGAATTAGGAAATTAAATAAGAGAAATATCTTATTAGATCTTATCTTTTATTATTATCTTTAGGAATTAGGAAATAAGATGAATATCTTATTAGTTAAGATTTAGTTGCTAGGATTTATGATTGTTAATTATCTAAATATGAGATTTAGATATATTTTCGTATTTATATTTTGAACCGAGCCTACCCTCCTGTAAATCATTATAAATAGACATAGTGCCTCTCATCAATAAAGTGTCGAATATTTAGAGCGTAAATTGGTACAGGAGATTCTCCTTAGACCTTAATAGTCCGATGAGTTACAGATTCCGGCTCATCTACTATTAGGGATGTGGGCTGATTTAGAGAAGATGTGAAATTCTTGCCTACTCTCTATCTCAAAGGGGTTGTTCTTAAAGAGTTAGTGAGATCCTTGATTCTCTTTAAAAACAAATCGTAAATATGTTTTCCTTTTATTTTCCAAGTTCTCTTTACGTCCCCATTCACATTTAACCTTCCCATAATCCGTACCTTACCATTTGATATATATATAAAATATTTATGAGAATATCTAGATCTTCTCAAAATCCTTCCTCTGCCTTTCCTATCTTCTAAGAAAATGGAAAGGGGGAAAATTAAGAGTGGATTTGCTTGCCTTTTTATACGGACTATAAACAGCACGGCGATAGCTAATCTATGAAAAACACACAAACCATAATTTAGCTTCTTCTTTTTCTTTATTTTAGGAAAAGTACTAACGGTTTTGTGAAATTGAATTCATGACTTCTCACTTATTAGAAAGTTTTCATGTCACAAAAGCAATAATACTAGTTATCTTTGGTCGTTAATAAAAAAACTAGTTGGAAATTAGATTTGGTTCCAACTGAAAAATCTCAATCGACTTTGATTTCCAAATTTATAATTTTTTTCCCAAAATATCTTTATTGATTGCAAACACTAATGAGTTTCTATAATAATTATTATTATTATTTCATAAAATATTAAATATGAATCATCCTTTTTTTTTATCTAAAGGTGGAGATGGGATAGTGATGAAATGAAAATGAGAAAAAAATAGAAGAGGAGAGGATTTGCTTCCGTTCCTTGCACTCACTCTTAGAATTTTTTAAGGACTTGATTCATTTTACAAGAGCCCTCTAACGAAAAATAAATTATATTGAAGTCTTAGATTATTGGTGTGACAATGATAGATTCTTATAATGGCTAATATTGGTCTTAACTTGTTATGTGAACAGATTAGCGTTTGTATATTAATGTAAATTTGTGATTGTATCAAGTTTTTGAAAGATTTCATAATGAATAGAATTTTTATATTTAAATTAAATTTATTTAAAAAATTAAATTATATGTAATTTTTATGGCATCAAAGCTAGGCGTAATATAGGCATCTAAATAGGCTTGAAGTGTGGTAGGAGGTGTTGAAGGTATAGGCTTCTAAGCCTATTTAATTTAATGGACTCCATTGTTTAAAATAGGTATTTAAAAATGCTTCAAGCTTGATGAGGCCTTTCAAAGACTTAAGTTTGAGACTAAAATAAGCTTACACACAAACTTAGTCCTAGACTCAAACTTTATGCTTTTGTTTCATGCTTAAGTCTATTTAACTAAAATTTGGTCTAAGATGTTTCCACCCCAAGTCATAGGTTTGAAGTAAGCATAACTGAAGGGAGAAGAGTGTTGGAAGGAAGAACACCCATTTGTATTACCATATTAAAAACAAGATTCTGGTCAAGTCCTTTCTGGTTTTTATTGAATTAGTTAGGCATGTACTAACTGTCTAAGGTTACAAGCATAATCAAACTCACATCCTCTTACTTGTGGGAGAGTCTTCATACTTGAAAGACAAAGTATCTTGCCCGAGCAAGCATGGGGTCATGCTCAAGCAAGGGACCTCTGGTTTTTGAATCTCCGTCTGCGTAATTTATGAAATCAATGCATCGATTCTAATACAACTTATTATTACTCATTACTCCTTCTAATTGAGTTTAATCAGTTTGCTAATAAGTTTCAGATGAGTTAAGCATCAGATTCCCAGAAAGCAAGATTGTGTCAGAAATGCATTAAATGCAGTTACCAAATTGGTTAATTATCTCTGTAACAATACTCTGATCGATGAAAGGATTTCTTCTGCATTCTATCTAAGCATTAAATGCCATTTCACAACGGCAAAACAAAATGAATGAAGAAGAATATCAAACAGGAATATCCATCTTGTCTTTTGAACGGCGAAGAACATTATCCGAGGTTTCACCATCTAACGGACATATTCATAAGTCGCAACGGTTAATTCGTTAGGCTTCATCAACGGTCAATTATTACAACATCTATAAATAAATGAAGCATTGAATGTCGCCAACTACCGAAACATCTTGCGCATTGAATTGAGTCTACCAACTTATTGTTTCTACTGTTCCATTAATATCCTTAGATATTTCTAGCACTTCAGCGATTATCAAAATCTACTCAGTGAGGAGTCTTCTGTTTTTAAACACTTATTACATTTCTGATTGTGTAACTTAAGGTTGTGGAACCTTAAGAGTGGGTGTACGTTTACAACCAGTAAGGGGGAGTGAGCCCAAGAGTGAAAGGATCATCCTTGAGTTGTAATCGTGTTTGATAAGATTAGTGGAAATCCCAAGGTGTTCTTGGGGACTGGACGTTGACCAAAGTTTGAGGTCGAACCAATATAAATTTTCTAGTGTGTATTTACCGATTACGCCATAGTTCTCGTTTTGTCTTCGTAAGTACCTTCGGAAAAGAATTTAGAGATCACCTATTCACCCCCTCTAGGTGATATTCCTCTTCATTTGGTATCGAGCACGGGTTTCTCGGTTGGGCTTAACATCCCGAGAAAAAGATCATGGAAGGAATATTGTCTGATGGTGCTTCAATCAACCGACCATCGGGGTTCAATGGAGAACATTATTCGTTCTGGAAAACAAAGTTTAAAGTGTTCGTGCTAGCAACGGAATATGGTCTCTGGCAAGTGATAGAGAATGGTGATTATGTTCCTACAAGGTTTGAAGGCGGTATCGCCGTTCCAAAAACAGAGGAAGAGTTTGATGATAGCGATCGAAGGAAAATCACACTCAACAACAAGGCTGTCTAATGCTTCAAAGTGCCCTTAGTCAGAAGGAGTACTTTCGTATATGCAATCTGACAACCGCAAAAGAAATGTGGAAGGCATTGGAGATCGCGTATGAAGGAACATCCGGAATCAAAGAAAAGCGAATCAATACTCTAACTACCGAGTATGATTTACTTCAGATGAAGTCCGCGGAAACCATTGCTGAATTTCGACTTCGTTATACACATCTGACAAATCAATTGGCAGCCCTGGGTAAGACCTACGATCAACGCTCTCAAGTCAGGAAGATTCTAAATGTCCTAACAAAGAATGGGAGGCAAAAGTTACAGCAATAGAAGAGTCACGAGGTGAGTCAATGACTTCAGTAGCAGCTTTGTTCGGAAGTCTATCCGAATATGAGAGCAAATTGAAATTCAAAAAGAGCTTAGGAGAAGTCAACAACAACAAGAATAAAGGCATTGCTCTTAATGCCGAAAAAGAGAAAGAAGATAAAGATGATGATTTGAACGATGATGATGAAGAATTGGGAATGATGGTCAGAAGGTTCAGAATATTTTATAAAAGGGACCAAGGTTTCAGAAACAAATTCCAGAAAGGAGGAAGCTCAAACACCAGATGCGAATACAAAGATAAAGATCAAATCATCTGTTATGAGTGCGAAAAGCCAGGACACTACAAATCTGAATGTCTGCAATTGAAAGGAAATGAGAAGGAGAAAAAGAAGAAATTCAATCATTTCAAAAAGAAGGCGTATGTATCTTCCATCTGGGGAGATGGTTCTTCAGAAGAAGAAAGTGAGGATGAAGAAGAGACGGCTAACATTTGCCTGGTTGCAGAAGAAGAAAAATCTAACGATGACGATGAGGTAAATGATTCACAACCTTCTGATGATGAGTTATTCGATGAATTTAATGTCATACAAACTGAATACGAAATACTTGCTGAAAAATATTTAGATTTGAAAAGGAAAAATATTACTCTTGAAAAGCAAGTCAAAAATCTTTCGTGCACAAATATTGTATGTGAAGATTGTGTGGATTTGGAGAAAAGAAATTTACATTTAACAAAAACACTTGAGAATTTCACTAAAGGAAGTGAAATGCTAAGTGTAATTTTAAAAGCTCAAAGATTTACAAACGATCGTTCGGGTATAGGATATAATCCTAATTTTGATAAAAGAAAGGGAAAGAAGAAAACAGGTGAAAAATCGTATTTAAAGTATTTTCAGAAAAATGTTCATACATCTAATCCATTTGCACATTGTAATTATTGTAATCATAAGGGTCATAGTACTTCGTCTTGCTTTCATAAAAGGGATAGAAGAGATAGGCCTGTAGGAAATTATCAATGGGTACCTAAAGGAACTTATGTTTCTCAGGCCCGAACTAACCACAAAGGACCCAAGAAAAGGTGGGTACCTAAAACCTAATTCTTCGTGATCTCACGGGTATGTCACGAGAGCATCAAGAACCAATAAATGGTATATTGATAGTGGATGCTCAAGACACATGACAGGGGATCAAGTTAAATTTGTAGCAATGAGATCAAAAGATGGTGGTAGAGTTACCTTTGGAGGGAATCAATCTGGCAAAATCACTGGAGTCGGAGAAATTGGGACAAAGGATGGACCACAGATTAAAGATGTCTATCTGGTGGAAGGTCTCTGTCACAACCTCCTAAGTGTTAGCCAGAGTGCAGATAAAAACAATTGGATCCTCTTTGACTCGGAAGAATGTCTTATTGTCAGTAAGAATGATCTCCCAATAGACAAAGGTAAATTAAAGACATTATTCAAAGCACCTAGGGAAGGTAATTGCTATACATTAGAATTGCCTAAAATTAATTCCGAAAAATGTTTTGTTAGCAACTTGGATGAAAGCTGGCTGTGGCATAAGCGGTTGGCTCATGTTAACATGTTACAATTAGACAAGTTGATAAGAAAAGATTTAGTCATTGGTTTGCCCAAAATTCGTTTTGAAAATAATATGATATGTGATGCTTGTCAAAAGGTTAAACAAACCAAATCCTCTTTTAAGAACAAATTTGAAATATCAACTAATCGTCCTCTTCAATTACTTCACATGGACTTAGTTGGACCTGCTAGAGTAAGAAGCCTTGGTGCTAACTTATATACTCAAGTTATTGTAGATGATTTTTCTCGTTTTACATGGACCATGTTTATGTCATCAAAAGATGAAACATTAACTACTACAAAAATGCTAAAAAACGACCTAAATAAGACCCAATTAACGACCCTTTACTGAGGGACGTCTTGGAGGGGGTAGAGGAAAATTTTGAAATTGGCGACCTGATCTTAAATAAGGTTAATAAGGCGACCTGATTATAATGAGTTCATAAGGCAACCTGATCTTCGATACAGGTCGCCTTATGATAACAAAGGAAATTTTATAATTGCAAAACCAGTGTCGCCTTTGTTGAATATTTTTTAAAAATATAAACTACATATTAATTTTGCTCCTCAAAAGAATTATTAACAAATAAAACATGCTCGACTTATAACAATGAGATAGGAGATATCCACGCTACCAAGTTTTGGATCATATCGTTGTAGTAAAATCTGAAGTAAAATAATATAGTAAACTTGGAAAGACACAAACTATGATATATCTACCAATTTTTTTGCATCAAGCTTAAACCACCAAGAACACAAGAATCACACTAACACAACACATAAACACAATATATATATAACACCAAACTTGCATATTTTGAATGTATTAAAAAACCAAATAGATACAAATGAACAACAAAGAGCAAAATTAAAAAGAATCACTAACACAATAACATATTAATCATGCTCACTACTAACTAGGCTATGTGTTGAAGAAGATGTCTAGATATCATGTCTCGAACCGAATCGATCTCATCCTAACGAGTACGGATCCTGCAAAGCACTCCAAAACTCGTAAATGGGGAAACAAGGTATAAGATAAACCAATTAAGATGAAGGAAATAATTAACAACTCATAAGACAACAACAAAAATTCAATAAACTTGAGAATAACAGGAGCGATTACGTACGTTTTGAAAACCTTGAATACGTCCCGTCGTTAACGATGGATTGCATCCAACTCATAACGTAATATCCGCACTCGTGCTCCCTGGTTGTTGATGGCACTATGAAATGAAATGATAAATTGTTAAAAATGAAATAAAGGCATATCTAAAGCTACTGTGTCAATAAAATAACTTGAATTGAAACTACTCACCGTCGGTTTAAACCACTTCGGTCCACCCTGCTCTTTTGCATTGATAAGCTCTCTATACGTCTTGAGGTCACTATCATTAAAATGGAAATTAATGACATGTTAAACCATTCATTTAAAAGAAGAATCGATGATTCGTACAAAAATTTACTTACTCGGCAAACATGTTTTTGATATCCCTGTAGGGATTGCCATCTACCGAATCGAACCAATAACAGGAGTTCTTGCGAGGACAAAAACACACAAGCAGTCCAATGACCACTACAACATATACGTATTAATATTAAATTAAGATAAGAAAGCAATTTATTCACAAAAATCTTATAAGACAAAACAAAAGTACGCACCGTTCATGTATTGGCGCTAGATAACAAGACGATACTCAAGTCGCCCATTGTTAGACCAACATAAATTGACCTCCGGGTAACGTACTCGCGAGCCGGCCGTGCATCCCGTGACATAAGTATCCATACGAACTTCGCTCGCGGTGCGCGGCGCATAATTCAAGCATGATAATTATGAAATGAAATGATAAATGTTATTGAAAATATTAAACAAAAAAAATGAGTACTAACATAATTAAAGGGTTAAACAAACTTACAGATTGCAAGTTGAAGAAACCGTATATCTAAACAATCCATCGTCAAAAACTCCCTCAAATCTTTCTTGTCAAATGTTATCGGATATGTCTTTTTCTGCACCGACAATTCCATCCTGAGGCATCGGTGCAAAGTTTATGAGGCCGATGTCCTTGTACAACTCTCGCATTGTGCCGCCATTTTGGAAATAAGCCCGCAGCCTTGTTCATCCTATGAAAACATAAAAAACATATTATGAGTGAATGAGCAATGAAAATCAATCTAGAAACAACTCACACTCAATCGCAATGTATTTCCTACCATCGCAGGTGTCGTCCACATCTCAATAAGATGAGCCTAGGCCAAAGGATGAACCATGTGATTAAGCAGCGCCTAGTGTGGTAACCTCCTCATCATCAATCGGACGGCTATCTCTTCTTCCCCTCTCGCACACTCGTCATCATTTAATTCATCGTTGGTTTTCTGGAATTGCTTGCCGTGGGTGTTTGTCTTGTTCTCGGGGGTAAACAAGACTTATCGGCAACAATCCACCTAGTGGGTCATCCAAATATAGAGTGCAAGCTATACCTCCCGGTGGAAGTGTGAGACGGTCCGCCAATAACTACCTCGAAGGGGAGAAGGTCCGTTAAATATGTACCTCCGGAGGCTGAAAATCTATCTTTGTCAGCTGGGATATTCTAGGATTCGCTCGGTTTGTACGTTGCCATTGTACCATAGCTTTTGCATTTCACCCCGTAGTTCTCGCCATAACATCTTTCATAAGGTTTGCTCGAATCGGCTTCCAAGCTCCCGCCGGTTCTCTCACGTCATATATTCTTCCATATATTCTTCTCACTCGCCTTCCTTTCTGCTTACCCAATATGACATTGATATGTTTCACCCAACTATAAACGTCCTCTTGGTTAACGCCTTTGGAGCCGTATTCTGCTCCCGGTAAGCCGTTAAAACGCTTTCTTAACTTACGATATGGGTGGAACCGATGAAGAAACCTCCCGTGGCCGAGGTAGACCATTTTTTCCGTGCTTTAGTTGATGGAAGTTTGTGTCTCCGCTTCACATATTGGACATGCTTTATGCCCCTTCACACTGTACCCTGACAAATTTCCGTATGTAGGAAAGTCGTTTATCGTGGTAAAAATCATTGCACGCAACTTGAAGTGCTCCTTCTTATATGCATCAAACACATCTACGCCTTCCTCCCACAACTTCTTCAAATCCTCAACCAAAGGCGCCAAGTACACATCGATATTGTTCCCGGGCTGTTTTGGTCCAGAAATCATCATAGAAAACATCACGAACTTGCGTTTCATACATAGCCAGGGAGGTAAGTTGTATATTACAATGAGAACCGGCCATGCACTATGGGTGCTGCTAAGAGTTCGATACGGATTGAAGCCATCTGTACAAAGCCCCAGCCGAAGGTTTCTTGGCTCACTTCCAAATTGAGGGAACATTTCGTCTATGTTCTTCCATTGCGGAGAGTCAGCCGAGTGCCGAAGATATTTTCCATCGGATATTCTCTCATCAGAATGCCATCTCAACTTCTTCGTCGTTGCTTCACTAGTCAACAGATGCTAAACCGTGGAATTATTGGAAGATACCACAATGCCTTCAAAGGTTGCCTTTTTGTTGTCTCGCTCTCCGAAACACTAACTTTCTTCACTTTGTATCGTGAAGTTTTACACTGGACAATTACCGAGGCCTTCGTACTCGTTTTCGTACAATATGCGGTCATTAGAAACGTGTATTTTTTTATACTCCATACCCATCGTAGACACGATTTTCTTGGCCTCATACATACGATTTGGAAGTACATTATTATCTGGCAACATATCACACAACAATTCCTGCAGCGACGTGAAAATGCTATTGGTCCACCCACAAGTTGCCTTTAAGTTGACCAAATGTAAGGTCGCGAGCCAACCGTGTATACTTAGTACACCTGTGGAATAAAGGTGTCTCTGCATCACTCCGCACGCTTTCATATTCACCCGATTGTGCAAAAGATTCTGCCTTAACATCATTAATCATTTTCTCCATTCCATCATCATCATCTACCTCAACTTCTTTTGCATGGGACGCACCGGTACTTACTTCATCACCATGCCATATCCACGTTGTGTATCGAAGGTGTATTCCATCACAAAGTAGGTGGTCCCTTATATCAGCAATAACCCTTCGACTCCCATTTAAACAATTAACACATGGACAATAATACATCCCATTTTTGTGGCCACATTCCTTCTAGCAAATTCAATAAACTCTTCCACCCCATTCTCATATTCTTCACTAGTTCTCAATGCATTCATCCAACTATGACCCATTTTATTACCACCTACGATATTTCCAACAACAGTCAAGTTCATGTCAATTTCAAGAACGACATGTTTTCTTTTAAGTAAATTTTGGCAGCATTTCCCCTTAAAAGTAAGACATCCCAAAATTTCAATAACAACCAATTTCAGCTTAATTCAACAAAACTTACTAACTAAAGCAATTCAGAACAATATCACGAAGAAATAATATCTCAAGATGGAGCTCCCAAAGGAAGCCCCAAAAAACAGAAGATCTGAAAGAAACCAACAGAGATTGCAGGAACTTGAAGATAAATGACAGTCAAATTGTTCTTTTGCACTAGAATGGTCAAACAATTTTGAAATGATGCATGAAAGAAATAAAAATCAGCTAAACAATTTATCAATTATGTAAGATAAAGAAAGCATAGAGCCATAGAGTCAATGTTTACTTAAAGTAAACGTGCTTTTACAATGAATAAAGCTAAACCCTATGTCATTATCGAATGAGTATAAGAAACATGGCAATCCACATTACCATCTATATATAGTGCACAATCCAAAATGCGAGTGAGAGAGAAAGAGGCAGGAATCCTAAACATACAGAAGCAAAAAATCCAGTCCATAAACAAAAAGCATTAACTTAAGAATCCTAGCTAACTTAAGCAAAAATCCATTCATACATGGGTTATTAGGAATCAAAGAACTTAAGAAATGAACAAGAAGCTTACTTGCTGGGTTTGGTGGGTTTCTTCGATCGGGAAAGAGGCGGAGTGAGCGAGAGATAGAACCACGAGTGTGATCAGTGGACGACGGCGGAGGAGACGACGGCGGAGACGACAACGAGAGCACCGAGCTTGGAGAAGGAACGACACGAGAGTGTGAGTGAGGACGAGAGGATTTCGCGCGCGCTGTCGTCGGAGATCAGAGAATGTGAGTGTGAGAGAAAATGAAGAGGCGCACGTGTATATTAACCTAAAAAAATTGAATATAGGCGACCTGAATCTGATTTCACGACGCCTATATTCTTATTTTGGCATTCTGATTATGATTCAGGTAGCCATTTTCTTAATATTGGCGAATTGATATTCATCGTCGCTAATATTAAAATATTGGCGACCGAATCATAATCAGTCGCCAATATTTTAATATTGGCGACCTAAAATTTACTCAGGTCGCCAATATATTAATATTGGCGACCTGAATATCAATCAGTCGCCAATATTATTAAATTTTTAAAAACATCCCGGCGCCAAACAAAAATCCATGGCGCGAAGTAATTAATATGTATTGCCACATTAAAAGCGTCCTTAATATTATTCAGTCGCCATAAATTAATATTATTGCAAAAAGGGAATCCCGCATGGCGCCAAAGAAAAAATTATCATATTTTATGGCGCGAGAGAATGTTAGACGTCCTGAAACAAATTTAGGACACCAAAAATAAATTTAAGGAGTCCTGATTTTTTATTTAGGACGTTGAAGGCTAAACTTCCTTAAAGATAATTACAAGAATGTCACCGCCTTCATTTTGGACGTCTTGTTTCTAAATAAGGACGTTTTTTAGGGTAGTAAAATCCAATTTTTGTAGTAGTGATTTGACCTATTCTTGTGTTTTGCCAATAAGGTGCAAAACGAGAAAGGTACCTATATTTCAGCCATTCGAACCGATCATGGAGGGGAATTTGAAAATCAAGCCTTTGCGGAATTCTGTGATGGTCATGGTATTGATCATAACTTCTCAGCTCAAGAACACCTCAACAAAATGGTGTGGTTGAGAGGAAGAACCGTGTACTCACGAGAGATGGCTCGTACAATGCTTAACGAAAATCAAACATCACAAGTCTTCTGGGCAG
Source organism: Acacia pycnantha (assembly GCA_025563575.1). NCBI lineage: Eukaryota > Viridiplantae > Streptophyta > Magnoliopsida > Fabales > Fabaceae > Acacia > Acacia pycnantha. The sequence continues at coordinate 552,090 of JAMWYP010000238.1, read as the reverse complement.
ACGCAATGAATACAACAAGCTACATATCAAATCGAGCCTATTTGCGAAAGAAATTTAAAAAGACTCCTTACGAGCTTTACAAAGGAAGGAAGCCCAACCTAGCTCATCTACATATCTTTGGCTGTAAGTGCTATGTCCACAACAATGGTAAGGACAATGCGAGTAAGTTTGATTCTAAAGCGGATGAAGGTATTTTTCTTGGGTATTCAAGTAGAAGTAAGGCTTATAGAGTATTCAATAAACGTACTCGCATAGTTGAAGAGTCTATCCATGTTGTGTTCTGCGATTCCAAAGTTAATGAATCTATAGATGATGATGATGAACTTGTTCACAAAAACCAATTCTTTTCAAAAACTACTCCTGCTACTCTTGAAAACTCTGAAAATGTTTTTGAAAACAATGATCATAATTCAATAGATAATTCCGATCAATCTCAACCTAAGGCTTAGAAATTTATTAGAAATCATCCTCTGGACCAAGTCATCGGTGATGTAAACCAAGGAGTAAGAACTAGAAGAAGCACTTTAAATGAAGTAACCTTTTCTGCATTCATATCAAACATCGAACCCTCTAAGATTGATGAGGCTCTTTCAGACAATGATTGGGTTATCGCAATGCAAGAGGAATTGCATCAATTTGATAGAAATCAAGTTTGGGACTTGGTACCTAGGCCCAAAGACCATCCGGTCATTGGCACCAAATGGGTATTAAAAAAAAAGTGATGAATCTGCAATCATAGTTAGAAATAAGGCTAGACTTGTTGCCAAAGGCTATAATCAGGAAGAAGGAATTGATTACGAGGAAACGTATGCTCCAGTAGCTAGATTGGAGGCAATACGTGTACTCTTGGCCTTTGCTTGCATCAAAGAATTTAAACTCTATCAAATGGATGTTAAAAGTGCATTTTTAAATGGTTTTATACAAGAGGAGGTTTATGTAGAGCAACCTCCTGGTTTTGAAAATGAACACCATCCTGATCACGTTTTTCGACTCAAAAAGGCACTATATGGTCTTAAACAAGCTCCACGAGCTTGGTAAGAAAGATCGAGTAAATTTTGTTAGAACAAGGCTTCATTAGAGGAAAAGGAGACACTACACTTTTCATCAAAATAACAAGCTTAATGAAATCTTGGTTGTAGAAATATATGTAGATGATATTATCTTTGGTTCCACTAACGAATCTCTATGTAAAGAATTTTCAAAGAAGATGCAGAACGAATTTGAAATGTCAATGATGGGGGAGTTGAAGTATTTTCTCGGTTTGCAAATCCAACAACGAAAGGATGGAATATTTATCTCACAAACAAAGTATCTCCGGGATTTGTTCAAAAAATTCGGACTAGAGCATTGCAACGGTGCTGACACGCCAATGAGCTCCACTGCCTCTCTAGACGCCGATGAAGAAAAAGGAAAAGACTTCAACATAACCAAATACCGAGGAATGATCGGATCACTACTCTATCTAACAGCAAGTAGGCCAGATATACAATTCAGTGTAGGAATGTGTGCGAGATTCCAAGCGGCACCAAAGGAATCACATGCCGAGCATGTGAAACGAATCTTTCGCTATCTCTCAGACACAAAGGAGCTTGGCCTATGGTTTCCAAAGGGACAACAAGAATTTCTGGTTGCATATTCAGACTCCGATCATGCTGGTTATAAGACTGACCGAAAGAGCACCAGTGGTCAATGCGAATTTCTCGGAGGATCACTAGTATCATGGTTTAGTAAGAAACAGACCACCGTGGCCGTGTCTTCAACAGAAGCTGAATATGTTGATTTCTCCAGTTGTTGTGCACAAGTCTTGTGGCTAAGACAACAATTATCTGATTTAGGCGTGCACCTGAAAGAAATTCCAATTCTTTGCGATAACATTAGCACAATCAGTCACAAAAAATCCAGTTCAACACACAGGAACAAAGCATATTGATGTGAGACATCACTTCATCAGAGATCATGTACAAAAGAAAGATATTAAAGTGATGTTCATCCCCACACATTTGCAACTTGCCGACATCTTCACGAAGCCCTTAGCCAAAGAACAGTTCAACTTTATTCGGAGAGAATTGGGAATGGTAAATCCCAATGAATTGTAAGTAATAGTAGTTTTAAATTATGTTTTGATGATTTATTAAAACTAACTTTACCATCGGAGTGTTTAGATACGTGTTTGCAGGACGCTCTGTTTCAAATATGAGAAACAGAGGCAAACAGAGTTTGAAGTGCTCGAGCAAATCCAGTCTTCATGCTCGAGCAACATCGAGAGTTCCTGCTACTGAAAAAGAAAAATTTTGAAGTATGCTCGAGCACGCCATAGATATTGCCCGAGCAACAGCGGACGAAGAGGAAATTTTCTCAAGCAACATAAAAAGTTTGCTCGAGCAATAGCGAGCAATTTTCGACAAAAGATGCATAACCATGCTCGAGCAAGAACGGGATACAAAGAAAATGTGGAAGGTTTCCCGAGAAACTCGTCTCACCTGCTCAAGCACACACATTTGAAAAATCAAATACAAGTACCAAAAGCTCATTACAGATCCTCAGAACCTTATTGTATCAATTATAAATCAAGTATTTACTGTACATACTTGATGGAAGGTCAGTTAATGGTTAATTTCAAAAATAAACTGTATGTGTTCATCCATGCTCGGGCAAGATTTTAAGTCTGCTCGAGCAAGAATCCTGCTCAAGCATATCAGATATGCTGCTCGAGCAACATCGTAAAAAGGTGTTTTTTTTAAAAGAGGGCTGACGGTTCATTTTTAACCCCACCGTCTAAACCCTATCTCATTTTTCTCAAATTCTCTCAACTCATTTTCTCCGTCTACAAATCGTTACTCAAATTGAACCGTTACGACTGTTTCTCCAACTCCAAACATCATTTCCAACCGATTAAACTTCCCAAATTCATCTTCTTCCCTCCAAATTTTGAAAGCCCTTCGTCGAAATCTGACACCCCATCTTATTCAAATTCAGTTCAATCCTCATTCTCTAGATCAAATGGCGGGTTCTAGTGATAAATCCCCATCCAAATCTGCCCTTAGCAAGAAATCACGATATTACCGTCCAAAGGTTCAAACGTCGAAGAAATCGGTCGGAGAAAAGGCGAAAACTTCAAAATCCAAGTCGAAGGAGGTGGTTCTCAAGGTTCACCAAAGCCAACCACGCGATTCCGCACGGCTCTCTACCTACAGGAAAAGGAAAACGAACAAGGTCTCCATCTCCGGCTCATTCAACCGACGATTCTGAGAGAACCATTGAAGCTATTCGGTCTAAAGAAACAGAAGACCCTCTGATCTCTAAACCATCCCAAAGTCAGAAATCTCAAGCCTCTGGAACCAAGAGAGTGTCGTTTTCATTCAAAACCCAGGATTCAGGAAGCAAGCGGGAACAAGTTTCAACGAGTAAACCCAAAGACGGTTAGCTACCAGAATCTGCATCTGGTATGATTGTAGGAAACATAGTTGTGGATGATCATTCTCTGTATTCCAGGTACTATGAGCAAAGACCTTCGCCCATAGTATATGTAGATTTGGAATATTTTAAAAAGGAGTACAATTTAGATATGTCGGATTGGCTGCAACAATTCATGCCTCTTTTAGGAATCAGTAAGCCATTTTCCCCTAAGGTTGTTCGAGTGTTCTACCACAATATGCATATTCTGGAGAAGGCTCAAGAGGATGATGAAGATACTTTTGTTACTCAAATCAGAGGAAAAATAATTAAGATCACTGATTCAAACAGATTTAAAAGAAAATAAACTCAAACAGAATGAAATATGTAGAAGCAGTTAAAAACGATCAACCCAACGTTTAGATTCCGAAACTTCCGTCATTGAACGAAATATAACTAACTCACGTTTGGTTCGGATGAACCGAAATCTCGCATTCATCCGAGAATCCCTCGACTAGACGATCGCGCTAGAATATGTCGAACAGTGGCGTCTCACTCGTGCAATCGCACGCAACACTGTAACCTAGTTCGAACTCAGTCCTTAGGATGAACCAAACCGAATATTAAATCTAATATTTGGACTATTTCCAGAAATCGAATCCGATAAGATGAAAACGAGAATCGAGTAAAGTTACAGATTAAGCACGAGTCCTCTGGAAGAATCATGGAATCCTCAACGTTAGGTTAATCACGAGAAGTTTAGCCGAGTATGGCCGGGAAAACGAAGAATAGACGAAGAACGCGAAGAACATTGCGAGAGAAAATAGAACTTCGTATTTAATCCTAAACCTTCAAAAATGTGAATGAATGTGTTTGGGGCTGCCATCTAACTTAAAGTTAACCTAAAAACGAAATGGGCTCTAATGGTTCAACCCAAAACAGAAATAAAATAAAAATGGGCTTTAATTAAAAATTCTAGCCCAAATAAAATCCAGAAATATACATCTTACTTCGGCTCCAAAATCGACCGCCCTCTTGTCCGAATTTTCTCTTCATATCTTCATAAAAATTGTAGCTCTCTGAATCGTCTGAAACATGAGACAAAAATGAGGCAAATCTGATGTCTGGTTCAATAGTTATGGTAAAAATAGTGAAGCAATGTAAAACTGGAATTTTATTATTAAAAATGGCTAAAATATAATCTAAGGCCCAAAGCCCAAATAAGTATAAAAGCCATTATTTATTAACTAAAGAGTCCTAAATTATTAATCAAGAGATAAAAAGAAGTATATGAAATATTCAATTATCAAATTCCCCCACACTTATCTTTTTGCACTCCTGAGCAAAATTCAAAGGAAAAGACTAAAAGGAAAGACTCTTCTTTTCTAACAGTTCATCTTCTTGTTGACGGCGTGATAGACCTGAACTTGATTGGCCCAAGCGTCAGTCTATATGATCGACGCGGGCTATCATGTGCTCCATCATCTGGTAGAATGATGGGTTGTGAGGCAACGGAGGAGGGTACGGAGGTGGTTGAGGATTTCGTCGAGAAGGAGGACCTCGTGGTGGTGGAGGAGCCATTACGATGGAGGTTGTAGGAGGAGATGGAGATGAATGTGAAGAAAGTAAAGTAACAACGGGTTTAAATAGAGAACCCATACTGAACAATGTGAAACACCGGAAACATTAACGAGGAGACGCATAGTTCCTCAGAATACGAGGAGACGCCTAGTTGGGAAGTTTGTGTGGAAGCCGAAGAGACTCTCTGAATCATTCATTGAAAAGAATGAACTTTTAATAACGGATCTTGTAAAAGATTCGTTCTTAAAATGTATAGTTTTTAACCAAAAATTCTTACTTGAATGAAAAATTGAATTGAAAAAGAAATGAGTTTTAGGATCGGATACAAGATAAAAGGTCGATCTTAAAAGTAATTGAATTGATTTGAAAAAAATAAATGAGTTTTAGGACCGAATACAATATAAAATGTCGGTCTTAAAAGTAATTGAATTGATTTGAAAAAAATAAATGACTTTTAGGATCGGATATTTATATAAATACGCTTTTAAAGTAGAAACACTAAATTCATTTGTACCAATTAACTTTATCATCACCGAGATGCGTATCTCTCCTGCTCTCTGTCCTTATTAACTCCTCACACGAACTCTCTGTCCTTATTAACTCCTCACTACCTCGTAACTCCTCACTACCTAGCTCTCTACCCCAACTGCCCAAAGTCTGAAACCATGGTTAGATACAAGAGAACTGCTCGTAGGGGTACTCTTACACCTCAAGCTCGTGACATGGTTAGATCGTTATACGGTACGCCTCCTCTAGCGAGAGTGCGTCCTATTGTGGCCGAAGGGTCTCGGGTCATTGGACCCATTGTTATTTCCGATGATGAAGAGATTTTCGCACCCCCCCTCGATCCTTCTGCCGACCCTATCCTGAGATTGCCAGGCCCCTCCAGCCTTCAGACCATGCAGAGGTCCGTGCTCCCCCACTCCAACATGTTAGCCCCAGCGCGCCTACCTCTGACCCCTCTCCGTCCTCTAATGATGCATTAATATTGAGGCTGGAGCAACCAAGACAGGAACTTGCTGATATCCGGCGGGAAATTAATGTTCTTCACGCCGATATCACCAAGCATGTTCAGTCAGATTCTTGTGGATGATAATTTTCAGCTTTTTTTTCTTTTGTTTTTTTTTCTTGTGTATGTGCATTCTCCAGTCATGTAAGACCACATTAAGAACATAAGCTTTTGTATTTTTTTTTTATGTTCTCCAGTATTTTTCTTTTTGGCTGTATCTTGTGGATGATAATTTTCCTTTTTTTTCCAAAAAAAATTCCTTTATTTTATTCATTCACCAAGGCTGTTAAGACCGGACATTTTATAAGTAACGGGTCTAAAAGTATTTGAATTTTAGGACCGGATGTTTTATAAAACTCCGGTCTTAAACTTAAATGACTAATAAAACTTTAGGACCGGATACTCTTAGAACTCCGGTCTTAAAAAGTTAGTTATATCTTTAGGACCGGACATTTAACAATTAACTGGTATTAATAAAATCCAAAAAGCTAAATAAGGTGACGATGTCGCGCGAAAAATTAAATTTCCCACTCTGAATATCTCTTGTCGCGCCGAAAGTGATTACTCGAGTTCCGACTCCGGTGTTTGTGTGTTGCTTCGTCGCTGCTTCGCGTACCTCTCTCGACAATCACTCTCTGGTTCCTTAGCTAAACGTCTATAGACCAAGCTGTAAGAGGTGTTTCGGTTATATAACTCTATTATTTTCCAGCTTATCGTTCTGGGTTTTTCATGGGTTTAACGAAATCGATGAAATGTTCTTGTGGGTATTATCTGTTGTTAATGAATTTTTTTTTTTTGAAGATTATATTTGCACTTAGACCTACCGAACTGACCAACAAGTGTTTTTAGGTTATTCTTCCTGTCTTGTCTGCAACATCAACGTTCGTTGCCGGAGAAGTAAGACTCAACAAACGCATTTGAATTTATATGCTACAGGTGAGTCCACAAGACCTTCATCCGTCCCATGCATTTAATTTCCTCGTCATGCATTTATTTTGGTTCTTGGATTCACTGTGATGCATTTATATGACCAAAAGTGATTCTTTGTTATGCATTTAATGGGCAAGTTCCTCCGTAAAAGTGATTATTTGAGCATATACATTTGGAGTTGGCTTATTTTATATGCAAGTTTCAATTTTTGGATTATGTATGATCAATGATTTCTGTCTATATATAGGAATTCTACTATGGATCACAGTTGGATAAATGTTTTACGATCGAGTGTTGAATATCAGAATGGGGTGAAGGAATTTATAGAATTTGCTAAACAAAATGCCCATGATGATAGGGGGAAGTTTTATTGACCTTGTGTAGAATGTTTGAATGAGAGTCGACTAAGTCCTGAAGTTATACACACACATTTAATTTGTCACGGATTTTGTAAGACTTATACAGTATGGGTATGGCATGGTGAAAAAGTGTCAAGTGGGTCTCAACATGGGGAAGTGGCCTTTGATGATAATGACACGGATATGGATGATCGCATAGAGGACATTATCCGTGATGTAGGAGAAGAGGCTTTTGAGCGATCACACACATATGGTAATATGTGCAGTGATGCAGAGACACCGCTATGCCACAGGTGTAAAAATACCAATTGTTGAACGCTGTATTGAAATTGGTAAGCTTGAAGGCACGTCATGGATGGAGCGACAAGAGTTTTTCATAATTGCTTGAGGCTTTGAAGGACATGCTTCTGGATGATAACGTGTTGCCGCATCGCTACTATGGGAGGATATCACTTTATAAAAGAGTCAATTCATAAGGTAATATTCTATGCAGAATTCTTTGAAAACTTTAAGGTTTTAACTATATTATATTCCTTCTATATTCTTAATTAAACAATGTCACACTAACTATGAATTTGTTCTTGTTTTGTTTTTATGGCGGGGATCCGATTCAAAGGGGCATATTTATAAAAGAGGATGCATGTTACGTTGTTGGGTGGGAATCAGATGAAGGCATGGTGAATAATATATTGGACATGTATGTTGATTTACATGTTGTATTTGTAACTCATTGTGATTGTAAGTTATCTTAGCTAGCTTATTATATAAATTACTTTAGTGTTGTAGTCTTAAGAGGCCACATAACTCATGGTGGATAATATTTATATTCTTTTTCCCAATTCAATTTAATCATAATTGTTCATAGCTTGTAGCTTAAAGTATCGACTTTTATGTGCTGTTTTGGGTGGTGGATTTGTGTATATATATATGATCAGGAAGAACAGAACAGGGAAAAATTTTTGGAAAATTTAGACCGCAAATAAATAAGCCGGTCTTAAATGTTCAACTTTTAAGACCGGATGTGTTTCTATGACCGGTCTTAAAGGTATTAAGCTGGTCTTAAAAGTTAGTCTTTTAAGACCGTCTAATTATAAGTCCGGTCTAAAAGTTCAATTTTTAAGACCGGACGTATATAACATCCGGTCTTGAAAGTCAGTCTTTTAAGATCGGGTAATTAGTCGTCTGGTCTTAGAATCTGCTATCTTTTGGACTGGATTGATATTTGTCCGGTCTTAATATTCGGATCTTTTAAGAGCGGTCGAGTTTTTGTCCGGTCTTAAAGGTTGAGTTTTAGGACCGAACAAAAAAATATTTCAGATCTATTTAGTACGATTTTTAAGACCGAAGGTTTAAAATGTCCGGTCTAAAAGAAACTCTTTAAGACCGGTTTCATGTCTACTCTTAATAGGGAGACTTTTAATACCGCCTGGAACAAGACCTGACGCGGGTCCGGTCCTACGATACCTCTTTTGTCTGGTCTTAAAAGCTTTTTTTCCACTAATGACTAACATGATCTTCATATTAGTAAAATTTAAACTCACAACCTTATAGTTTTAAACCAAGTCCTTTACTCAATGACCAACTTTTTTTTTTTTTTGGGGGTCAACAAGACCAACTTTCGTTGGTAGAATCATGAATTTCGTTTAGGGTGTGGAGCAACCATACGATTATTTGAATGAGATATGCAAACTAACCAAACGATTATTTGAAGATGGGATATGCAAACTTGGAAATCAACATTGCCGAGTATGGGCTTTTTTTTTTTAATTTGCCCCTTATTAAATAACTATTTACCAAAATGCCCATGTCGGAAACTATTTCCCAATGTGCCCTGTCATGAAACTATTTCTCAATGTGCTCCTGTTTAGTCGACTAAACCCAGAGTTTAGTCGACTAAAACGCTGGAAAATTTTTTTTTTGAAGACCCCGCGATTTAGTCGACTAAAAAACCCAGTTAGTCGACTAAATCATTAAAAAAAAGGTTAAAACTTCGGAGGACCATAACTTCTGGCTCGTAAGTCCGAATCAAGTGATTCTTTTTTTGATTCCACATAACTTTTTGAGATCTATGCACTGACATAAAAATTAACTTCCAGATTTAATGAAGAGAAAGGAGGAAAAACAAGTGATTCTTTATTGTGAAGGAGATACTAACAATTCATTAAATATAATTAAGTGATTCTTTAATATATATATATATATATATTATATATATATATATATATATTTTATTATTTATATTTCAAATTTTAAATTTTGAATTATTGTTATTTCCATTCTTTTAGGAATTTCAAATAAGTAGCGAGGTTGTTAGGACTGTTTCCTACCTCCTAGCTTGTAGTTGTTGATTTAGGATTATTTCTGTTTTATTGCTAGTTCTTTGTTAAGTTTTCATCTGTATAAGTATACCTCATTTAAGAGGAATAAATCAGGGATGAATAAAGAAATTCTTTATTGGAGTTCAATTTCTAACTATATATATATATATATATATATATATATATATATATATATATATATATATATATATATATATATATATATATATATATATATATATAATTATATTTAATGAATTGTTAGTATCTCCTGCATAATAAAGAATCACTTGTTTTTCCTCATTTCTATTCATTAAATGTGGAAGTTAATTTTTATGTCAGTGCATAGATCTCAAAAGCTATGTGGAATCAAAAAAGAATCACTTGATTCGGACTTGAGTCGAAGTTATGGCCTTAGAAATTTTAATTTTTTTTTAAAATGATTTAGTCGACTAAATGGGTTTTTAGTCGACTAAATCGCAGGTCTTCAAAAAATTGTGCCGCGTTTTAGTCGACTAAACCATGGTTGTAGTCGACTAAACAGGAGCACATTGAGAAATAGTTTCCTGACAGGGGCATTTTGATAAATAATTATTTAATAAGGGGCAAATTGAGAAAAAGCCGCCAAGTATGCTGGTTCGATTGTATGAATTTTTTTACCGAAATTGTTTGATTTTTTCATTTGTTCATGTGTTCATACACAATTAGTGAGTCGTTTATGATTACATGTTTAGAAAAGCTAATGGTTGTTTTGACAAATTTGCTCACCACGTAGGCGGGGGCACAAGCAATTCATGATTGTAAAATTCTTACGCAATACAACTTATAGAACATAGGGTTGTTTGATTGAACGAACACAAATCCTATATATGTTTACGCACGATGAGCTAGCCACCTATGTTACATGTTTGAAAAAGCTAATAAATTATTCTGACAAATTTGCTCAAGATTTCGGTAAGCAAGCAAACCTATCTCAAATTTGTAGAAATCTCATGCAATACAACTCGTCAACTACCTGAACGACGTCATAATCAATTACAATTGATCTTGTCACAGATGGCTTCCTACTCACAAGAGAACAATTACGATTGATCTTGTCATAGATCGTCTCCTACTGCGTCATAATCACAAATTATAATTATTTGAAACTGGTACACACTCGTAGTCATTCTACAAATGTTACATGCTTCATAGCATGTAATTGCAGAACTCCATATACCCTCATCTTGAGGAAAGCCTTTGGTGTAAATCATCAGCTAGAGCTTGCCTCAAGCTTTCCCCGAAGAAATAAAACGACTTCTCGCTATCCAGCACCCTTGGTTGAGGCCCAGTCTCATCAGGCTCCTTCCACAGCTCAGGCTCGGGCTCCCTCGCAATTTGACATAAATTATGCAACACACAGCATGCAACGACTGTTTGTGGTGCATGACTAAGACCGACGTTCAAATCCTGAAGAATCTTCCACCTCCCCTTCAGCAATCCAATTGCCTCAGCCACCACCGACCTTCCCTTCATAAGCATTCCATCAAACAGGTTCTGGGCAGGCGTGCCCATGCCATTAGGGGAAAAGGGTGTGAACAAAAACGGCAACAATGGGTAACACCAGTCTCCAACAATGTAAGGACGAACATGATGTCCCCTAACATTGATAACTTTATCCCACACGACGTCGCCGGAGGTAAGGCGATTGTACAGATAACTATCCCTGAAATGGGTGGCATCGTCTGTACCACCAGGAGCCTTAACACACACGTCCCAGAAGATCTTCTTATGATCAGCAACAACTTGAAGGAGAACTGAGGGATACCCATATCTGCATCTATAGCTTGCAGGAATTTTTTGGTCATTAGGAAGGCTATGGAGCTTCACTGGGCTTGTATCAATCGCTCCACACATGTTTGGAAGCGAGGTGAGTTCTTCAAAAGCCTGGGTCGTATCAGCTAGCCGGCGACGACCAACTGGGATCTTGATGAATTCTGGGTAAAGTTTAGTCGCTAGAAGGCGAGTTACCATGTTGGTGATCTTGGAGACTAAATAAGGCTCAAGGGAGTAGCGGGTAGCAACGGTTTTAGCAGACAGGCCATGTGCAAGACGAGAGAGGACCATAGCTACAGCATAATCAGAAGGGAGTGAGAGATTGGAATTGGCAATATGGGCTTTGAGTTTGTCAACGACAGTAGTGAAAACAGGGTAGGAAAGCCCATAAAGCGAGCGCCAGTGAGCGTCACGAAGAGGAGCATCAAGGGACCAGATGTGTTCTGTAGAGAGAGCTCGGAAAGCTGAAACAGAGTAATCAGAGGCTGTGGCAGAGGAAGCAGGAGGAGTGGCAGTAGAGGTTGAGGTGGGTGAGGAAGGAGCAGGACGAGAGGAGGCGATGTAAGAGAGAACAGAAGCAATGGTAAAAAAGAGAAGAGGGGCGATGGAGGAGGAGTAGAGAAGAGATGTGGGTGAAGTGGCAGAGGAGGAGGCGGCGGCAGCAGAGGAAGCGGTGGCAGAGGCGGTGGTGGTGGCAGAGGAGAGTGTGTCAGAGAGGAGGGAGGTGGTGGGATCTAAGGAATTATGGAGGTGAAGGAGATTTGAGAGCATAACCAAAAAAGATTGGTCCATTCTGTGTTGGAAGTCTTGATCTCAGAGTTGAAGCCTTTTCTATCCAAATAATATGATCTGTGACTGAAAAGGGTTTCTGTCATAGGGTTCACTTTGTTTAGACATCAGCAATTCAGCCTCCGCTTTTCTTATCCATAAAGGGGGAACTGATAAAAAAATAGAGATAATATTAGACAAAGAAAATCAAAGTAATTATAAAAATAGCGTGCATTAAGCAAGTTACAACAGTCATTGTGAAAATTCATGTTGCAAATCGGATAGTTGGACAAGAAAGTAAGAGGGTGACTAAAGAACCAGCGTTTTGTCAGAATTCCCAGAAGAGATTAAATCCAAACAAATAGACACAATATCATCCACAGCCAAGGTTCAATCATATCTTCTCTACATTGCAAATGCAACACAAGCTTCCTTGTTTTAGTAACTTAAAGAGACATCATACATCACAGTCTAAAGGTAATAGAACAAATATAAGGGGATTGACACCAACATCAAATTGAAACAATGAGAGATATTATGGGCTTTTTATGTGATGCCTCAGGACATAGGATGAGTCTTGCAAAATCTGAAGTTTTTTCTCCAATAACATCCATTTCAACAGAGCAAATGAGCCAGATTATGGGAATTGGTATAACAGCTAATCTAGAAAAATATCTTGGGGTTCCCCTCCTACACAAAAGGGTGACCTGATCAACATATTTTCAAATAGATCAAAAGGTTAAGAAGAGATTGGCATCATGAAAGAACAAATTCTTACCCATGGCAGGGAGAGCTATGCCTATCAAATCTATACTTCCGGCCTGCCAAGCTACCAAATGCAAAAAGTGCTGCTTCCTAAATGTGTTTTAAAAACGATTGAGAAAAGCATAAGTCTCTTGTAGAATCAAAGCCAAGATAAGAAGAAGACGCATCTTATTGTGTGGGATAAGGCTAAAGACAGAAATGAAGGGGGACTTAGAATTAAAGATTTACAATGCTAGAATAGAGCCTTCATCATGAAACTTTGTTGGGGTCTGCTCATTCAACCAGGCGCCCTATGGGTACAAGTGTTAAAAGATAAATATTGATGTGGGGAAGATATATATCCTCTGGAGACCAAGAAAAGGAACTCATCAGAAATCTGGAAAAGTATTACCTCTGTGTGGGAAATATTTTATAAGGGGATTGGCAAGAACATCAAAGATGGTTATATAACTAATTTTTGGTGGGCCTCTGGCCCTTTTTGATGAACTTTATCCACCTAGGAGACAGGAACTTTCATTTGATAAATCCTTGCGCTAAGTTGAATTCATTTGTCCTTGAGAATGGAAACTAGAATATACAGGAATGGCGAAATTTCTTTCACAGTGGGTTTTTGGTAGTGTCTAAGGTGAAAACACCAAATGGAAATGAGGACGGATTTTGTTAAGTACTTATTGATATTATGTGACTTAAACTACTTCTCAGCAGGATATTATAGAATAATCGCCAGAAGACAGCTATTAGTTAAGTACTAAAATAGTCAAGAAACACATCAAGCAAAAATTCCCCGATCAACAAAATAATTGGAAAAAAAAAAAAAAAAGCAAAACCCAAATCTTATCATGTTCAACACGTAAACGACACCAGTATCATATTCAAACCAGTACAAATTGTATACAAGTAAAATCCACTCAGTTTCAGTTGCTTCAACCAGATCTAAATCCGAAAACACATTTCAATCATCTCAAGGAGGACTTAAGCGCAGAGTTACCGCCAGAAATCAGACAAACCCCGGGGGGCGGGGGGATTCAAGAGCCAAGCATGTCTCACCTTTAAGTTGGAAGCGACCGAGTATTGACGTTGACGAGGTGAAGCTCAAGTGTGCACGACGAGGATGGAGGAAGACGGGCAAGAATGGAGACCGAGGAAGAAGAGGAGGCGCCGGCAAGATGAGGAAGAAACGAAACACAGGAGCGATTAGGGTTCGATGTTCGAACGGACTCTGGAAAACAGAGATGAACACAGTACAGAACAAATCAATTGAAGTAAAATATTAAAAAATTATATAGTATATCCGGGTAATTCAATCTAAAAGCCCAACCTGGTCTGGTCTACCCGATTATCAGCAAGACCCGATCTTGTCGGATTCTCGTCGCTGACGGAGACCGGTGGTGGAGCCGGCGGAATTGCTGACGGATCGATGCTGTGTGTTTCATCTCGTCATAGCCTCATAGGGTTCGCTTTGTTTCGCTGGGTAGCGTGTTGGGTTGGGCTTATGTTTGCCTTATGTATCGGGCTTTTCTAGTTATGTTAGGTTTTGTTCTTAGTGCAAGCGGGCTTGTTTGGTAGTTTTATCACTTTATGGGTCACAAATTATCTTTAGGTGCTTTACCAAAATAAAAAATAAAAAAATTATCTTTAGGTGAAAATTTGGATAGTTAAATTTATTTTTCTAAATTGAATTAAAGTAAGTAAATTTCAAAATTAAAATGTAAAAATCAGTATAACTTATTAATAACAAGATTTACTTATAGGATAATTAATATGTAAAAAAACCTCATATTCCAATATACTCCCTCCGGCACTTAATATAATATAAGACATATTTGGGAAGTTTAATTACATTAATCCTAAATATAAGACAAAGTTTTTATATCTGTCAATCATTTTATAATTTATTTTTATTGGTGCTCTCTCAACAATAATAAAGGAGGGGAGGGAAAGAGGAATTAAAGAAAGTGACTAGAGTATTTTTAAAAACATATGTCATATTAACTAACTTAATCTAATCAAATTAAGTAAATATGTCTTATATTAAGAAATATAGAAGTATAGTTTAAGCCAAAATATTCAAATTTCATTGAAACAAAGATTAAAAAATTTTAACACAGAAAGTTTCTTCTTTATGTTTGTTTGGGTTTTTTTTTCTGAGTCTAGGTTAGTGGAACTTTTGGTTAAAAGTAACTACATATATGTAACTGAATGCATTAATAAATAAATAAATAAATAAGCTACCTAACCCAAAAGAAGAATGAGACGAAAAAAAGAAATTTAGGACGTGTTTGATTTCATTCTCTATTTTTATATCCTTAAAACAATTATATGAAATATTTTTTATAAGTTTTGAAAACAAAAAATTTAAAAAAAAAAATCTGTTGGAATTATTATTTTGAAAATTGTATATATAATAGTGAAGTGGCGGAAGGTAAAAAGGCCATGAAGTATTAGTCAAGTGGGCTTGAATGCAATATACTAATATTCCCGATATGTTGTGCCTTTATTTGCTAAGGAGTGTTTGCAGAAATCTTAATGATAGAATCATATCTAATTTCTTAGAAAAGGTCAAAAAGTGATCAACACAAGGGGAGGACTTGGTTTCAAGGATTTTAAAACTTGTAGTCTTGCTTTGCTCACTAAATTTGGGTGGAGAACTTTGTAGGAACTTAATGATAGGTCACGATTATAAGGATCGTTGTACTTTCCAAAGTGTGAGTGTTCTTAAGCAAATTAAAGAAGCAAACCATCATAGGCACTAGGATAAAACGATTCTCTATCCAGTTAAAAATGAGCTCTTAAATCCGTTTTGGAACCAGCCTAGACAAAGACCAGTTTAGAAAATCAATAACCTTTTAAATCAGCCATCATTAAACCAGTTTAGAAAACTAGTCTAAAGTCAAAGACCTTGTAGTCTAGTGGCATGAGATATCTCTTTTAAGTAAAAGTTGTAGATTTGATCCCACTTGTAACCTTAAATATCATTTTAATAATTTAAAAAAAATAAAAATAAAAACTAGTCTAAAGCCAAAGGCCTTATAGCCTAGTGGCATAAAAACTCCCTTTTAAGTAGAAGGTTGTAGATTTGATTCCGCTTGTAATATTAAACCATTTTAATAATTTTTTTTTTAAAAAAAACTAGTCTAAAGCCAAATGCTTTATAGCCTAGTGGCATAAAAGCTCCCTTTTAAGTAGAAGGTTGTAGATTTGATTCCGCTTGTAATATTAAACCATTTTAATAATTTTTTTTTTAAAAAAAACTAGTCTAAAGCCAAAGGCTTTATAGCCTAGTGGCATAAAAGCTCCCTTTTAGGTAGAACGCTACGGTTGATCCCGCTTATAATCTTAAATCCTTTTAATAAAAAAAACAAACTTAGTCTAAATGTTGGACCTTTAGGTTGGATTATAAACCGGTTTAAAATTTATTTTTTTTTGGTAAAAAGTATACAGTTTCTTCCTCTAACCCCTTTTGAACACTTGAAAAGAGACAATGTACTAGTCAGCCCATAAATAAAATTCAATCTAAATTATCTATCAACTTTTATAATACATAAATATATCTCAATAGCAGCAAAAATCCAACAAATCATTATTCTCAACCATTCAAAAAAATGAATTTTGTTGCCTGACCAAACAATTATATTCAATCTAACCTAACAATTTGAACTGTGTACGGATGCAAATGAAATTTAAAAAAAAAAAAAAAAAAAACGTGTCTTGACCAAATGAAAATGAGATGTGAACATGCATTTTTATCAGCAGTGGATTTGATAACAAGATTCAGGAATGACCATTGGTAGAGGAAAGACTTTGGTGTACGAATTGTAACATCCCATGTTTGAAATGTGGAAATTTTTTTTTTTTTCAAACAAACAATCAGAGTAGAGCAATAGAGCGAAAGAGTAATTGGATTCTTAGCCAAAACATCAACCATTGTGTAACATTGTAATGATTATGATAATCCTAAGGTTTAGAAAGGAAATAGTGTAATAACGAGAATACGATAAGATAGAGATAGTCTTCACCGCACGCCTACTCCGGTACTTGCCTCGATCCACGAACCGTGGTCCTCCCGACCTCGAAGCTACGGTGAGATTCAATTCAACGCATTGAATTTCGTAGTTAACCTCATACCCAAACAACACAAAGATATGGCCAACAGATATTCAAGAGCTAATACAATAAGATATCATAAGCATACTAGAGATGCATGATCATTATGCCGACAAAACATAAGCACAGAGAAATATGTATAGCCCCATAAGGTAAATAACAACAACAAATTTGCACTATTCACCAACCACGATAATTAGTCGTGTCCTCGCCGCTAGGAAAACAAAACGGCGTTATCAAAACTATAACCCGTATAATCTGTCGTATAACGGTCTACGAACATATCATTGACATATAAGTATTTAAGATGTGCAAGATTAGTGTTACGATGCGCGTCCGTACCTTCGTTGGCAACGTTAGGTACTACCGTGAAAACGTGCTTTTCTACGAGAAACGTGCAAAAGTCCTACAAATGCGACACGTCGGGCGCGTAGCGGCGAGAATCAGCGTTTCAGATATCCTATGAGAATAATGTCACTTCTATTAGTAATTTGACATTATAAGCGCATTTTAGGTAAAAATTACCATTTTGCCCCTATACCCCTACTTGGCGAATTTCGCCAGCTTACGCTACATAGGCTATTTTCTTCCCAAAATTTTGCCAGAACTTCGACGCCATCATGATTTTCGAAAATAAAGACTAAAATAGCCCTCCCATATGATATCCAATCATAAAAATAAAGACTACTCTAGCATTACTAACTATTGAAAGAACTATGAAAGCTTAAAGCTCTGATGCAGGAAAACTTACCTGAGCCACTTTGTAATTTTTCCCGAGCTTCTCTCTCTAAAATCCTCTCTCTAGAATCGGTTTTGCTCTTCAAAATGGTGTGAGAAATGAAGAGGAAACTTGGCTATTTATAGAAGAAAATGTGACACTATTCACTACTTTTTCATATCGGATATCTACTGGTCGGATCGCACTTTGCCACATGTCACGATCCTCACCGGCCACTTGGCACCGACATCATCATTTAAAGCCATGATGTCATGGTGGTGATGTCACTTACTTCCTCAAGAAGTTTGTCTTTACCGATAAGTTTCCGATCGGTGTCCGATCACGTACTTTCGGAGAAATCTCAAAATCTGGTTAACTAACTTTGAAGATCTCCTCTTACTTACTAGAAATGTATATTCTAATCTAAACCTTGATTCCATACAGGCATTCCGTGTTCACCGAAGTTTCTCGAAAACGTGTCCAGACGGGTCCTGTTCTTTAAACGCGTTTTCGGAATCACCAATCTCTAGAGAAAATTCACTGATTCCAAATATGTCCAGATAAATTCAAACTCATTCCTAGAGATTGAGTTAGAATTTATTTCCTTCATTTCCAAAAATATGCCTATATGCATTTTTCCTATTTTGTTTTAGAGTAAATACCCTTTTGGGTCTGGAATAACACGCGCT
The DNA here is from genome assembly GCA_025563575.1 of Acacia pycnantha. Classification (NCBI taxonomy): domain Eukaryota; kingdom Viridiplantae; phylum Streptophyta; class Magnoliopsida; order Fabales; family Fabaceae; genus Acacia; species Acacia pycnantha. The sequence continues at coordinate 533,641 of JAMWYP010000238.1, read as the reverse complement.
ACCCATTTTGGTCCCCGAGTAAAAAAAATGTCATTTGGTCCTTTTTAGGGACTAAAAGCGATTTTTCGAATTTGCGAGGATTAAAATGCCCACAAAAATGACTAAAAGGACTAAAAGGGACATTTTTTTATTTGTTTAAGGATGAAAAATGACATTTTTTTACTCCTTTTAGGGACCAAAATGGGTAGCTCGTGTTATTTCAGGACCAAAGGGTATTTACTACTTGTTTTATTAGGTACCGAAATCTAAATATCCTAATTAACTTCCGGAAGAGCTCACTTAAAGGTAAAAACTCACCGATCAATATTTTACCTTGACTTGGGATTCCTATTCCTAGATCTCTAGATAGGATCCGTTTCCTAATTTTAAAATTACTATTCACATATTTTACTTTAATTAATTATATTATTATTTTAATATGCAACTTGCCAACTTGTGTTCTATTTCCTTTTTCATTTTTTTTTTAATTTTCCTTTGAAAATTTCGCTGACCATCTCTTTTTTTTTTTTTTTAAATATTTTTTTATTTAATTTATTATTTAATTATTTATTTTTTCCCAAAATTCCACAAAATTATCTAATTGGTCCATTCTTGTATTTAGGCCTAAAAATACCTAAACTCAACTATTTTTCAAAAAAATTTCCAATTAATTAGTAAATATATTTTTACTAATATTCAACCAATTTCCACTAATTTTTGAGCTTCCCATAATTATTACTGAATTTCCATTGTTTATGCTTACGTAATTAGCTCAATATTACCTAATTACTCCTTTATCACTTGTTGATAATTTTCTTGATTAGAATGTCTCATTATCTCCATACCCTTGCATTAATCTTAGTATTTTCATGCCTCTTACATTATTCTATAATTTGTAAGGGTATTTTGGTCTTTATTACCTTTTGCACACTCTTAAACAATTTCTCCAATTTCATAATTTATTAAATTACCATAATTAGAGATATTATATTCCCCTAATTCACTTGGTCATTTTACTGCTTTTTAGGATTTTTCCATAAATTTTCTAAGTTAATTACCCTTTCTAGGGGCATTTTGGTCATTTTGGCACTTTGGCCCTTAAACTCCCTAATTTCTTACAGAGATTCTACTTAGAAAATAGACTGTATTTATACAAGACCGGAGATTGAAATTTCACTTATCGAAATATCCAACTTTTATTTATAATATTCAGGATAAATATCCAGGGTATTACATTTCTCCCCTTACACAAAAATTTCGCCTCGAAATTTAATCTATACTAACTAAACTTCTGGCCATGAACTCGGGTACTTCTCCTTCATGTCACTCTCGGTTTCCCAAGTCGCTTCTTCGGGTGACAAACCCTTCCGCACCACATTCACAATCAAAATAGTCTTATTTCGAGCCGTTTCTCCTTATGATCAATGATCGTTCGGCTCAACTATGAAGGTATTATCATGCCGTACTTTCGACATCCTCGTACTCGATGACATGATCAATGTCCCGGTTGGTACTTCTTCAATTGCGACACGTGGAAAACGTCGTGGAGATTACTCGGGTTCGGGGTAAAGCTATCTCGATAAGCTACTTCTCCGCGCTTAGCCAAAATCTCAAAGGGTCCTACGTATCGTGGACTCGGTTTCTTCCTCTTAAGCGTTACGCCGACACCGATTCTTGGGATAACTTTAGAAATACATGGTCGCCGACATAAAACGTTAGAGGTCTCCTCCTTTTATCCGCATAGCTCTTTTACGTCTACTATGTCTCGCTAGGAGTCTCTTCTTGATCAATGCGATCTGCTCGGAGGTCCGCTCAAGCATATCCAGGCCCAAATAATTCAGCTTCGGATGAATCATCAAAGCATAATGGTGATTGACACTTCCGCCCATACAATGCCTCGAACGGGGCCATTTGTATACTAGCATGATAACTGTTGTTATATGCAAACTCTGCTAGCGAAAGATGTTGATCCCAACTTCCTTTGAAATCCAGTGGCACATGCTTGCAACATATCCTCCAAATGTCTGTATGGTTCTCTCAGTTGATCGACTTGACAGGGTGATAAGCCGAACCTGAACTTAACTTGGTACCCATCCATTCATGTAACGCTTGCCAGAAACGGGATTTGAATCGTGTATCCCGATCAGAGACAATGCTCTCAGGGACACCATGTAATCTCACTATCTCTTTGATATAAATCTCCGCCAATCGTTCTGGAGAATAGTGGATATTGATGGGAATAAAGTGTGTTTGACTTGGTTAATCAGTCAACAACTACCCAAATTGTATCATGATTTCGATTTTGGGCAGACCTACCACAAAATCCATGGTTATGTTCTCCCATTTCCATTCGCGGCTCTAGTCCTTGCAAAAGACCAGGGGTCGACGGTGTTCAATCTTTACTTTCGACGGTCAAGCATTTGGCCACGTATTCGCTACGTCTTTCTTCATTCCGGGCCACCAAAGTTCGATTTCATACTACAGTACATCTTGACCATGCCTCGGATGTAGAGTGTACTTACTCTTATGAGCCTCATCCATTATCGTCCGCCTTAATTCATCAATCGGCGGTATGTAAACTCATTGCTTATATACGACCAAACCACTACGTGATAGGTCATAGTCTTGGGTCTCACCTCGAGTGATCTTCTCACGTATCTCTTTTGCCCAATCATCTTGCTTCTGAGCTTTCTCCACTTCATCTCTCAGATCATACTCCCCTTGACTCGCAAGAAGTGTAGCAAGATAGGTATCAGCAGGTGCGTGCAGACCCATGCTGATTTGGTTGGATAAATTCAGATCCCTGAAATCTTCCAGCAGTTTCTGCTCTTGTATCATCATGTATGATACCTGCATTAGGACACATCCCAATCCTTGCCCACCGGCATCATCTGTAGACAACATAGGTCTCATCCGGATCGGGGATAATCAACTGCGGTCTGTGAGTCAACCTCTCCTCGCATTCTCAAAGCTCTCCTCACAATCATCTCCCCATATAAAGGGTTGATTCTTCCTCGTAAGCTTTGTCAATGGTAGGGCAAGACGCGAAATCCAGATAACCGCGGTAGTATCCCGCTGCACCAAGAAAACTACGGATCTCGTCACGATCTCTCGGTCGTTTCGACCCGTAATCGCTTCTACTTTGCTTGGATCAAGCGCAACTCCGCCGCTAGATATAACATGGCCCGAAATTTAACTTCCATAGCCAAAATTCGCATTTGCTCAGCTTAGCATATAATTGCTTTTTCCCTGAGTATGCTCAACACCTTTCGCAGATGTTCTTCGTGCTCTTCTTTACTCTTAGAGTAGATCAAAATGTCATCAATGAACACCACCACAAACTGGTCTAGGTGTTGTCGGAAAATTCGGTTCATGTAATCCATGAATACCGCAGGTGCATTTGTCAATCCGAAGGGCATCACAAGGAATTCATAATGCCCATATCTCGTTCTCGTAAGTCGTCTTGGGAACATCGCCATCCTTAACTCGCATAACTGATGGTATCCGAACGCAAGTCAATTTTCGAAAAGACTGGAACCGGATAATTGATCCAAAGATCATCAATCCGGGAAGTGGGTACTTATTTTTGACTGATCACCTTGTTGAGTTCGCATGTAATCGATGCAGAGTCGGAAGCTTCCATCTTTCTTCTTTACAAAAGCACCGGGGCTCCCCATGGTGATACACTGGGTCGAATGAACCCCTTCTTCAAAAGCTCTTCCAATCGCTTCTTCAACTCCTGCATCTCGTTAGGAGCCATTCGATACGGCGCCTTTGATATTGATCCGTGCATGCATCAAATCAATATTGAACTCCACTTCTCGGATAGGAGGTAACTCGGTGAGATCCTCCCGAAATACATCGAAAATTCATTCACCACAGGAATGTCCACAAAGTGAAAGGTCGACTTTTGCTTTGAGAAAAGAATACCATGAAAGCATGACATCCTTGCTTACGCTTGCCGTCGGCTTACGTAGCGGAGAGAAAGTTCGAGCTCACTTCAACCTTGTCTCCGGCAAATGATATCTCCTTTTTGCCACAATCAATCATTGCGTCGTTGGCCGTTAACCAGTTCAGACCGAATATGACGTCAATGCCGTGAAGAGGTAGACGGATAAGATCCACTTTAGAAACTCGTCCATCCACAATTCATACATGCATAAGAAGCTAAAGACTTTACACCCAACGGTGTAGATACAACAAGATCAAATGGTAATCTACGAGCATGCAATCCTAAACGACTTGCACATTCATAGGAAATAAGCGAGTGACTAGCACCCGAGTCATACAATGCTTCAAGTAGATTTCCATTGAGATAGATGGTACCTTGAACCATTTCTGGGGGACTTCTTGGCCTCTGTGTTTGTTAATGCAAAGATTCGGCCAGCGCTTTGAGGTCTCGCCTCTACAGCCTTCTCGGGGCAATCCCGGCTAATGTGTCCAGGCTTCTGACACCTGAAGCAGATTTGCGAGTATCGAGACAAGTTGGTGAAGCGTGCGAAGTAGTCGTCAAATGACTCTTCATTCCCTTGTTGTATCATGCGAAATTCCTCCTCTTTAATCACTCGAATCGAAAGGAGGAAGTATTGTTCGTTGAATTGCTCCGGGAACATCTCCCGTAACGGGGCTTGGCAGGGTTGTGGAAACGCTCTCCCGCCATCGCATGGGCATCGCCCCCTAACTTGTAAATAGCCGGCGGTGCCTTCCGATTTCCGAGCACTCGATAACTTCAAAATCTTTTTAGGCTTAACATGGCAATCCTCGCCTAGTTCATTCTTTCCCCAGGAAACCGGGTGGCTTGACTTGCGGAAGCTGGTTGACCCAGTTTCTCGATGGTTCTCTCTTTTTGATTTCGCACAGGTGGTGATTGGGATCTCACGGAACCCTTGAATCTCTTCATCATTTCGTTGTTTATCATACTCTTCATATTCTTCTTCATCATTGTTGTTGTTATCTTCTTCATTTTCCTCATTCATTACGCTCTTCATCTTGTCTTTGTCTTTCCAGCCTTCTGTCATTAATGCATCGATAAAGCTCTCTGCTCTTGCAAAGTTCGGCACATCTCTTTTGTATGTCGTTTGTTGGTTCGGGGAGTTGATTCTATGCATGTTGGTCCTCTTGGTTTTAGTCAACTTTAGTTGTTTGAAATGCGGAATTTTTTTTTCAAACAAACAATCGAGTAGAGCAATGAGCGAAAGAGTAATTGGATTCTTAGCCAAAACATCAACCATTGTGTAACATTGTAATGATTACGGTAATCTAAGGTTTAGAAAGGAAATAGTGTACTAACAGAATACGATAAGATAGAGATAGTCTTGGCCACACGCCTACTCGGGTACTTGCCTCGATCCACGAACCGTGGTCCTCCGACCACGAAGCTACGGTTGAGATTCAATTCAACGCATTGAATCTCGGTAGCAGCTTAACCTCATACCCAAACAACACAAGTATATGGCCATTGGATATTCAAGAGCTAATACAACGGTATATCATAAGCATACTAGAGATGCATGATCATTATGCCGACAAAACATAAGCACGAGCAATATGTAAAGCCCCATAAGGTAAATAACAACAACGAGCGCACTATTCACGGTGCCACGATAATTAGTCGTGTCTCTCAGCGCTAGAAAACAAAACGGCGTTATCAAAACTATAACCCGTATAGCCTACGCTTATAACGGTCTACGAACATATCATTGACATATAAGTATTTAAGATGTGCAAGATTAGTGTTACGGTGCGCGTCCGTACCTTCGTTGGCAGCGTTAGGTACTACGGCGTGAACGTACTTTCTACGGAGAAACGTGCAAAAGTCCTACGGCGGCACGTCGGGCGGCGTTAACGTGCGAATCAGCGTTTCAGATATCCTATGAGAATAATGTCACTTCTATTAGTAATTTGACATTATAATCGGCATTTTAGGTAAAAATTACCATTTTGCCCCTATACCCCTACTTAGCGAATTTCGCCGGCTCCAGCTACATAGGCTATTTTCTTCCCAAAATTTTGCGAACTTGACGCCATCATGATTTTCGAAAATAAAGACTAAAATAGCCCTCCCATATGATATCAATCATAAAAATAAAGACTACTCTAGCATTACTAACTATTGAAAGAACTATGAAAGCTTAAAGCTCGTGCTGGAAAAACTTACCCGAGCTTGTTGTAATTTTCGAGCTTCTCTCTCTAAAATCCTCTCTCTAGAATCGGTTTTGCTCTTCAAAATGGTGTGAGAAATGAAGAGGAAACTTGGCTATTTATAGAAGAAAATGTGACCTTATTCACTACTTTTTCATATCGGATATCGGCGCTGGATCGCACTTTGCCACATGTCACGATCCTCACCGGGCCACTTGGCAGCTGACATCATCATTTAAAGCCATGATGTCATGGTGGTGATGTCACTTACTTCCTCAAGAAGCTGTCTTACCGATAAGTTTCCGATCGGTGTCCGAATCGCGTACTTTCGGAGAAATCTCAAAATTCTGGTTAACTAACTTTGAAGATCTCCTCTTACTTACTAGAAATGTATATTCTAATCTAAACCTTGATTCCATACAGGCATTCCGTGTTCACCGAAGTTTCTCGAACGTGTCCGTGACGGGTCAGGTTCGAATTAGCGTTTTGGAATCACCAATCTCTAGAGAAAAAATTCACGATTCCAATATGTCTAAATAAATTCAAACTCATTCCTAGAGATTGAGTTAGAATTTATTTTCTTTATTTCCAAAATATGCCTATATGCATTTTTCCTATTTTGTTTTATTAGGGAAATGCAAAACTACGCCTCGGAATTAACTTCCGAAGAGGTCACTTAAAGGTAAAAACTCACTGATCAATATTTTACCTTGACCCTGGGATTCCTATTCCTAGATCTCTAGATAGGATCCGTTTCCTAATTTTAAAATTACTATTCACATATTTTACTTTAATTAATTATATTATTATTTTAATATGCAACTTGCCAACTTGTGTTCTATTTCCTTTTTCATTTTTTTTTTAAATTTTCCTTTGAAAATTTCGCTGACCATCTCTTTTTTTTTTAAAATATTTTTTTATATTTAATTTATTATTTAATTATTTAGTTTTTCCCAAAATTCCACAAAATTATCTAATTGGCCCATTCTTGTATTTAGGCCTAAAAATACCTAAACTCAACTATTTTTCACAAAATTTCCAATTAATTAGTAAATATATTTTTACTAATATTCAACCAATTTCCACTAATTTTTGAGCTTCCCATAATTATTACCGAATTTCCATTGTTTATGCTTACGTAATTAGCTCAATATTACCTAATTACTCCTTTATCACTTGTTGATAATTTTCTTGATTAGAATGTCTCATTATCTCCATACCCTTGCATTAATCTTAGTATTTTCATGCCTCTTACATTATTCTATAATTTGTAAGGGTATTTTGGTCTTTTATTACCTTTTTGCACACTCTTAAACAATTTCTCCAATTTCATAATTTATTAAATTACCATAATTAGAGATATTATATTCCCCTAATTCACTTGGGCGTTTTACTGCCTTTTAGGATTTTCATGAATTTTCTAAGTTAATTACCCTTTCTAGGGGCATTTTGGTCATTTTGGCACTTTGGCCCTTAAACTCCCTAATTTCTTACAGAAATTCTACTTAGAAAATAGACTGTATTTATACAAGACCGGAGATTGAAATTTCACTTATCATAGAACCACTCATTGTCACTCTATTACTACATTTCATCCTTAATATAAAAGCTAGTTAACTAGTGTGGCTAAATTAGAGAAATTAGATATGTTAGTTATTTGTGATAAATATAGGTTGATTTTCCTAGAATACCATATTTTATCATGACTACCCTTGAATAAAAACCCTTAATATGTGCAATCAATAGGGATACTTTATAAAAATATAAATTTGGGAGACAAAGTGACTTAAAGTATTATATTTAGCATCAAATCCAATCTCCAAATAGCTTTTATATTAAGAATCGGGGGTAATATTTGTCATCAAATAAGGTCATTTTATTAGTGAGTACTTTAAATTATGACTGAATATTTGACCATTATTAACCGTTAAAAAAGGCTTAAAATAGCCCATTTTTTATTCTAGTGTGTGATTGTAAGACTTTATTACGTACTTTTATAGGTTGCATGTATATTTAGTTCTGATCTGAAAAACACCTTTTAATTAATTAATAAGACATAAGTGACTAATATATTTTAACTTGAATTTGTAATTATATATCAAACGCGAGAAAAAAATATTAATCTAGTTCTCTATTGTTAAGATCGTTTAACGTCATACAGTAAACCTTACACAGAATAATTTAATCTAAAGAACAGCACAAGTTAACAAAGAGTATTAAATCTGAATTCGAATGAGCTAATGTACACCCTTCTACTTAATTATTAAATACTGAAAATGAAAAACTATCAAGTTGTGTAGCGGTGCACGTACGCCGGCCTCAATCAAAATCAAAATAAATACAAGAGTGGGGAATTCATAGTGAAATTGACAATATATATATTCAGATACAGACGTGTGAGAGAAAAAATTAATATATTATCGGGTTTAGGTCCAATCTTTTTCCTGAAAATTCCCGCGTAGGAGTTGTGTGTATGTGGAAGTGTTTTTTTTTGGATCAATAGTGTCCTAGTAGTTTTTAAAAATAGTGTCCCAGTAGTTTTTAAGAAATGAGCAATGTTTTTGTATCAATAGTCTCCCAGTAGCTTTTAAAAATGTCAATGGTCAATGTTAAATTTTTAACAATGAGTGTGATTCTCCTCTTTTGATAGATAGGTTGTAGAAATTTAGGAAAGAAGAGGGAAATAGGAGGAAGACTCAAAAGAAACAGGAGGTTAGAACAAAAAGAAGGGAGAAGGAGATGAGAACAGAGGGGAGAGGAGAGGAAACACACAATCACATCATTGTGCACTTTCATTCATCATGATATCAAATTATTCAACAACTCTACATTAGTCTAAGCCTCCTATATATAGGATATTGAACTTAGACTTCCATAAGCAATTCCTAACTAATTCCCAACGATCATAACAGTAATAAAAACAAACTACTAACTTCACTACTACAAAAATTGGATATTACTACCTAAAAAACGTCCTTATTTTTAAACGGACGTCCAAAATAAAGGAGGTGGCATTCTTGTAATTATTTTTAAGGAAGTTTATCCTTCAAATCCTAAATAAAATATCAGGACTCCTTAAATTGATTTTTGGTGTCCTAAATATGTTTCAGGACGTCTAAAATTCTTTCGCGCCATAGAAATATGATTTTTTTTTTGTTTGGCGCCATGGGATTTAATTTTTTTGCAATAAAATTAATTTCAGACGTCCTAAATAACTTTCAGGACGCCTTTAATGTGGCAATACATATTAATTACTTCGCGCCATGAATTTTTGTTTGGCGCAGGATGTTTTTTAATAGAAATTAGGAAATTTAATAATATTGGCAACTGATTAGGAATCGGGTCGCCAATATTTTAATATGGGCGACACGAAAGATAATCAAAGTCGCCAATATTTTAATATTGGCGACTTTGATTAGATTCAAGTCGCCAATATTAAAATATTGGCGACACGAATAACAATCAGTCGCCAATATTAAAAAATGGCGACCTAATGGATTTCGAGCAAACTCGGAATAGGGCGTCACGAAACATATTCAGTCGCCTATATTCAATTTTTTAGGTTAATATACACGCGCGCCTCTTCATTTTCTCTCACACTCACATACTCTCCGACGGCCACGCGAAATCCTCTCGTATTTCTCCTCACTCACACTCTCGTCTCTCTCCTTCTCCAAGGCCTGGTCCTTTCGTTTCGTCTCCGTTGTCGTCCACCGATCACACTCGTAGTTCTCTCTCGCTCACTCCGCCTCTTTCCCGATCGAAGAAACCCACCAAACCTAGCAAGTAAGCTTGTTCGTTCTTAAGTTCTTTGATTCCTAATAACCCATTTAATTGTTAATGCTTCTTGCTTATGGACCTGGATTTTTGCTTCGATTAGGATTCCGCCTCTCTCTCGCTCACTCCGCCTCCTTCCCAATCGAAACCCGTGAAACCAAGTAAGCTTGTTCGTTCCTCTTGTTCTTTGATTCCAAAACCCATTTATTCGAGAATGTGCTTCTTGCTAGTTGGTGATGTTTTGTCTTAGTTTCCTTAATTGATATGTCATCTTGCATAATAGAAATTCTGTATACTTTCTTTTGATTGAAATGATGCCAAAGATTCCAAGTGCTTAGTAGGAACTAAATAAAGATGAAGTCTTGTTGAAAACCTTATAGGAAGTGATCATATCCTATACTGTCAGAATTGTTCATGTCTTGATAAGTTGTGGTTGTTTGGGTGTTCTCGAGAGTGGTTTATGATATGTTTGAATTGGTTGCTTAATAAATTATTATTTTGTTTAAAAATGATTCTACTTGAATTCTTTGATTTATGGATTTAAGGGAGTACAATTTGTCAAACACTCATTATCCATTGTTTCTTCTACTCTTGAGGTATGTTGCTCTAATTTCTTCCAATCCTTGATTTTTTTTTTGTCTTTTCTTTATTATTTGCTTGTTACTTAATAACCTATCTAACATTGATTTGTCCTTGATGAACAAGAATATCTTGAGCTCAGAGGAATCATCGGGTGATAGGGTTGATCAACCCGTTAAAAGAAAGGGTAGAGGGAGCACGCATATGGGTGCGGTAATTGCACGCCGTGATAATCAAAAGAAGCGGCTGCATGTGGAGTTTGATTCCAATATGAATCCAATTGGTCAAGAGGAGGACAATTTCATTAGCTAATTAGGCTATCGGCTCGAAGCAAAGTTCGCATTGTCTACCCTCATTGGAGATTGGTTCCTCAAAAACGAACGACTTGATCTGGCCCAAATTTTGGTATATCACTTTCCACATAATGTATTTGTTGATTTACACTTATTACTTTATATGTAATTAATGATCTTCTCTTTTACCTTGCAAGCAAACATTCGATGTCCCCAACAATAAGGCGATGAACAAGCATTGGATGGGCGAAGTTCGTCTACGATGGAAGGACTTTAAGAACAAGCTGACAAAAAAGTACATTCGAGGGCCAAAGAGGAACGAGGATTCCTGTTCGATGTACGATTTCATTTCTCCACTTTCGTATATTATCTTTTAGTTGAATGTACTTGACATCGTTTGCTAATTTTTATTTGTTTTCGTGTCACGGGAAAAGCTCAAGCCAATAGAGAGAGCAAGCAAGAAATAAGTATCCACATTGCATGTCGAGGTGGATATAAAAAGCTGAACGGAAGATGATGGAAGAAGAGTTGGAGCGAATGAAGGAAGCTTCCCGAGGCCGATCCGTCCATTGTTGTCCATTTTGCCCGTCCTCCTCGTCACCAAAAATGGAAAGCTGCGAGGATGAAGGGTGACAAATACGTCAATGCAGATGTAGCTGAGGTCGCCCACAAGATTGTAAGTTGTTAAATTAGACGTATTTACTAGCCTCAATTGTTTCACATTACGCAAGTTTAGACATTATTTCTGAACAATATTTTGCTGCAGGATTCACTTGAACAGCAGAGCTCCCAGGGTTCATTCACGCCAGCTACACGGATGGACATTTTGTCCACGACGATTGGGAAGCCAGATTTTCTTGATACTTCCCCAGCAGCAACGACAGTTTACAGCCTCCAGAAGTTGATATCGGTGGTCGGCCTCCAGAAGTTGATATCGGTGGCGAACGTACACAAGTTGATATTGGCGAGCCTTCTCACACTCCACAGGGAGGACGTCCTTGCACACTACATGTGGATGTCCCGCACCGGCGGGTTGCCGATGGTCTTGTTTACAGAGCAAACCATCCACCATAACAACCCAATTCCACAAGACCAACGTCGGGTAGTGTGACAAGTGTGCGAGAGGGGAAGAAAGGACAGCCATACCGATCGATGATGAGGAGGTTCCTGATTTAGAGGTCGCCATAGGATCGTTCATCCTTTGGCCGTCTCATCTTATTGATTTTGTGATGACACCTCCAATGGTAGGACACACATTCTTGAGTGATGATTCCCGATTCATTTTCATTGCTAAGTTCCTCACATAATATGTTTTGTATGTTTTCATAGGATGAAGAAGCTGCCCCAGTTTCCGTACTTAGCCTTGCGAGAGTGTATAGGGACATCCCCGATATCCTTGCAGATGCCTACGGGCATTGTCGGTGCGAGAGAAGACATATCCCATTGTCCTTGACAATAAAGATTTGAGGGTTTATGAATGCAGGTGTTTGGATATAGAGTTACTTCAAGTTGCAATCCCTGTAAGTTTTTTTCCGCTTATTAATTATTGCAATGTAAATTTTTTTGTTTTATATATTTAACAATAGTTATCATTTTATTTTGATCATAGCGTCTGCCACGACATATGCGTCCAGAAGAACCGAACGGATTTGTATGGCTTCTTATGTCCTGCAAACACCATGAGTGAGAGGAATACGTTAGTCAGAAGGTCGCTTTATGTTGGTTTAACAATGGGAGACGGAGAAAAGACTTGTTATCTAGCGCCAATAATTGAAGGGTACGTATTTTAGTTTTGTCTATATTACATTTTTAGAATAAATTGCTTTATTGTCTTAATTTAATATTAATATGTATATTTTGTAGTGGTCATTGGACCACGGTTGTTGTCTCGTCCGGCAAAAACGCATGTTATTGGTTGGATTCCTTAGGTGGCAAGCCAAACGAAGACATCAAAATCATGTTTTCCGAGTAAGTAATTTTTTGTCTACATCATCGATTCTTCTTTTAAATGAATTGTTTTCATGTCTTGTAATTTCCATTTTAATGATTTAGGGGTCTGAAGACGTATAGACAGCTTATTGGATCAAAAGACCAGGGTGGACCGAAGTGGTATTATCCAAAGGTAAGTAGTTTCAATTCAAGTTCTTTCATTGACACAGTAACTTTCGATATGCCTTTATTCGTTTTAACAAGTTGCTTTTGATTTACAGTGCCCTCGACAACCAGGGAAGACCGAGTGCGGATACTACGTTATCCACCACATGCACGCCATCGTTTCCACCGGTAGTTTATATATGTCTCTCTGTTGCTAATCGGCTGATTTGTTGGGAATTATTTGAGCAACGTGGTTTGGCTTGTAAATATCGTTTCCCTATGTTTTGCGAGGCAATTTTGGAATAGTGTTCATATATTGTAACCATTTTTTTAAAAAAATACTAACATAAGGCGTCCCAAATTAAATTCAGGACGCCAAAATATACTTTAAGGAGTCCTTAAAGAAATTCGTGATGCCTCATATGACATTTAAAAAAAACAAATTAGGCGTCTGAAAGTAATTCGGGACACGTCATATGAGGCGTCCCCCGAAATAATTTCAAGACGCCTAATATATTTAATTCGGACGACAAACCATAAACAAAACAACTATCCTGCCCGAGACGTCCCTCTGAATAAGGACGTTAATTGGGTCTTATTTAGGTCGTTTTTTCATTTTTTTGTAGTAGTGTTCCTAACTTATTATGGCCTCATAGAAGTAGTTTGTGCCATTATTATTTCCCTAATTACCTAATTAGTAATATTTTTACCTTTTTCACAGTTTATATATCAATACCCCCTTCTCAAAGACATCCTTGCCCTCAGGGATGACAACAACAAAATATAAAACGAAACCTCAAATTTACAGAACTGATGCAGCAAAACAAAAAACAAAATATGGAGAACTTCTTATTATAGCAAAAATCGGCAACTTGAAACCTTAAACCAGAAGATATTTCTCCCACATTTGCTTTCAATACTGTTGCACACCCTTTTGTCTTTGCTTTTCCACTCAGAGAATAGATCCTCCCAAAGAGCATTGTAATTAACTTGCTCCGGAACCAAGTTTGCAACAAACTTTGTGTAGGAGAATATTGAAAAAAGATAACTCCTTGCAACAGCCCCTTGCTGATGATACCCATAGGAAAATTGAGACCCAATTGTAAAGGTATTGGGCTCATGTATGCCCTCTTAAGCCCAATTGTCCATCGGGAATGAGATAACCCGAACATCAATTTGAAATTCAAAGAAGATGGAAGACAAATCGTGAAGCAATACTTGACTTTTCAAATTGTACTCTCTTCACCCACGTGACCCTAAAATTAGTTGCTCTCTTATCCTCCTTCATTAAGCCACGTCCACTCCTCTTGACTAGCGAGAAATCATGAACTGGGACTATAGTATTGAACAGAGACAATGATGAAGGAAGACGGCTCAACAATGGAAAAGAGACGAAACTTCCAGTGAAGAACTTGAACTCAAAGGAAGGCCGATAATCGAATCAATAGAGAATAAGTCGTCATTGACGGCGCCGAAATTGAAGTCGTCGCCTTCACTAAATCACAACTCTTTTCTCGACCTGCATTTTCGTAACATTTTCTTTGATATTGGTTGAAAAGACCCATCTTTTCTAGAGTAGCCAGCCTTCTTCTCGCCCTCCAAGGCTTTCTTTGCCCTCTCTACTTGCCTTACGATCTTGATTTCTAGCAATAGGGCATGACTCTAGGTTTGGTGCGGGGTTCTTGGGTGAAAGAAAAAAATATAATATGTTATCTCCTTCTTAAGCTCAGCCACATATGTCATGACATGACACCTTTCAAGAAGCTCTAATTTATTCATGGCCTCATCAAAGAAAACATTATATTCCTTGACACAGCCTTTTTGTCATAGCCACCTCTAGTTTTCATCGTAATCTTGGAAAGAAGGGGAGGACATGGTTCTCTTTTTTTTTTTTTTCGTTGCCAAGAATACTTCTTGGATGGTCGATGAACGTTCTTAGCTATTTCTTGGTGTTTGTTTTTAAGTTTCTCGGATGGGTTCTTTAATACTGTGTCTGAACTCGTGAGGAAGAAGAATGGTCCAGTGAAGTCAATAATATAATTTTTCAGAGATCATACATAAGCATGTTAAGGAATGACAGATCTGATACCATTGATAGATAGATTGTAGAGAATTTAGGAGGAGTTGGGGAAAGAAGAGGGAAATAGGATGAAGAATAAGAAGAAACATAAGGTTAGAACAGAAAAGAAGGGAGAAGGATACAAGAACATAGGGGAGAGGAAAGGAAACACATAATCACATCACTATGCACTTTCATTCATCATGACACCAATTATTCAACAACTCTACATTATTAGTCTAAGCCTCCTATATATAGGATATTGAGCTTAGACTTCCATAAGCGCTTCCTAACTAATTCCCAACGGTTATAACAGTAATAACAACTAACTAATAACTTCCTAACTAATTATGACCTCATAGAAGTAGTTTGTGCCATTATTATTTCCTAATTACCTAGTTAGTAATATTTTTACCTTTTCACGCTTTACATATCATCCCTTTTCCAACAAAAATTTCTTGATACCAAGAGGCATGTAGTAGATGATATAAGTATTCGGCCAAAAAAAAAAAGGAGTAGATGATATAAGTTCTCATCCTTTAATTAACTAAGTGGTTGAGGGTTCAGTTTATTTTAATCAAGCTTTGTGTATAAAGTAAATCTTGTTGGAAGATGTTTATCCTTTACCCTCTGCTCACCTTGAGGGAAGGTAGTCCCTATTATATATTAATGGAGGATACTCCTGATCCAACCCCCCCCCAAAAAAAAAAAAAATAATAATAATAATAGTACCTCTTGTTCTAATAAAGGAGTTAGACAATAACTTTACTTTGGTGTTAAACATAAAACTTCAAAATACACACACACATACCCACTTTGTCTTCAAGATATATAATTGTACATAGGACATCCTGGTTTAGTAACAATGCGTAGAAAATGTATTATTGGGAAATCAATAGACATTTGTTACATATGCTAACTTAAATGATTTCCTTAACATCCACTTAACTCTTATACTTCCTCTGGTCAATATAAGGAATATACGAGATAATAATTAAGAATGAGGGAATTAAGAAAGATGATGATAGTACTTTTAGAAAATGTATTTCATATTAATTAATTTTCTTAATTAAAATTAAGTAATATGTTTTATAATAAGGACCTGAGGGGTATTAAAAATCAAAGGGATTGACTATGATATTGTAATGATTGAGATGGAGAAAGGACAACGAAAAGATAAGGTCGTTGCTACTAGCTAGCAAGCGTGCAACTCCATGAAGATATTAGCTTTTTCAAGTGGTTTCTCCATTGTTATTATCATTCCAGCTTTTTCAATTATGTGTCCCACGTCAAGTGGCTTCTCTATTTTCATAATGAGAGAGAAATTAATGGTTTGACGATCAATTATAATATTCGTCATTTTGGGTCTCTTTAATGCATGAGAGTGATATTTGTTTGCAAGAAAAATGATTGATTGATAAAGATCAAATTATACGCGGAATATATATCATGAAAAATGAAATTACTGTATAAGCATAGACCCGTTCAATGGGAGAAAATTGTGTTCTGTCATAAAAACACAAGTGTCTAGCCCTAGGTGGACTAGAATATTGATGTAGAATCGAGTAGCTCTCTCCCAAGTATCCATAGATGAGATACCTGCGAGAATAGGAGATCTTTGTGCACACATGAAGGCTTTCGCTTAAGGGGGCGGGGTGTGTGCTCGTGGGTTGAATGGTAAAGGAGAGAGCTTAGAAGCTGTGTACCTTTTAGGTTAACCAACTATATATAGAGACTACCTTAGGGTTAGGGTTTGGACCTGTTGGGTCTCTTGTGCCTCCAAGCCCAAATACACTAGTTATCTCTTACTAGGTCACACCTTGGATGAGCCTAATATTTGATTCCATAACAAATCGAAATAATTAACTGACTATAAACACACAAAAGAGAACCTAAGGGTGCTTAGTCTAGCAACAAATCAGCTAAACTATAAAGTTGGCGAACTAAATTCGTATCCTACCTTGTTTAAAAAGACTCCGGGGAGAGGCATCTTGAACGCAAAGCTTTGATTCGGGTTAGTCGGCTGCTATAAAAGGGAAAGTGTTAAAAGAATATATATATATATATATATATATATATCTGTGTGTGTGTGTGCATTATATTCAGTATTATGCTATAAGTTATCAATATACTCGGCCTGTTTATATATATAAAAAATAATAGTATATAAAAACAAATCAATATACTATGCCTACGTGTTTCATGGTTATTAATACCAAAATATTTTGTTTACATAGAATTTGGACAAAAAAGAAGTTTAATTATGATTAGTTACGCTTGTTAGTTCTCAATTGGTTTTGATGATAACGGACAATTGTAAACACAGAAGAAGTCTGTCTTCGTAAGTTGAAAAACTTACTGTCTAAAGGCAAACTCGAGTTTCAGTTTGGAAACTCGAGTTTTGGCCTGACAGAGAAATGCACAGACAAAGCAAACTCGAGTTTGATTTTGAAAACTCGAGTTTTGACAAACAGAGAGCAACCAAGTTTTTCAAAGAAACCAAAACTCCGTTTCCATTTGGAAACTTGAGTTTGGGTTATGCTGAAGAGTTCTCTAAGTTTCCAACGTTTTACGGAAACTTGAGTTTTCCTCATCCGAGAACAATGCTCGTCTCGACCTTATGAAAACTTCAATGATTGAATCGACCAAAGTTTTCAACGTTTTCTTATAAAAGAGAAAACTCGAGTTTACTTTGAAACTCGAGTTTCGTCACTAAAGAGAAGTTTCCAAAGTTTTCAACCAATGTGAAAACTCGAGTTATGTTTTGGAAACTCGAGTTTTGGCCGAAGAGAAACTCGCCAATTTTGAGCCTTTGAAAACTCGAGTTATGTTTTGGAAACTCCGGTTTTAAGCTTTTGGACTAAAACATGATTTTTCATTCAAGAGTCCAAAACTCGAGTTAGTCATTAATTGACTCGAGTTTTGCACTATTCACCAACATGTCCAAAATGCCAAATCGTGATGTTTGTCTCTGTAAAGAGAAAACTCGAGTTTAGTTTGAAAACTCGAGTTTCGGTCTTTCGTTAAAAATTCTCTGAAACATGAAAACTCGAGTTTCCATCGCAAAATTTGAATTTCGATTTGAACGATTTCATGAAATGTTTCTGTTTGATCTCAATACTCTTTACCATTACTCATAACTATTCTTAACCATGGTTAATCAGTTTGTTAGTGAGTTTCAGATGGTTAAAGACAGGTTTAAATGGAGATTAGGAAAAAAGCATAAAGCATGTCACATTAAATGCAAAGGTGCGAAAACTTGCATGCTTTTGGGAAAACATTCTCAACACGTTTTGGAGAAGTTAATGCTTGCCTTCTACATCCAGTAAACTGCTCTTCCAACGGATTAATAATCAGAGAGTCAACTCTGATCATCTGCAAAGCTGGATTAACCAAAGAGTAGAGAGAGAAGAAGACCAAAGCTTCATGTAATCAACTCCCAACATCACCAACGGTTATCTGAGGGATTACAACGGTCAATTAATGTTCTCTACCTATAAATAGAGATGCATTCAAGTCTTCTCAACAACCAACCTGTGCAAGAACAAAAATTAAGATAGTTTCATTTACTCTTTGAGTTTTCTTGTGAAAGTATCTGTTGATACATTTATTCTTCAGTGATTATTATATATACTCTTAGAGAGAGTTTTCTTGATTATAAATCATTCTTGTAAAGTTATCTCAAGTCAGGGGGACTTGGAGATTGAGTTCATTGATTACAACTTGTAAGGGGGAGTAAGTTCTAGAGAGAGAATTACTCTTGAGTGCAGAGTGTGTAATCAATCTTGATAGTGAAATCCCAGAGAGTCTGGTAATGCGGACGTAGGTCAAGTTGTTGGACCGAACCAAGATAAATTCTTGTGTCTTGCTTCTTCTCCTTATACTGCTTTTACTTTCATTTTCTATCCGAAAATAGAGCCTATCGAAAAGATTTTTGTGAATCCACAATTCACCCCCTCTTGGTGATTCAAGCTCCACTTTCATTTGGTATCAGAGCAAGGTCTTCTCCTAAGAGCTTAACATCTCGAGAAGGATCCAATGGAAGGTATTCTACCTGATGGAGCTTCGATCAATCGTCCTCCCGGTTTCAGTGGCGAACATTACTCTTTCTGGAAAGCAAAATTTAAAGTGTTTGTCATGGCCAGTGACTACGGTCTATGGAGGGTGTTCGAAATAGGCAATTACGCTCCAACCATCTTGGAGAATGGGCTTCGAGTTCCTAAGCCAGAAGATACATATGATGAGAGTGACAAGAAATGTCACTCTCAATAGCAAAGCCATTCTCATGCTCCGAAATGTAATACCCCGAAATTTGAATTAGGGAATTTAAGGGCCAAAGTGCCAAAATGACCAAAATACCCCTGGGAGGAGTAAATAACTTAGGAAAATGGTGAAAAATCCTAAAGGGCAATGAAATAATTATTTAAATTGAGAGAGCGTATATCTCTAATTTTGGTAATTTAATAAATTACAAACTTGGAGAAATTGAGGAAGAATGCTCAAAAGTATGGTAATGACCATAATGCCCTCACAAATTCTAAAATAAAGCGTAACATATGGAAACGAAATGTCGTGCAAGAATTATGAGGTAATGAGGTATTCTAATTAAGAAAATTATCAACAAGTGATAATAAAGTAATTAAGTAATATTGGGCTAATTACTTAAGCATAAGCAAAGGAAATTCATAAATAATTATGTAAAACTCTAAAATTAGTGGTTTTGTTTTAAAATTAGTAAAAACATGTTTACCAATTAATTGGAAATTTTGGAGAAAATAGTTGAGTTTAGGTATTTTTAAGCCTAAGTACAAGTTTGGACCAATAGGAAAATTATGTAAGAAATTATATAAAATAATTATTAAATAATTATTTTATATTAAATAAAATATAAAACGAAAAAAAAGGGATCCGATGTTGACCGAAATTGTGCAAGGAAATTGAAGATAAGAATTTGGAAAAAATATATAGATATGAAAATTACAAGTTGCATTATTTTAATATATAATTAAATGGGGTGAATAGTAATTTAAAGATTAGGAAACGGATCCTATCTAGAGATCTAGGAATGAGAATTCCAAAGTCAAGGTAAAATATTGATCGGTGAGTTTTTACCTTCAAGTGACCTCTTAGGAAGTTAATTAGAGGTCGTAGCACATTTTCCTAATAAGACGAAATAAGGAAATTAGAGAAAAGGGCGGATAGCCAAGAGGACGAAAAGGTTATGTTGTGACATTTGGAAAAGAATTGGGAATTTTCATGAACATATTTGGATTCGGTGAATTTTTCTGAAGAAGTTGAGGATTCCAGAAATGCATTCTGAAACCGGACGCGTTCGGACACGTTTTCGAGAAATACTCAATCGGACTTGTTGGAGCCCTATATGGGATCAAAATTTAGGTTAACTTGGACATTTATAGTAAGTGAGGAAATGGTTTCAAAGTTGTACATCCAGAATTTTGAGATTTCTCAGAAATCACGCGAATCGGGTCTGATCGGGAAAACGGTTAGACCGGGCATAAAGCAAGCTCATTAATCATTTTGGACCAAATATTGGCTGCCAAACAGCCCCTAGATGTCGACCAACATGGTTGAATGGTCAAGATCTTGGCTTCTTTCTCAAGTTAGATCCAAGGGTCCAAACAACTTGGAAAATGCCAAACTTGTCCCTTGAAAAATCTATAAATAGGAGGCATACCCCTTGAGAATTCTTCACACCTTCCTCTTTCTCTCTTGGCTGAAATCCTTGAGTGAGAAAGAAGAGAGAGAAGCTCGGAGAAATTCTCGAAGTCTTCAACGGGTAAGTCCTTCGGTCTTTAGTTTTTTTAGTCCGGTAGTTAGTAGAATTGTTAGATAGATTTAGCAAGTAGGGAGTGAGATTCCTACTATTTTTTAGGCCTCATTGCATTGAAATATATGCTCGACGAGGTAGAAACATGGTAGGGATCGAGTCCCCGAAAGTCAAGTCTTCGTAGTTCTTTCACAAGTCGGTGTTATAATGCTAGAATAGCCTTTAAATTTTCAAGTATGATTGGGTATCATATGGGAGGGCTATTTTAGTCTTTATTTTCGAAAATCAAAATGGCGTTGAAGTTCTGGCAAAAATTCGGAAGAAAATTTGTCAGAGTAACGAAGTGTTGGCGAAATTCCGCCAATTAGGGGTATAGGGGCAAAATGGTAATTTTTACCTAAAATGCCAGTTATTGTGTCAAATCACTAATGGAAGTGATATTACTCTTATAGGATGTCAGAAATCCTAGTTTGCATGTGTAGTGTATGTGGTAGTTGATTGCTCGTGATATGTTATATACTTTGTTGATATGTTCACGTTTGCTAAGGGCCACACATTATATGTGCTATTGGGATTCGATCGCTATGGGCCAAACGTTGCTAAGGGCCATACGTTGCTAAGGGTCACACATTTTATGTCTTGTTAGAATACGTTGCTAAGGGCCACTCATCTGCTGGGGGCTTATGTGCTATTGGGATGCGCTTGCTGTATGTGACACTTATGTTGTTAGTGATGTGAATGTATGTAATGCATATGTTGTGTATGTAAATATGAGATTAACCGTTACCCGAGGTCCCGATGCATCGGATCTCGGCTCTTAACCTAGCTGTTCCGAGGATCGAGGACCGAGGAGAGAGGCAAGCGCCCGAGTAAAGACCCTAAAGACTTCCGTTTTGTTGTTCCAATGAAGCCTTTCTTTTGTTATATACTTTTGAACCACGCGGTTTCGTACTACTGTAGTAATTAGCTTGAGACTTACGGCAGTTTATGAATACATATCAATTACTCAATCGCTCCGGTGCTCTACTCTGATCATTTTGAAAGGATGTTTTAAAAAAAAAAAAAAATTTACTGCTTTTGAAAAGTCGGGATGTTACATACAATTTTTCTTTTCTGAAAATTTCATTTGTGATGATTGCATTGAGTTAAAGAAAAGAATTCTCATCTTACGAAAACTCTTGAAAAGTTTACTAAAGGCAAGAAATGCTAAATGTGATTTTAAAAGCACAAAGATTTACAAATGATCGTTCTGGAATTGGATATAATCTCATCTTTGACAAAAAGAAAGGAAAGAAGAAGAATGGTGGAAAGTCATATTTGAATTATTTTCGAAAAACTGTCCATTCTTCAAATCCATTTGCTCACTGCAACTATTGTAACCGAAAGGGGCATGCAACTTCATCTTGTTTTCATAAGAAAGATAAGAAAAATAAACCCGTAGGTAATTATCAATGGGTGCCTAAAGGAACCTATGTTCCTCGCCGAACTAACCTCAAAGGACCCAAGAAAAGATGGGTACCTAAGACTTGATCTCTTTGATTTTTAGGTGTGTCTAAGAGCATCAAACCGACAAATGGTATATTGACGGTGGATGCTCAAGACATATGACGGAGATCACCAAATTTGCTTCAATCAAGGACAAGGATGGTGGCAAAGTAATCTTTGGTGGAAATCACCGGTGAAAGATTGCCGGAATCGGTAAAGTTGGGAACAACAATGGAACACAAATCAAAGACGTCTACTTTGTGGAAGGACTTTGCCACAACCTTGTAAGTGTAAGCCAAAGCACGACAGAGGTAACTTAGTTATCTTTGATTCGAGAGAATGCTTGATTGTGAGTAAGGATATTCTTTCGTTAGATAATGTAAAAACAAAAGCCATTTTTAGAGCTCCTAGAGAAGGTAATCGTTATACTCTTAATCTCTGTAGAGATGGCTCTACATTTGAAAAATGTTTTGTATGTAATTTGGATGATAGTTGGTTATGGCATAAATGTTTAGCACATGTCAATATGATCCAACTTGACAGATTGCTTAAAAGGATTTAGTAATTGGCGTTCCAAAACTTCGTTTTAAAAATGACATAATTTGTGATGCATGCCAGAAAGGAAAACAAACTAAATCCTCTTTTAAATCCAAAAATGAAATTTCAACTAATAGACCTCTCCAACTACTTCACATGGATTTAGTTGGACCAGATCTCGTAAAGAAGCTCAACAAAACTCCTTATGAGCTGTTCAAAGGAAGAAAGCCAAATCGAGTCATCTACATATGTTTGGATGTAAGTGTTTCATCCACAACAATGGTAATGATAACTTGGGAAAGTTTGATCCCAAGGCTGATGAAGGTATATTCTTGGGTTATTCAAATAGGAGTAAAGCATATAGAGTCTTTAACATTCATACTCGCATTGTAGAAGAATCTATGCATTTTTCATTCTCGTGAACCTAAATCGACAAATCCAAGGATGATGATGATGAGGAAAAAGTTTTGAAAAAAAAAAATTCTTTTCGAAAATCACTCCTGCTTCTATTGAAAATCCGTAAAATGTTTTCAAAGTTGATCCTCAAAATAATTTGGAAAATCCGATCAACAACAACCTAGAGCTTGAAATTTATAAGGAATCATCCTTTAGACCAAGTCATATGTGATGTTAATCAAGGTGTGAGAACTAGAAGTAGTACTTTGAATGAAGTTACCTTTTCTGCTTTTATTTCAAAATAGAACCCTCTAAAATTGATGAAGCCCTTTCAGACAATGATTGGGTGATAGCAATGCAAGAGGAGTTACATCAATTTGATAGGAATCAAGTTTGGGACTTGGTACCTAGGCCTAAGGACCATCCGGTCATTGGCACAAATGGGTATTCAAGAACAAACGTGATGAGTCAGCAATCATTGTTCGTAACAAGTTAAGATTGGTTGCCAAATGCTATAATCAAGAAGAAGGAATTGATTATGAAGAAACTTATGCTCGGTAGCAAGATTGAAGCCATAAGAGTTCTTCTAGCCTTTGCTTGTGTCAAAGGATTTAAACTTTATCAAATGGATGTTAAAAGTGATTTCTTAAATGGTTTTATTCAGAGGAAGTGTATGTAGAACAACCTCCGGTTTTCAAAATGAACATCATCCTGATCATGTTTATCGCCTCAAGAAAGCTCTTTATGGACTTAAGCAAGCTCCTAGAGCTTGGTATGAGCGATTAAGCAAATTCCTTCTTGATCAAGGATTTGTTAGAGGAAAAGCAGATACAACATTGTTTATCGAAAGTAATAAAATTGGAGAAATTTTGGTTGTACAAATTTATGTTGATGACATTATATTTGGTGCTTCTAACGATGCCTTGTGTGAAGAATTTGCAAAGAATATGCATGGAGAATTTGAGATGTCCATGATGGGAGAACTCAATTATTTTCTTGGTCTTCAAATCAAGCAAAGATCAAATGGGATCTTTATTTCTCAGACAAGTACATAAATGACCTCTTGAAGAAGTTTGGAATGGACCAATGCAATGGTATGCCGACACACCAATGAGTTCAACCACTTCATTGGATGCTGATGAGAAAGACATCGATTTCAACATCACAAGATATAGAGGAATGATTGGATCATTACTCTATCTCACTGCAAGTCGCCCAGACATCCAATTCAGTGTTGGAATGTGTGCAAGGTTTCAGTCTTCTCCTAAAGAGTCGCATGCTGAGAATGTGAAGAGAATATTCATATACCTTGCCGACACAAAGACTCTTGGACTTTGGTTCCCAAAGGTCAACTCCGAACACTTGGTAGCATATTCGATTCAAACCATGCCGGGTATAAGACGGATAGAAAGAGTACAAGTGGCCAATGTCAATTTCTTGGTGGCTCACTTGTGTCTTGGTTCAGCAATAAGCAAACGACCGTCTCGGTATCTTCAATCGAAGCTGAATACATTGCTGCCTCAAGTTGTTTGTGCTCAAGTCTTATGGCTCAAGCGGCAGCTCTCGGACTTGGGAATCAATCGAAGGAGATCCCAGTCTGTGTGACAACACGAGCACAATAAGCTTGGCCAAAAATCCAGTTCAACACACAAGAACCAAGCATATTGATGTGAGGCATCACTTCATAAGGGATCATATTCGAATAAAGATGTCAAAGTGATGTTCATTCCGACACATCTTCAACTTGCTGACATCTTCACAAAGCCATTAGCAAATGAGCAATTTAATTTTATAAGAAGAGAATTGGGAATGATAAATCCCAATGAGTTGTAAGTATTTCTTTCCATCTGAATGTTAGTTATGGTTTTGATGAATATCTGTTGCTAACTTAAGCTTCGGAGTACATAGCAATGTTTTATGCAGGATATTCGAATCCTGAAGTTTGCTGTCAAAGGACGCAAACTCGAGTTTTGTTTCAAAACTCGAGTTTTATCGGGCTCAAATCGAGGATGAGTTGCTAAGCAAAATGGAAACTCGAGTCGATTAATGAGTAACTCGAGTTTCGAAGAGACAGAAAGCAAGCTCTGAGTTTTCACGAATTGGAAACTCGAGTCATCAAATGAGAACTCGAGTTTCGGGCAGACAGAGAGCGACACACCTGTTCAAGTATCCACAAAACTCGAGTCAGTAAGTGGAAACTCGAGTTTTGGTCGCGGAATCTCAAAAGTTTACTTTACACTTTTGAATCCAGGTTAGTATTTTCGTGCTCTATTTAAACCTAACTGTTCATTGTTCGTCTAAAATCGCCCTAAAACTCAAGTTTGCCATAGAGTTTTCTCTGCTCTCTTCATCTTCTTCGATCATTCTTCGTTTGTCTAGTCGTCTTCGAACACTAATCCCTTCTCTCATCTTAAATCGCTATGGCTCGCACTAAATCTGCCCAAAAGATGCCGATTATGAAGCTTCTACCAAACCACCTTCACCACCCCTCTCACTCAACCTCGGAGGGTAAAACACTTCTCAAACAAATACCACTATGGAGTCGATAAACAAATCCTGGATACCACCACACAAACATCTTCGCGTCAATCTAAAGGCGTTTCAATTCAAGAACCATCCCAGACCGGATCCAAACGTACCCCTGAACCAGTTCTCAAAGATCCAAAGGGCAAGCAGCCAGAAGTTGTACCACCTCAGCCTCGCAAAAAGCTTCGAGCTCAGAGAGGAGAAGGACTCTCCAAGGGAACTTCCAATCCTCCTCAGGACCCTCAGGAGCCTACAACAATTTCAAATGCTCTATCAGAGATTTATCTCCATAACTCTTCTCCTCCAGGTTTCATCACAGACAGTCATATCCTTACTGGTGAGCGTGCTAAACAATTCCAAGAAACTTATAAGCAAAGTCTTTTTGTCCCATAGTTTTAGTAGACTTAGACAAAATTAGAGAAACTTGTCATATCGATCTTTCTCCCTGGCCCAAACCCTATGAAGCATTCTTATCTATATCTGCTCAGTTTAGTAATTATGTCACCAAGATGTTCTACTTTAATATGGAATGGGACAATATAGACGATGAAGATCATATCTTAGTAGAAGAAAGAGTTTCTACTCATGTTAGGGTGTCAAGGTCACTCTATCCGCAGCCATTATAAATTCCATTCTTCAAATCTCCAATCCTCCTCCTCCTCCCACATTACATATTCCAATAAAGAAATTTTCAAAATTCTTCTACCAAATCAACCTATTCCCGCCGATCAATTAGTCACTCTTTCTTTCACTCCTATGTCTATGCCTCATGTTCATCGTGTCCTATGGTACATTTACTCTAGGAACATGATTCAAAAGGGTGGAAACTTCACTCACTTTGCCAATAAAGATTATTCCAAGTTTGCTACCCTGGTGAATAAAGTTCCTATCAATCTAGGCCACTGGCTCTTCCAGGAGATGGTCAATTTCAGATTTTCCTCTAGAAAGCCTTCATATATTCCCTTTCCCTCTCTTATATCTGTCATCTTCTTCTACCACAAAATATGGTATGTGGGTGCACCTGATTCTATGAAATCCCCCACGGTATTTGGAAAAGCTCAGATTAATTTGATGAGACTTACATTTGAAGCTGAAGGATCAGGTGAATCTCGGGCCCCGGAGCACATGAACAATCGCTTGACTGCATTTTTCAACAAGTCTAACATGGGTTCTGCTTCTGGATTTGGGACTCCTACAGACATGCCACCTGAATGCTTTTCCCTCCTCTTTCACCTTCTTTTGCCTTCACCACTCCAATAGCACCTTCTTCTGACCCTGTCTCTTCCCCAACCACTGAGATTCTCCGTACCCCACTTGCTTCTCCCATCCCAACCCCATCCCCTGCAACCACTGTCAAAATCTCTACCCCTTCCTTTGAACCTTCGATCTCAGCTCCATCCTCTTTGTTGATGACAAAGGGGAGAAGAACCAGAGAAAGAAGATTTACCAAAGGAGCAAGCTTGAGTTAGAGGAAGAAGAGTTTAGTTGGAGAGTTTAGATTTTCTTTCTGTTGTTTATTGGTTTTACGCTTAAAATATTACATAAGTATCATTAGGTTTTCATGTTTCTGTCCAGGACGGTGACAAACAGTTAAGTGTCATGAATCCTGAAATATTGAAAATTACTGCCATTATTACTTCACCTGCAACATGTATCATGGAAATGCACTTTGTCGTGGTTACTCAATATTTTTATATAATTAGATCATTGATAAACAAATTATTGTTTTTATAGTTATCGACTAATTTACCCAATTCGGAGGTTTAATTGGAGTAATTGATCTTTAATTAGAAAGTAAACAAAGTCCATCGTTCATGTTATTATCACCATCACCATGATATTTTGTGAAATACGTACCAAGTTTTTACCCTCTAAACATGAAGCTTGTTTTAATTATTGGAGAAGTCTCCTATAATAACTATATAGCTAGTATGGTAGTATATAATCAATTATAAATTAATTTAAAACTAAAGATTATCCAGCCTTAAAAGATGCGACTCGTATGGTGTAATTCTTTTTTTTCTATATAATCCCCAAGACTCGAATCTGTTAAGACTTAACTTTAAATAATATCAAATTTCTTCTACATGATCTGACTGCCACTGATATTGGGAAAAATATATATATATATATATATACAAGTCAACAAACCTAATTAAGTGACATAAAAATATATTTAATTAAGGAGACACTTTTTTTTCTATTGTAAAACACTTTCTGAAAGAAATGACTGGTCCTTATTATAAGTCATTATGAATGTGGTATTAATTACATTTTTTTTTTAAATTGTCCCTATTTAAAGTTTGATGCATTTTTTATTTCTTAATTAATATGTATTTCATGGTTTTAAATATAGGTAAATTTAGAAATATTTTTCAATTTTCAAAAAAATTTAATAACTTAATCACATCTCATTGATTTTGGTGTTGTAGTTGGAGATGACTTATAATAGAAATCCAATAGAATATATAAAAACAATTATTGCTTTAAAAATAGGTGAGTGACTTATGTTGGAGCCAAAAATACTCCCTTAATCTCCAAATAGTATAAAAATAAATACTTTTCTCAGTAGTAAGAAAAATTTGATTTGTTAGTTAAATGCCTTAAATTAACATGCCGCAATTTTATAAATAAAATACCCCTAGTGAAGTTATTGAGTAGAGTTACACATTAATTTTTCTTATATTCTAGGACAAAATAAGAGTTTAATAATTCTTTTATAAATAAAAACAGAGGGAATAATTTTTAAAATGTGATTCATGAGAATACGCACCATTTTGTTTCTTATTATAAATCCATAATGAAAGAATATTTTTAGTTGTAAATATAAGTCGACTTAAAGAATTATTAATGATTATTTTCTAATTTTACTCTTATAGAAGTCTTGTTTCCATTTTCCAATTCGATCTGACCCATTCCTTTTTTTTGGTCAGAAATCTGACCCATTCTTTCATAAAGCTATTTACTCGATCACATACACTTATGCAACACTTCTAAAAGAGGGCCAAATAGTGAATTTTGAAAGGAAAAAAAAAAAACTTATTGTCAACCTCTTTCAGATATAAGTCTATCTTATTCAGAAGAGAAGAACTTGCACCATTATCTCAATTTCTGTTCAAACATAGATTTGATTTACACTTCATGTATTGAGAAATATTTACCATCCGAAAAGAGAAAAAAAATGAAGTCTTTGTCTAAAAAATGCCTTAAGAAAGGGAAGATGTATATAACCTTTCAACGAGATAGTGCCTTTTTAATTCTCTCAAAATCATTTTCAGTTCAGTCTATGGTTTTCCCACCGGAAGTAGGATATCACTAATCCCTTAGTTAGCTTTAGTGGGCAATGAACGGAATCAAAAACTCTATATTAAAATTTAGTAAATTTCAATTTCACCCCTATTTAATATTAAGGAATAAGTGAGAGCTAAGAAGTTCAAGAATAATAAATTACGGGTAAATTTATATATTCAAATTGGGGGAAAAGCCCCATTAAAAATTTATAGGTAAGAATGACCTGAAAAACTTTTATACACAGAAAATACTAGTGCTATACAAATTTTGTACATACAAAGTGCCAATATTTTCATTTAAACCTTTCACACAAAAATGTTAATAGGAGGCTTTTACCCAATTTTTCCTAAATTTACTGAAGTTACTTATATTGAAGGGGAAAAGGGAAGATTTCATTCAACCCCATGGAAGAGACTTAATTTCAATCAACCCAAAAAGATTTTAAAATTTCATTGCACCTATTATAAGTCAAAATAAAATTAAGTTTTGTGTGTAAAATGATACCCTTATTTATCTTGTGAACTTCCTCATTATGAATGATCAAAATATCTTTAACCTAATGGTGCAATGAACGAAGTTTCAGAATCTGGGTTGACTAAAATTAAGTCTCTTCCACGAGGACCAGAGAAGAAAACAATGGTGGGTGGGGTCCAGTGTGGGGAAGCAGAGGTTGTCCTGTCCCTTGTGGGGGCTAGCTACAGTGTGGGAAGTGGGTTTATGCGTTGAATAATGAACCATACCAGCTTTATCGCTTAATGGGTCAGCTTGGTTTGTCGCTTTGTTCACAAGTTTCAGATCTGTGACCGACACCGAACCTCCTGTTCGCCTGGTGGCACACGGTGGTGCCGATGAGATGATGATTGATGGATATTATTCATTGACAATATAGCATAACTAACCTTCTTTGTCTATAACCCCAACCTTTTGATTCGATATTACTTTTGTAGAGTTTTTCGCTATCATCATTCTTTTTGGTTTTGTTCACACTTCATAATCCATATTAAGTGAGACAAAACGCCACGAAACACTTAATTTTCACTCTTTTTAACTTGTGATATTAACTTCAAGGTTTTGGATTGTAATATTTTGGGAATGAATTAAGTACACTGTCTTCATTTTCACATTATTAACAACTCCACCATGATATCATAACATTTAAAGGAAAAAATTGGGCGCCTCATGTTTCTACATAAATACACAAACATAAATGCCATAATAAAATTAATCTGGGAGTACTTGAAATTAAATAAAAGTGTTTTTATACTTTACAAGACAAAGTTCTCTTACATGTTTATCTCAAAAAATCACTTAAAATAAAGGAATTTAAATAAACACTAATAAGCTGAGTCTTATGCTAGGGCTAGAATTAGGACAAATTTCGTGAAATAAAATATGCTTTAGTTTTTTTAAATTATTTATCAATAATATCTTTCCTATCTTTTAATTTGAACTTATGCTACAGATATGTATGACATTTCTCTTTCATATCTTCATGGATTCAATTATTGCTCTGGAGATATGTATGACACTGCTGTTGATCAGAACTTACTTGTGTTAAAAAATTAGGAAGTTTCGACGGCGCCATAGTTCCTAGCAAACGACTACAAACAAAGCAACCCAGTTGTCTTACTCAACTACATCACCCTTGAGATTCCATCTGATGTAGTCGTGGAGAGTTAGCGTGAAGAACTTCCGGCACTTATTAGGATCAGAAGTATTTTTCTTCTTCCTGACAACAGAAGTTAATTAATATATTTGATAAGAAGTTTTCTCATAGCCATCATAAAATCATAGAGTTCACATTGAGGATTTTATTGATAGATTATTTATAGAAAAAAATTCAGATAAGGATAACTGTAGCGAATTAATTTCGTAATACTCCTAAAATCTGACTTTAGGGTAATTTCTCTAAAAATAGGTGAATATGAAGTCTCGAGCAACTTGTATTGAGTTTACCTTTTGTTAAGGTAATTTCTCTTGAAATTAGATAGTTTGCAATTTGGTCCTAAAACGTTTGGGAATTTGCAAATAGGTCCCTAAACACATTATGGGTTATAAATACCCTTGTGAAAGCCTATAAAAGAAGCAAGTAAAAATCTATTTGAAATAGGGAAGGATATTGTCCCTAATTTAGGTAATTTATTAAGTTACAAACTTGGAGAAATTATAGAAGAATGCTCAAAAAGTGGTAAAAGACCAAAATACCCTCACAAATTCTAGTATAATGAAAGAGGCATGAAAACACAAGTGTTAATGCAAAAGTATGAAGGTAATGAGGTGTTCTAAGTAAGAAAATTATCAACTTGTGATAATTAAGTAATTAAGTAATATTGGGCTAATTACTTAAGCATAAGCAAAGGAAATTCGAAGATAATTATGTAAAACCCTAAAATTAGTGGTTTTTGGCCAAGAATTAGTAAAAACATATTTACTAATTATTGGAAATTTTTGAGAAAAATATATGAGTTTAGGTATTTTTAAGCCTACATACAAATTTGGACCAATTGGAAAATTATGTAAGAAATTATATAAAATAATTATTAAATAATTATTTTATATTAAATAAAATATAAAAACGAAAATTAAAGAAAAGTATCAGATTTTTGGCTGGAAAAATCTTAGAAATGGAAGAAGATAAGAATTTTAATCAATGTAATATGCAAGTTGTAATATTTTATTAATATAATTAATTAAAGCAAAAAAATGTGAATAGTAATTTAGAAATTAGAAACGGATCCTATCTAGAGATCTAGGAATGGGATTTCCAAAGTCAGGGAAAAATAATGATCGAGTGGAATTTTGTCTTCCGTTATACTCTTAGGAGAAAATTTCAAGTCGTTTTGTGCATTTCCTAATAAAACAAAATAGGGAAAAATGCATATAGGTATATTTTGGATATAAGGAAAATAAATTCTAACTCAACATCTAGGCATGAGTTTGAATTTATTTTAACATATTTGGAATCGGTGAATTTTTAAGAAGAAGTTGGTGATTTCAAATGCATTAAAACTTGGGACGCGTTGAACACGTTTTTGAAAAGACTCAACTCGAATTTATTGGAGCCCTATATGGAATCAAAATATAGGTTAAATTGGACATTTCTACTAAGTGAGAATATGTTTTGAGAGATATGAATCTGAATTTTGAGATTTCTCAGAAATCACGCGAATCGGAATGCCGTCGGAGAAATTCAACCTAAGGCTTACGGAAGGAGACACTTGGCCTCCTCCCATTGGCCAATTCCTTGGCTGTTGGAGCTTGGGCAGGTCGGCAAGAAGGAAAGAAGAAGGAAGAAAAACTTTTTAAAAGTTGTTTTGGACACCCGAGATCGATTCTCACAAAGTTGATCCGACAGTACGAAATCCTACACCTTTTTCTATAAATACCCACCCCTCCCCTTTGGTTTTTCTCACATTTGAGAAGCAAGAGCTGATTTAGAGAGAAAGAAGAGAGGGAGCTCTGGGGAAATTGCAAGTGAAGCTCTGGGTAAGTTTTCAAGATCAGAGGCTTAGTTCTTTCAATAGTTAGAGTTATAATGCTAGAATAGCCTTTAAATTTTCAAGTATGATTGGGTATCATATGGGAGGGCTATTTTAGTCTAGAATTTCAAAAATCATAATTGCGTCGAAGTTCGCGAAATTTCGGGAAGAAAATTTGTAAAAGTAACAAGTCTTGGCGAAATTCGCCAATTAGGGGTATAGGGGCAAAATGGTAATTTTTACCCAAAATGCCGATATAGTACCAAATCACTAATAAAAGTGATATTACTCTTATAGGACGTCGAAACTCGATTTGTTGTTTGTTCACGTTGTCCGAAACAGACGTTTATTGTTTTCTGTCAAAGCGACCGCTTTTCCGTAAACGCGTGCGAATACCGTCAACGAAGGTACGTCGCGTCTTTGTAACATTAACTCTTATGTTTATGGTATGCATATATGTGCTATGTGTATTGTTATGGTATGTTTATTGAATACAAATATGTTAGAACAGGATTTGGTGCCAAGGCGAAGGCTAAATCTACGTGGGTGTGCCATAAGTCGCCGTATAAGTCGGTGAGGCCCCATGGTAGACACTTACCTGGCCATTACATTCGGTTTACGGAAGTATGTACGTTCGCGTCTTTGTAACACTAACTCGATGTTTATGATATGCATGTATGTGCTAGGTGTATTGTATGTGGTAGTTGTTAGCTACAAGTGATATGTTCATATCTTGTTGGTATGCTTGCGGGGTATTGGGATACGATTGCTAAGTGTGAAATGCTAGGTGTGAAAGCGATTGCTAGGTGTGAAACATTGCTAAGTGTGACACGATAGCTAGGTGTGACACATTTGCCAAAGGGGTTATGTCTTTGTTGGGATATGCTTGGTTCTTTGTATGATTATCTCGTAATGCATATGTTGTGTATGTAAATATGAGGTTAACCGTTACCTGAGGTCCGGTGCGAATCTTAGCTCTTAACATAGCGTCAGGGTCAGGAGGACCGAGGATCGAGGAGAGAGACAAGCGACTGCGTAGAAGCTCCGTTCAAGACTTCCTTTCGATGTTTCCCTTGAAGCCTTCCCTTTTGTTGTACATTTCTTTTGAACCACACGGTCAGCTATCTGCATTTGTTGTATCCAAGAGACTTACGGCACTTTATAAATATATATCAGTTACTTTTCCGCTCAAATGCTCTACTACATGTTTTCAAATGATGTTTGTTTGAAAAAAAAAAAAAAATTATCAGATTTTGAAAAGTCGGGTTGTTACAATTTCCATTAGCCTAAAAGAATTGAAATTTCACTACAGTCTAATGGGACTGAATTAAATTAATTTGTGAAATTAAAAAACCAAAAATAACCTTTTCAGAAAGAAAGGAGAAACAACTTAATTTGTAAGTGGTGAACACATCCTGAATAAGTGAAAGGCTCTTATGAACAAGTGAAATTAATTTATTAACAAAAAATTAAGTCAAATTTCATTTGTAAATGGCAAACACATCATAAACAAGTGGAATTCCATTTTTTCCCCAAGTACCATCTTCAAATTGTTCACAAGACTATTCCACTTGTTTATGATGTGTTCACCATTTGCATATGAAATTTGACTTGCTCGTACTCTAATGGATTCTAGCTTAGAAATTAATTCCTCTGGTTCATAGGATTATCACACTTGTTCATAATATATTCGTTACTTGCAAATAAAATTTGACTTGATAATGCTCCAATGTGTTCTTATTAAGAAAGTAATTCCTATTATTCATAGGTCTGTTACATATTTACATTTATTTTGAGGACTATTCCACTTGTTTATGATGTGTTTGTCACTTACAAATGGAATTTGAATTCATCATGTTTGAATGTTTTTTTTTTATTAAGAAATTATTCATAGGATTATTACATTTATTCATGATCTGTTCGTCACTTGCAAAATGAAATTTCATTTGTTCATATTCTAATGTGATATTTTTAACGAATTAATTTCACTTATTCATAGGACTATTCCACTTGTTTATGATGTATTTGCCACTTTTTGCCCTTTCAAGTTTACCTTTATTTTGATTTTAACCCCTCAAGTTTAATTCATTTTAAAACATTAGTCCCTAACCTAGAGACCATTTTATCCTTAAAAGAATCAAAATCTATAGTTTGAAACTGTCACGCCTTGAAAACCAGTTGTAATACACTAAAAATCTATATCATAATTTGGTAAAGTTAAACCTATAGAAAGTAGGTGAATATGGGATATCAAATATTAAGTTATAATTATTTTATTTTCTAAAGAAAAATCTCTTGGAAATTAGAGAATTTAAGGGCCAAAGTGCCAAATGACGAAAATGCCCTAAGGGACATAAATAACTTAGGAAAATTGTGAAAAATCCTAAAAGGCAAGGAAATAATTATAAAATTGAGAGAGTATATTATCTCTAAGTGCGGTAATTTAATAAATTACAAACTTGGAGAAATTGAAAAGAATGCTCAAAAAGTATTGAAATGACGAAATTACCCTTGTAAATTCTAATATAACGCAGAAGACATGAAAACAAAAATATCAGGGCAAAAGTTATGAGGTAATGAGGCATTCTAACTAAGAAAATTACCAACTAGTGATAATTAAGTAATTAAGTAATTACTGGCTAATTACTTAAGCATAAGAAAAGGAAATTCATGAATAATTATGTAAAACCCAAAAATTGGTAGTTGTTGGCTTGAAATTAGTAAAAATATATTTTCTAATTAATTGGAAATTTTGAAGAAAAATAGATGAGTTTAGGTATTTTTAAGCCTAAATGCAAGAATAGACCAATGGGAAAATTTTGTAAAATTATGTAAAAATATTTATTTAATTAATTAAATTAAATTAAATTAAATTAAATTAAAAAAAGAAATTAAAAAAAAAGAAAAAAAAGAAGAAGGAAAAAAATAAAAAATAAAAAATAAAAAAAAATAAAATAATGAGAAAAGAAAATGAATTTTATAATATAATTAATTAAAGTTATATTATTTTATGATATAATTAATTGTAGTGAATAGTAATGGAATAAATAGGAAACGGACCCTATCTAGAGATCTAGGAATGAGATTTCCAAAGTCAAGGTAAAATATTGATCAGTGAAATTTTATCTTAGTTAGACTCTTAGGAAGTTAATTAGAGTCCGAATGTGCATTTTCCTAATAAGACGAAATAGAAAAATGCAAATAGACATATTTTTGGATATGAAGAAAATAAATTCTAACTCAACATCTAGGAATAAGTTTGAATTTATTTGGACATATTGGAATCGGTGAATTTTCTCAGAGATTGATGATTCGAAAACGAGTTTAAATAACTAGGACCGTCACGGAAACGTTTTCGAGAAACTTCGACCAAAACGGAATACCCTATGAAATCTAAATTTAGATTAAAATAGACATTTTTAGTAAGGAGGAGAAGGTCTTGAGAGATATGTGTCAGAATTTTGAGATTTCTCAGAAATTACGCGAATCGTGCCGTCGGAAATGGGACCGGATGAGGACACGTGTCATCATCCAATTGGCTCACCCTTGGCTTGGAGAGTAAGTGACCGAATTGGTGAGGTGTGTGGCCAAGAATCACTCTTCAAAATATTAAAGGGAAAATTACAACTTTGGACCCAAAATTTGAGAAGGGAAAATTACACTTTAGGACCCAAAATTTGCCTATATAAAGGCATGAACTCTCTTCAAATTTCTCACACCATTCCCACTTCTTCTAGCCGAAATTCTAGAGGGAGAAAGAAGAGAGAGAAGCTCTGGAAAAAAATTGTGCAGAAGTCTTCAACGGGTAAGTCCTTCGGTCCTTAGTCTTTAGTTATTTTGGCGGTTTTAGTAGAACTGTTAGTTAGATCTAGGAAGTAGGAGATGAGATTCTTATTCTTGTTTTTAAGCCTCATTGCATTGAAAGATGCCTGACGAGGTAAAAATATAGTAGGGATTGAGTCTCTGAAAGTTGAAAGTTAAAATAGCGAGCTTTGAGCTTTCGTAGTTCTTTTAATAGTTAGAGTAGTACTGCTAGTATAGCATTTAATTTTTCAAGCATGATTGGGTATCATATGATAGGGCTATATTAGTCTAGAATTTCGAAAATTATCATTGGGTCGAAGTTCTGGCAAAATTTTGGAAAATCGGAGCCAAAGTAACGAAGTGCTGGCGAAATTCCGCCAATTAGGGGTATAGGGGCAAAATGGTAATTTTTACCTAAAATGCCAGACGTAATGCTAAATCACTAATGAAAGTGATATTACTCTTATAGGACATCAGAAACTCTGATTTGCTGCCGTTACACTGTCCATCGTGCCGTTGTTGGACGTTTCGCCGTTTTCCGTAAAACGTGCCATTTCCGTCAAAAGTACCGAAGTACCATCAAACGAAGGTACGTTCGCGGCGTACTGTAATATTGACTCTGATGCTTATAGTCTGCTTATATATGATACGGATAGTTTCATAAGCCATGGACGGGACTCGTCCGGGTCATGCACAGTGACTAAGGTAATAAACTTAGATAATCACTATTACAGCTTTACGGGTTATAGATTTGATAATGCCGATACGTTTTCCTAGCGCTGAGGACACGACCGTACATCGTGGCACTGGTGAATAGTGTAGACAAATAACTTTGCTTGTAGGGTAGTTGTTATTTAATGATCATATATTGCTCAGTCAAGATCATTGCTGTAATTCATTTTAGAAATATCTGTTGATCATATCTTGTTATATAAGCATGAGGTTAACTGCTTACACGAGATCCGATGGGCATTGGATCTCGGCTCTTACTATAGCATCACATCAAGGTGCTGGAGAGAGGGACCAGGACGGAGGATAAGAGTAAGCAGAGCGGACGGCACACATGAAGATGAAGATCGCGTGGAGACCCGATCAAGGATGCCTAGTATTTGAATAGTTAATGTATTAATCTTTATGAACAGGCGATTACGCCACTGTTATTGTTATAATCAGTTACTCAATGTTTTGTTCCGATGCTCTACTCTGATTGAAAAAAAAAAATTGACTCTGAAATTGGGATGTTACACCAGTAGAGTGACTGGCATGGAATGTGAGGGAAACTCACTTCCCAAGCCATAAGACTTACAAGAACGACCATATCTCGTATCCATAATTTGGAATATACAGCTACCATATCTAATTCCTATCTACATGTTCTTCAATGATCAAAACGACATTCGAAGTTCTACTCCACTATTATATATGCAAATACATATGTTCTGAACAAAAGAAAGATAGAGATCCTGCTTATAGACTACGTGGAGCATCTAACTTTTAATAATAATACAAAAGTCTAAATTTATAATTACATCACGTGGCAGCACCACAAAATGAACCAGCTAACTTTAAATTTTGATAAGGCTCTTCACTGCTCAGCCGGAAGTACAGGGTCAGCAATACTATTTGTAATGCTTATATTAATACCTCTTTCACCAACTTATCCACTACCAAGTTATTCACTTCTTCTCCTCCGAGGAGAGGATGCCGACGGCGAACGAACATGGGATGGCGGTGGCACGCGGACGAAAAGGATGAAGGAATAGGGTTGAAGATGGGGCTGGGGTTTGATCCAAAAATCAGCAAGCTTCTTCCCTCTCTCCGTTTTAGCAATGCATTTGTTCATTTAAAAAAAAAAAAAAATCTGATGTCCCCCCTTTTTACCAAATAAGGGTATTGTGGTAATTTCTATTGAGTTGAGATAAAAATAAAAATCACACATTGCTTAAATGAGGATTCGAACTTAAAATCTAAGGGAAATTTGTTCATTCCCAATACCACCAAGCTACGAGTTTCATTTTGACACTTAGTTACAACAAATAATAAATATATAATTAGTTTATAATAATATAATTAATTAGTTTAGTTTTTTTTAAATTCTCAAATATGTGAATTATTATAGAAACATGAGAGACAAAAACCAAAATTTAAATAAATTTGAGGACTAAAAATTGTATTAATCCTAGATTAAATATACAACTAATTAAAAGTACATAGAACAAAACCAAAATATACAACTTTAGACTAAAAATTGTATTAATCCTAATTTAAGAAAAACTTA
This sequence comes from Acacia pycnantha, assembly GCA_025563575.1. Lineage (NCBI taxonomy): Eukaryota > Viridiplantae > Streptophyta > Magnoliopsida > Fabales > Fabaceae > Acacia > Acacia pycnantha. The sequence goes on along the minus strand of JAMWYP010000238.1, from coordinate 495,135 downwards.
TTAGACCATTTTATCCATAGACTTTTAATAAGTTTTAGTTTTGATTTTGTACTTTTGGCAAATTCTAGTTTTGATTCATATACTTTACATTGTTAAACTCAGATCCTTATAAAAATATAATTAGTAAAGACTACGATTTGGAACTGTTGAAACTAAACCTCAACCAGACCACCTGTAATATTAACCAAACAAATATTTTCTTTTATCTTTGAAATCGGGGGAAAATATCTGTCTTTGTCCTCTCCCTAGTACCCACCACCACATGATCTCACCAAGTACTGTTCTGTTCTGTTGCTTTTTCTCTTCAACCTCTCTATGATTCCGCATCATCTTTTTTATATTAAGTAAACTCACAGTACCACAAAAAATTAAAAAAAAAAATACGTGGCGGACTCTCTTCCATCTTAGGTCAATCCATTCTCTATATATAGTACCTAAAAACCCAGAGACAAAGTCTTATTATTATACGTTCAAAATCCCAAAATGGGTCTCATCTGCTTCAGATTCAAGAAGAAGATTGCTCTGTTTCTGTCTGTGGTCTCTCTGTTTTCTCTGCAACAAGCAGATGCAGTGAGGTTTCACAATGTGAGTGAAGATTTGAGAGGAAGAAAACAAACAAGTGGGTGTAATATTTTCTTAGGCAATTGGGTCATTGACCCTTCTTTTCCTCTCTATGATGCTTCAAATTGTCCCTTCATTGATTCTGAGTTTAACTGTGCCAAAAGACCTGATAAACAATATCTCAAATATTCATGGAAGCCTGCGTCCTGTTCCTTACCCAGGTGTGCTCTGGTTTTCTTCTTCTTCTTCTTCTTCTTGTTCCTCTGAACCACACAGAGTGAGTTTTTGGTTGTGCTCTGTTTTGTGGTGTGAGAGAGTGATCTGGATGTGTTTACAGGTTCGATGGGAAGGATTTGTTGAACAGATGGAGAGGGAAGAAGATAATGTTTGTGGGAGATTCACTGAGTTTGAATATGTGGGAATCGTTGGCGTGTATGATTCACGCGTCTGTGCCAAATGCCAGGATAAGTTTTCTCAGGAAACAGCCACTCTCCACTGTGATATTCCAGGTTTGCTTTTTCTCTCTCTGCTTTTCCTTGTCTGTGGTCTTGATGGGAATTATTTGATTCATTTATTACTTTAATTAAAATCAAAATTTATCTCCTTGTTTCTTTGTTTTAGTTCCATTTATCGGTGCTACTACCTATAATTATTAGATTTCTCAATTTAGTATGTGAAATATTTTTTTAAAAATAAATAAAGCTGATTTTCATGCATATACTCAATATTTTGTTATTTATGATCATAATATTTTTTTTTTTTCATATTTATACTTTAGAGGTAAAGCTTAAATTGTTTCATTGAAACTTAGATTTCTTGTAGTCGTCAAAATAAATGAATATGCTGTAAATTCTATATTATTCTATATTCAAATATATATATATATATATGTGTTTGTGTGAATGAATGAATCTCAAAAATTTAAAATATAGCTAAACTAATGAAATCCAAGTTTGAGCTGGATTTGGAGGGAAAAGCAAACATTGGAAGTTGTTGAATGTTGGAGAGAAAGTAAAGCGTAAAGAATATTAAAATATATATAAAATAAAAGAGTCTTCTTGCTATTAATCTTGCATTTTCTTTAAAAAAAAAGAAGAAGTTGAGATACAGTATAATTCAAAATTAAAACCCTTCAAGGAAAGCAAAAAACACTTATAAATTATAATAGTCTCACCATATAAGGAAATTTAGGCAGGTAATATATGAATATATATATATATATATATATATATGATGAGATGGGACCAAAATTATTTTATATGCCTTGAAAATATAATAACTTGTGAATTTAGAGAAGGGCTTGGTTTGTATTGTTATTTAAAGAAAATTCCAAAAAGGTGGGGTTTTATGAATATGGAGTTACATCAATGTAGACTTCTAAAAAAAGCAAATATGATTGCTTCTAATTAACTTGCATAAAAATAATAATACCAATAATCAATAAATTCATAAAAAATTTAGGAAGATATTGATAGAAAATCAAGATGAATTACTTTAATTTGAGGTCCTAAGACAGGAATTTAATTACCTAACAAGTCTAAATAACAACTGAGGAGTATAAGAAATTATAACACTTTATTTGTTATTGAGACTTCTTCGTAACTAAATTCAATTTTTGGGACCTTACATATTTAGGGAATTTATATTGATTCTAAATATAATACATAATTTTCAATCTTTTCTTAACTTATTCTAGTGATGCTCCCTCAAAAATGCTCAAGGAGGTGAAATAATGAGGGAATCAAAGATGATGACAAGATATTTTAGAAAATATATGTCATATTAACTAATATAACTAATTTCTTTAATCAAATTAAATTAGGTAAATGTATTTTATACTTCCTCCGATTCTAACTATATGAACACTTTTGTAGTACAATTTGTATTATAAAAGTGTTCCTATAATTAGGACCGGAGATAGTAATATGGACCGACGAGCATATGATTACAAGAAAATAAAAGAAGACAAAGTGGTGGCTTGGCGTCAAAGAACAGGCTGTAAGCAGAAAAGAAGCCAACCTGTGATTAATGACAAGAGGAAGGCTCTCTTCAATCATATTTCTCTTTGTCTTGTTTAATCACTATCAACACCTCAACTTGGCCAATAAACTTCTTTTTTTTTAATCATTTTATTTTAATTTAAACCTTATATGTCACTTTCAATTCCCCAAGAACACCAAAGTTTCTGAACCTCCACATGCCCTCAAAATGGTTAAATTAGGTTAATAATTAATTAATAATAACATTTAAATGTTGTAGTGAAATTAAAAATCTCTTTTAATATAGATTATATATTGACATTAAAAGTAATCTATTTAGCAGACCGTTTTCATGAATTTTGATTACCATTCAATGACATTCCTCATAAAATTAAAAAAAGACAAATTTTAGATCTTGCTTTAGGCTGCTACTTCATTGTTCTGTGGATTTAAATTATATATTTTATTATTATCTCAGAATAAAAGATAATCTAAAATAATATAGGAACCAAGATTCCCGCCTGTTCAGACAAAAATACGCTGTGTGTTCCTTTTGGTCCTATTATCTTGATATTTGTGTTTATGCTTTTAACAAGTGTTCTGGGATAAATTTTGAGGATCTATATTTATTTACATAAAATTGAAAATAAAAGAATAAAATAAATTGATATAAGTTGTCTCTACTCTTATTTTTTTAGTACTTTTATATTTTAATATGAATAATTTCACATAAAAGTAATATAAAAATGGATATTCTTTTCTATTGAGAACTTCAAGGCAATAAAAAAAATAAGTTAAAGTTTGGGTAATGAAATCAATCTTGGCTTCCATGCCAAGCTCACACTAACACACAAATTCCTCTAGTTTTAATATGAGTCGGGACCATTTAGCTAGTTGGGTAATATTCTTTTTTTAAAATAATAATATTATAATAATAATAAGAGTAAATACCATTTCTGTTCCCTGACAAAAAACTGAACCCCATTTTGGTCACTGGCAAAAAAAAAAAGGTCATTTTTAATCCATAAAAAGGACGAATAAGGGTCGATAGGTGGACATTTTCTAGAAAATATCTACTCTAATAATAACAAGGCTTTGAAACAATCACGTAAAATTAAGTGAAATTAGACGATAATAGATTGTTCTGCCCAAGAAAAGAGGAAAATAGAGTGGGTTACAAATTGAATTAATGTTGCTATAAGAGTGAAGTATATAAATTTTCTACACAATAAATGAAGATAAGCAATAGTGGAAAATGGAATTAAGAATAAATTGAATGCAAAAAATTATGAAGAACAAGCAAATTAATATGCTTCATTTATACAGAAAAGTGAGATTGATATTGACAGAACAATGAGCATGTCTGCAGATTATTTCTTACTTCTTCCCACGTGAACATTCTATTGAACAACAATGTTTCCTCTTTTTTTTTTTTTCTTTAAAAAAAAAAATCTAATTGAAAAAATTATTTTTTTATTGTGAGTTGTATACAGTACAGGTAAAAAAATTTGACTTTTATATATCAACTAAGAAAAATAATATCAGAAAAGTCTCTATTGACAAGTGAGCCGAGAATTAATAAATGAATCAGTTATTATTAACAACTTATGAGACTTGTCACTGTATTATTTCTCTTAGCTAGGACCTAGATTTCATTCAAAAAAATATATATTTTATTTTCTTGGGGAGTTGTATATACAGTACAGGCCCTCGTGACTCATAAATAAATGGTCATAATTCAATGTACAATGTGTGGTGCTTTTCTACTTTTGTGTTCTTATTATTAATATTGGGATATGAATTGAAGTGTGGAGCGGGATTGTGATTGTGTGTGGGCAGGAGTATGGAGTAACGATAATGCTGTTTCGCACGCCTTATTTGGTGGACATAGTGAAAGAAGATGTGGGCAAAGTTCTAACGCTGAACTCAATAAAGGAAGGTGATGCGTGGAAGGGCATGAATGTGTTGATCTTTAACTCTTGGCATTGGTGGGTCCACACCGGAAAATCTCAAGGGTATATACATATATATTCACTCCCTCCATAATTACACTCTTATTATTATTACTTTTTTTTAGGGTAAAGCATCCAACACAAAAAAACATCGCATTACCTACGGAATTACATACAGAATTTTTTCCGTGGGTAAATATTACCCATGGAAATTACCCACTGATTTCATGGGTAACTGACAATTACCCATAAAAAATTTCCGTGGCAAAAAAAATTGTGGTAAAAATAAACCACGTCTTTTTTTGGGATGAAAATTTTCCGTGGGTAATTGTCAGCTACCCACGGAATCCGTGGGTAATTATTACCACGAATTCGTGGGAAATTACACATCGAAAAAATTCCGTGGGTAATACGATGTTTTTTTGTAGTCATTCTTGTGTTATTTTTGGGAAGCATCCAACATCTCCTCATGTTATTTTACAATTACATCTAGCATCATAATCTTATTCATAATTTAAGGTACTAGATACACTATAAATAAGAATAGGATGCTGGTACTACAAAAAAATCTCGGATTATCCACAGAATTACCAATGAAAAAGATTCCGTCGGAAATTACTTACAGAATTCCATAGGTAATAATTACCCACGGAATTCCGTGAGTAACTAAAATTACCGACGGAAAATATCCATCGCAAAAAAAGCCGTGGTTTATCCCACCACAGCCTTTTTGCGACGAAAAATTTCCGTTGGTAATTTTAATTACCGACAGAAATAATCCACGGAATTCCGTCGGTAACTGGAAGCATCCGAAAAATAATATCATAGTGTTGTATTCCTAATAAATAAGATTAGGGTGCTTGATGTAACTGGAAAATGCCTATCAGGGTGTTGTTGTATTCTACTTCACCCTTTGTTTTACTTCATTCTATTTTAAATTTTTAATTAGAGAGGCATGTACAAATGGTTTGAGGTTACAAGTGAGATCAGTTATGCAACCTCCTACTTACAATGAGTGCTTCGATGCCACTAAGGCTATGAGACCATTTGGCTTTACTTCATTTTATTTACTTTTAAAACCATTCTCACACATCATCAGATGGGGTTAATTGGTTGTAATTGTATTGATCAGATGGGATTATATAAGAGATGGCTCAAAGCTGGTGAAGAACATGGACCGTTTTGATGCATACTTAAAGGGAATGACCACATGGGCAAAATGGGTTGACCTTAATGTTGATCCTTCCAAAACTAAAGTCTTCTTCAAGGCATTTCTCCTACCCATTATCAGTAAGTTTTTTTTCCCTATTTCATAATCATAATTTTATTCATTAAATGCATCATTTTTTCTCTCTTTATTATACTCCATCCAATTCTAAATATACGCAATAGATAACTAATTTATAAAAAATTAGTTTAGTTAATTATTTATTAGAAAGTGTGTTGGTTTTTCTAAAATACTATTTTAAATCATTTGAATTGAATGCTACTTTCTGGTGAAAGATCCCTTAATATGTGTAAGTGAGAGAATTTAGGAAGGAAATTATAAATTGAGATATAAATAATATATTGAAGTTTTATATTTATGATCAAAATAAATCTCTCTACTAACTTTTGTATTTAGGACTCAAGAAACTTCCCGATCCCCCAAAAATAAATGACTACTCTTCCGATATTTAATGTAGGACTTAATTGATGAATTTATTTTGGTCCTAAATGTAAAACTCATTTCTCATTTCAATTAATCTTTTTCCTACTTTACTCCTATCAATGCAATCTCAATAATAATCAAGTAAGACAGAGCGAGAGTGTGAGGAATTAAGGAAGATGGTTATTATGGTGTTTTAGGAAAATAAACATATCAATATGAAATAACTTATGTAACTTTCTTAATTTAATTAAATAATTATATATGTCTTATATTGATGACTTGAGCAAGTATTCAAACACATCCTCCCCATAGAAGAGGCCGACACGCACCACTAACTCACAGGGGTGTATCTATTAAGGGTAGCAACATTTTCTTTTAATGGGGAGGTACATGTTCTAGCTAATGTGGCACTAGACCACCAGCTTGCATTTTAGCATAAGATTGATATAGTTATATAAATTAGAGTGTCTCAATTAATTATCCTTTTTCCATGATAAGGTAGGCATGAATGATGTTTTTTGGAATTTACTGTTTCATAACACAAATCAATTGAGGCAATCTAATTAATATCAAATATCTATTCTAAATCCTCTAAAGTTGAAAATTTTCCAAGTCAGTGAATTTTCAATATAAATAAACGGAAAAATAAAGTAGTACTCCCTCCAGTCCTAATTATAGGATAACATTTAGGAGTTGGTTTTAGTCCTAATTATAGGATAACATTTTAATTTTTATCAATTTCTTCCTAAAATACCTCTATTTTGTTCTCTCAAGTGTGTTTGGTTTTTGGTGGGTATATATCTGTGGGTGCGTAGACTCTTTCGGTCAGTGAAACTTTTAAATTGTTGGATTTTAATTTATTTATCAATCAGCCGACGTTAATTTGTGAATATATATGTGTGTGTACACATATATACATATATGTATATGTGTGTGTATACATATATGTATATGTGTGTGTGTGTATGTGTGTGTGCGTATAGATCTATATATGTATGTGTGCATATATGTATATCTATATATATGGGTGTGTGTATACATAATGTATATCTGTGTGTGTGTGTGTCAATATATGTGTGTGTAGATCTACACACACACACACACACATATATATATTATTTCAATTAGAAAGCGTGTGAAAAGGAAAATTCTAGGTTGGTGGAGAGGTATGTGGCAGGAGCTGTTGATTCACTTTCACTTATGTCATTTTAAATTTATATAAGGGCATTTTCGGAAAATGAGTAAAATTAACTAATTTAACTCCTCTATTTAATCTTCCCAAAATCGGTTAAATATGACTTATAATTAGAACCGGAGGGAGTAATAATTTGCATTGTACTCTACTAATATTAGAGAATTAATTTCAAATAATCCAAATCCCATCTAATGGATAGTGGATAATCTTACCCCAAATAATAGAACCTCGTAGATTGTTGGAAAAATCAGGTAGGAAGTTATATTCAATTGATCTTGATAGCAATGCTCAAATATGATAACATTATATATTAAAAATCAGATGATTATATTAATTCAAAAATTATTTTTGGTTATTTGTGATTATAAAAAACAGAGGAAAGGAGTGGAATGAACCAAAGAAGAGTTGCAGTGGACAACAAGAGCCATTATCAGGGTCAACATATCCATCAGGTCTACCTCCAGCAACAATAATAGTGAATAATGTGTTGAAGAACATGAGGACTCCTGTTTCTCTTCTTGACATCACTCTTCTCTCCCAGTTCCGGAAGGATGCTCATCCTTCTGTCTACGCCGCCGGCCACTCCGGCAATGATTGTAGCCATTGGTGCCTCCCGGCCTCCCGGATACATGGAATCAACTCCTCTACGCTGTTCAAATCACTACGTGAACTACCAATAGTGACAGGGATCATGTACCGATCGATGCATTCAGAGAAAGATAGAGAAGAATACAAAGATAGGTCTTATTCAGGTGTCCGAGTGATTTATTTGATTTCCACTTGACAAAATATAAGTAACTTAAACTATTACTATATATGTATTTTCTATCAAGTTGTTTTAATGAAATTGTAGCATGTGGATGTTTGGTATTGCATTAGAGATTCTTTTTTACAAAAAATTCTCCACATGTTACAATTTTGTTGAAGAACTTGTTAGTGAATATTTGAAAATTAAGATTGAACTTTATTAAGTTTTTTTTTTTTTCTTTCATTGATATATTGGAGGGTGGATGCTAGAAATGGGTGAATTGATCTGTTGTAAAATTGTAGACTAAAAGTAATTTAGTCACACAATGATGTTGAACTTTACTGTCTATTGTTGCACAATTCATGTACAATAATAATTTACATTAATAAAAGTGACATTGTGACCTTTCAATGCCCTTATTTCTCTCTCTTTTTATAATTTTTTAATATAAAATTTATCTATTTAGAGGGGCATATAGTAAGAGGCTGAAATTACAAGAAAGTCAAACTTATTACTGTGCCACTAGTCACTAAGCCATTAGCTACCAACCTTTGGATTTTACAAGTAAGCCTCTTTACATGTTTACTTTTTTGAGATTAGTTTTGGAAAAAAATGAAAAATTAACAAGAAAAATAGAAGAAAGCAGGCGTGATAGATAAAAGGACCCATTCATATTGAAAATAGTAATTAAGACTTGATGGACCACTTTTTCTGTGCTGGTTTCATGACAAAAATGAAAGAGACTCACTATTGATGAACTTGTCCTTTTGTTTGTTTGCTGATTGGCTCTCTCTTTTGCAACTGATGCTACATAACATATAAAGTGAATTTGTATTTTTTTTCCTCCTCACATTTGTCCAGGGACCAGTCTTGGATTTTTCTTTCAATTTTTTTTTTGGATGCCTTGGAGGAATAATAAATTGCTTGGGTTTGGACTTTGGAGTTCTCAATTAAATAACATATGAATATTAATATGTGTGGATATATTAAATTCGATTTTAAATATAAGAATTAATTAAAAATTGTGTTTTAATCTTAAATATAAGATATCAATAACATAATTTTGTTCTCTCTTCTTCAAACTTTTCTTATTGATTGCACATATTAAAGGGCTTTAATTTCATTATAGATAGTTTTGATGAATATGATTGAAAATGATATTTTAAGGAAATCAACACATATTTTTTTATAATTAAATAATTTTTTTTAAATTATATAAATTAGTTATTTAGCTCTTACTTTAAGCTATGAGTTTGGAATTCTCAATATACCAACAATTCAAGAAAAATCGTCATAGTAATAAAATAAGTTGCCCACAATTTTTCCTTTGTACAAAAAAGAAAGAAAAGAATGATGAAATATACAAATTTCGAAAAGCCAAACAATATCAAATTTTCAGCAAATTGATTTACGTTACACATTGAAGCTTCTTCAATAATGATTCACTCAAATATAAGTGTGTGGCAGTGATGGGTCCAAGCTGTAATGGCAGGTGTATGTTTTCACAATTCTAATTGAGACATTGTTAGACGCTAGATGTGGTTATCAATCTTTTGCTAGACTTACAATATCTTTCTAATGGATATAATTATATTTGAGACGTTGTCGTAACACTAAATATTGATACATATTTTGAAGGAAATGTGGATATCAATATTTTTGATGGAGAATGTGGGTATCAATTTTTTATTTTTATTTTTATAACAATTGATACTTAGCATGAATATTTTATTTTTTGATAACACATGAATATTATTTTTAAACTAGGCAAGCAGCTCAATGTGTCGGTTTTGTGGGCTGGAATTGTTCTTCTAATATGGGTTTTTGTATGTGGGCTTGGGTTACATTGCACCATAAACTTTTTGGGAGTCCAAAAATAGATTTATTTCTTTAAAAATATACATATACTAGTCTTTGAAAATAAAATTCTCCACTGTCAAGTGTTAACATGTGTCTGCCACTTCTTTTTCTTAATGTTATCATATTACGTCTTGTAATTATTTTAGTATTGACATTTAAGAAAATTTGTTTGATTCTAAATGGAAGTCGTTATCCAAAATGTTCAAAGCGTTAAATATATTCTCTCTCAAATATCCTTGTGTTGGAAGTTGTTTTTGTTAAAGTGGTAATAATTAAGGTTAGTTTTATAATGTTATAGTAATTTTTAAAAAATTAAGAGACTTAACTAAGTGTCCACTAGAATCATACATATATGACGGTTATTATCGACCATACATGGTGGTTCCAAACGGTCATATGTGAAGAAGCTATATACACTTAGCGCATATATATAATGGTTCAAAACCATAATGTATTGAAGACATACATAACAATTCTTTGTTAATAAACATAATTTATTGGATTTATTTTTTTCTTATATATAGCTATTTTTATTATTATCTATTTTTGTTATGAAATTAAGTAAAATACAAGAGAGATTAAGATGATGGAGATGAAGAAATGCAAGAGAGAAATGGAGAGTAAGGAGAGAGTGATTCTTCTTTCTATTTTCCTCTTCCAACTTTTGATACATGTCTACTATATATAGGCAATGAATCCTTAACTTCTATTACAAGAGTTACAAACAAGAGATCGTAAATCTACATAATGGTATAACATGAAGTTTTGTAAGTTATTTACATTAATCATATAAAACTCCCGCTAAGCCATTCATGTCATAGGTTATATGGTTTTAAGGGTAGAATTCCAAAAGCCTCATCTTGAAAGGTTATGGACATTCACACCAATATTGGAATATTTATAACACTCTCCCTTGAATGTCCATTATGAATGTGGGATAAAAACCTTTCTAGGAAAACCTAGTGGGATAAAACCTAGATAAGGGAAAAAGAGTACAGGGTGTATCGACTCCCCCTCTTGACAACATCAGTTGAGATTTTGTGTCTTCGAAGACCAATACCATGGACAAGTCTTTCAAAGATTGTTCCTGAAGTGACTTGGTCAATAAATGCTATATTTTTACTTGAACCGATTTGCTTGGATATCTATTTCACCATCCTTTTGAAGATCACGAGTGAAGAAGAATATTGGTGAAATATGCTTCGTTTATTGCCCTTGATATAACCTTCCTTAAGTTGGGCAATACATGCCGTTTACGATGTAGAACATAAGTGTCTAGCCCTAGGTGGGCTAGTATGTGGATGTAGGATCAAATAGCTCTCCCCCAAGTATCCATAGATGAGATACCTAAGAGGATTGGAGATCACAGAGCACAAACATGAGGGTTTTCACCCAATGGAGTGGGGTGTGTACTCTGTGGTCGAATCGTAAAGGAGAGAGCTTAGAAGATGTGTACCTTTTAGGTTAACCAACTATATATGAGGTTACCTTAGGGTTAGGGTTTGACTTGTTGGGCCTCTTGTGCCTCCAAGCCCAAATGTATTAGATGTCTCTGTTGGGCCACACCTATGATGAGCATAATATTTGATTCCATAACGCTTGCCCCCAAGCTCGGTAGAGTTCAGTTTACGAGTTGCCGAGATTAATTGATTGCTTTCAAGATCCCCGAATCCGAATTTGCTTTCATAGCAATTTTCCCGGCTAATTATGCGGTTTATGTTCCTGCATTTAATATCATGTAAGCAAATCACAATAAATTGAAAATACTTACTGTTTGTGCAAATCGTTCAACGTGCTCATTTCGGTTTAACCGTTAACTCCACGGGTCTCGGATTTTAACCGGTTCGGTTTAAGCGGGGTCCGCTTTCATCCCTTTCATAGGGATGGAACTCCACCGTTATCCGGGGTTCAATTAGAGAGCGGGATTTAAGCTTGCAAAAATAGACACAGCGGTATTATTGTCGCAACATGATCCATGAAAACGAGTTTGTGTACCTCGGATTTCACGCATGTTTAAATTGGACATGATTTTCGAAGACGGGGTTGTTTACCCTAAATTCATACATGTTTTCCTTCGATATGATTTTCGGAAACGAGTTTATGTACCTCGAGATTCCTACATGTTTAGCTTTGACATGATTTTCAAAGACTGGTTTCTTTACCATGACTTCATACATGTTTAGCTTTGACATGATTCAAAATGATTCCAATAAAGGAATTTGAAATAGATTTGCGACATTGTCGCCTTTACACGGATCCCCGATTTAAACTAGATTTAGTTAAACCGGGGTCCGCTCTTTCTCCTTCAGGAATTTCATACACACTTTGGCTCTTTGATAAGAAAAATTCTATTTACTCCTTTGTGGAGTCAGATCCTGCCATTGTTGTTATGATATGAAGGAAATTGGCCAAGTGCAACACGGAGTGTAGATGGGATCCATTTGCTTTAGGTGGACTTGCAAGCACCTTTTCGAAATAGCATTTACTTCAAAGGGGAGAAGCCGAATCAATTGAAAGTGTGTCCTTGGATCTTTGCAATCAATTTCTCCAAATCCTTCCTCGATCGATAAAATAAAGCAAACAAGCGAGTGTAGATGCCCATCTGATTCCTCCTCCTTTCTTTCCGAACAAGAAGAAGTAGTATCTTGTACAAAATATTTAACATCCAACTCTCAAAATTTCCCATTGCGGATGGAATTTTAATATTGCAAGAATTTCCCTTTCGCTCCCTTGGGCTCTCTTCCTTCTTGGAATATCTCAAAATTTTGTCTCTTGAGCATCGGGTAATGGCCTCTATCATTATAAATTCCTTTATCTCATCGGGTGCATTATGGAAAAATTCTTGAGTAAATACCCTTTTTGGTCCTTGGAATAAACACGGATGCCCTTTTTGGTCCCCTGAAAAAATAAGTCACTTTTAGTCCCTAAAATGGAAAAATAAGGTCCCTTTTAGTCCTTTTGATCATTTTTTTTGAATATTTTAATCCCTCAGAAATTCCCAAAAATTATTTATCGGAATATTATATTTTAATAAATAATACCTATTGGAAATAGGTAAATATGTGGTCTCAAAATTAGGTATTATTTCTAGGGCTATTTCTATTGAAAATAGAAGAGATATAGTGCCAAACAAGCCCAAAATGCCGCAGGAGTCGTAAAATACTATGATAAATCTTGAGAGGCAATAAAATAATTATTAAAAATTAGAGAATATGTTGTCTCTAATTTAGATAATTTTGGGATTATTTCCTTGGAAAATAATGAGGCAAAATTAAATATAATTTTGGGGGGCATAAGTTGCCCCATGATTTTTAATATTTTACATGGGACATAAAATAACAATGTCGATAAAATAGTTATGAGATAATGATTAATCCTAATTAATAAAATTTTCAACAATTAGTAAGTGATTAATTAGATAATTAATGGCTAATTATTTAGACATGGATAAAGGAGATATGCCAAGTTAATAAAGGGAGCAAGATTAGTATAAAGAATGTTGCTAAGTAATTTGGCATAATTACAAAGTATATAAGGTGAATTACATAAAATCCCTAAAGCTTAATTAACCAACAAAGGATTAACCAATGGGATAATTACCTGATTAGATGATTAAAGCATAAATTAAATTAATTAAAAATATGTTAAAAGGGGGCGTTTTGTAAGAAGAAAAGGAAGAAGGGTGAGTGTGAAAAGGATATTTAAGGAAAAGAAATATTCATTAGATATTTGTTGAAAAAGCAAATAGGATAAACAAGAACCGATAGAAATTAAATCCTATCTTGAAAACCTTGAACTAGGTTTCTAAGATCGGGACATATTATAAACAAATGTATTTTTATCTCGGAGTGGGTTATCTCAGAAGTCATTTCGTAACCGGCGGAATGTTAAAGAGAGAAGGCGAAAGAGATAGTTTGTGAAAAAGGCGATAAGATAAGTGAGAACCAATGGAAAATAAATCATAACTTGAAATCCTTGGATTAAGTAGAAAACAATTGGACATATTATGAATCGGTGGATTTTTGTCCCCGAAGTTGGTGTTACTCGAAGTAATTTCCGTAGCACGGCGGTTATCCGAAAATGTTCAACGAGCTACGAAATACCTGGATGGGATCATAAATTTGGTTTATCCAAATATTTCTCAAGAGAAAGAATAAATCTCCAAGGTGACATCGAGGAATTTTGAGATTAGTTAAGATTACGCGATTAGAATACCGAGCAGGGGACTTTATCGGTAGAAGCTCATAAAGCACATGGATGACATCATGTTGATGACATGGGATGACATGGGGGGACAAATTTCTGGTGGAGAAGAGAGGAAAATGAATGGTTTGCAAGAGGCCACATCTTCGTCTTCTTAGTTGATGCAAAAGTTGATCAAAGGGTTGAGATCCATGGAAATTTTCTATAAATAGGCTTCACCTCTTCACTTCATTCCTCACAAATTCACTTGCATATTTCGAATCCTAGAGAGAATTTAGAGAGAAGGAAGAGCTACGGAGAAGGATTAGTGAAGTCTTGGGTAATTTCTTGATCCACTAGTCTTAAGTTCTAGTTTTGTTCGGTAGTATAGTAGAAATGTTAGTTTGATCTTTAATCTTCCAAGTATGTTTTAGATATCATGTTTTAAGGTTTAATATGATATTTATTTCAAAAATATGTTGGAGTTAGAGTTATGGCAAAATTTTGGAAGATTAGAGTCAAAGTAACGAAGTTCTGGCGAAATTCCGCCGATTAGTAAGGGCAGGGGTAAAATGGTAATTTGGGGACTAAAAGTGTCCGTTATAATGATTGATCATTAATGAATACGCTGTTATCCCTATAGGATATCGTGATTGCATTCGACCAACGATCATCACAGTAGTTCCGTCAACGAAGGTGCGTTCGCGTACTAGTAACACTAACTCTAATGGTTATTGTATGCGTATATGTATTATGTGTATTGTATGCGTAGAGATGGTATGTGTATTGAATGTATATGGGTGTTAGAAGATATCTCATGCATCTTTGGGAGCGATACATCTGAAATCTTGGGAGTGATATATACGAAATGCTAGGAGCAATATATCCGAAATCTTTGGGAGCGATACATCGATATCTTTGGGAGCGATACATGTGCATTGGTTGGGTGTGATTCATTTGTTGTGTTTATGTACAGTTAAGGTGGTGATTATCTGTAATCCATATGTGTATATGTAAGCATGAGGTTAACCGTTACCTGAGGTCCGGTGCGGACCTTAGCTCTTAACATAGCGTGGGGTCGAAGAGCCGGGGCCGAGGAGAGAGGAAAGCAAAGCAAGCTTAGAGGTTCGGCGAAGACTATCTTTTGATGCCACGGCGTGGAATCGCCGAGGAGACACTTCTGTTGATATCTACTTTAAAAACTCTCGGTTATTGTACTGCTCGTAATTAGCCGGACTTACGGCATTTTGAATATATGTATCGATTACTCTTATGCTCGATGCTCTACTACGATGAAAAAAAAATTATCTTGCTTTTGAAAATGAGATGTTACAGTAGTCAAAGAATAGAAGCAAATTATTTGCATAAAGAAAGTGGCCTTTAGGTGATAATGAATGACCACCGGGAGGAGAGCATCAACAACACACCGAATGCTACGAGACTTTAGCATATCATAAATAACCTCGGCATAACCATTTCTTGTTCTTCAATTAAACCAACAAGTAAACAATTACACACAAACCCTTCAACTCTTTTGCAAACACGATAAAGATGCGAAGGCAATTCTTCACGTCAATAAGCATCTCATGCCCGAGACTTTAATGCAATTCCATGAATTCCTTAGCTAATCCCATTTTCGATGGTCGACCATAAGCTCATGTAGCCATGAATTTGATTGATTTCAAAGGCTAATACTTGCGTTTGATTCATTCTCACCATAAATAAAACTCCAATCATCAAAATAATCGCTATCGAGGATCGGAGAAAATTATGATCTGCTTAGAGCAATGGTTAAGCAATAATTCTCTCCAAATTGCATGACAAAAGCTGCACGATTATAGAAAGTGGCTTGCTTCAATGACGATCAATATCATTAGCACTTTCCCTTCACATTATCACAATGTCCACAGAGACCATAATAAACACGCAATTAATGGGCATATGTGATTTAAAAACACGCCTACGGTAGTAGCATGCATGTAAAAGTGAGAAGAAATATAACAAAACTTATCTCGGGGTTTATGATTTGTGAACATAATTTGTCGGCAACCTTAACTCCCAGAGATTTTAACATCCATGTGCACTCTAAATTCTCTGCAAAAGCTTACTTGTGCGTTCCAACTTCCCCGGTTCACAAAGAAACCATTATATCGGATAGCAAGATCATCAACTTCAAAAATTTCATCCGACTCGCATCATCAATGAAATTGTCTTGGTGTCATATTGGAAGACTTTGCCGAGATATACTCTTTTAGTGAATTAAGAGCATTCGGAGTGGTTGATGGCGGTAGGAATCTCGGTTCTACATCTTTGGTACATCTCGGCATACATGAACCTCGGGTGAAGACCGACCTTCTTTCCAAGTGAAGATTTCCGGTGACAAGTCTACTTAAACACGTTTATGGTTGGAAGATGTTGGTTGGATGTGTTCCACGATCCCCTTATCCGTGGTCTACCTCTCGACAATTCATCCTCTTAGAACCTCCTAACTTTGAGCACGTCATGATCTTGACACCTCATATTCTCGGCACATCATGATCTCAACACGACAAAATCTCGACACGTCAAGATTTCGGGACCATATTTGAAGGACTTGAGTATAATGGATAAATTGAATCATCTCGGCATGTTGCTTATTCCAAATCGGCTTTGTATCTCGCGCGAAGTACCCGGCCATACACACCCACTGAGTCATCTTGGCACAGGATCCCGGATATGCACAACACACTTTAAGTGGTGACACCCGGTGAAGAGTCTCGACACCGGCATTGGAGGTATCTCGGCGTTGGTGTGAAAGTATCCCGGTCATGCACACAAGGAATCTCGGTATTGGATCCTGGTATCCGGCTTCTAAGGCATCTTGGACTGCTTGCTCCGGCATGCATCCGAGGCACCGGCTTTGGATCCCCCATACTAGTTACCCAGATGGAATT
The DNA here is from genome assembly GCA_025563575.1 of Acacia pycnantha. NCBI lineage: Eukaryota > Viridiplantae > Streptophyta > Magnoliopsida > Fabales > Fabaceae > Acacia > Acacia pycnantha. The sequence continues at coordinate 478,074 of JAMWYP010000238.1, read as the reverse complement.
AATGATTACCACGATGCAGCCGCTCTCTTCTTGGAGGTATTATAACTTTAGGGTGAGTTTGGTGAAGGCATGGTATAGGTTGATATAAAGTTGCCTCATTTCAAGTAAGTGTATTGTTGCCCAATCTCGGTTGTGCCTCACTATCGAAATTGAGGAGTTGTCATAAGTGTGTCAAGGTACATCGAGGCCCGGTGGCAGGACACGGAGTGCATACTTTGGATATTGTACCAACCCCAGGCTTAACACTTCGGACTTTTCCCGATATAGTAACTCGGACATGCCCACAAAAAACGATTTTTGCTCGTAGGAAAGAGCTGCTCCCAAAATATATATCTTGGCATCTCATGCATCTCGAGCAGTACTCTCAACGGAAAGAAAATTCTGGTTGCTGAAGGTTATTTGGAAGCAATACCGCCGCAACCCTTGGCATCTCATGCATCTAGAACGATAATCTCAACGGAAAGAAGATTCTGTTTGCTGAAGATTATTGGAAGCAATACCATCGCAACCCTTGACATACGAGATAGGCTGTCTCCGGGTGATGAGCAGTAAGGTCTCTGTTGCCTCCTCAAGTAGCAAAGGATAAATGCTTCTTGAAGCCAACCAAGAATATGAACCCGAGACTCTTTTGAAAAGAAGCCTACTCAATAAGCATATCTGGTTGCCTCGAGTGCGAATGTTTTTCCAAGATTAATACCTATTTTGAAAATAGGAGATAATGATTGCGGAGGAAGCTTTGTGACACGGTGATTTGGTGATGGTGTTGAAGAGTTGGGATGTTTAAACTTTGCTCCCACGAGAGCCAAGCCTATCCTTCTACCAACATCGATTGAAGCTCCAAATCGAACCACCTCGTTCAAACATGCGGTTCTTGCTCCTTCTATTGACCTTCCTTGAGTCGCGGGAATTAGAAATTTACCGATTCCCACGGACGGCGCCAATGTTACGATGTAGTACATGAGTGTCTAGCCCTAGGTGGGCTAGTATGTTGATGTAGGATCAAATAGCTCTCCCAAGTATTCATAGATGAGATACCTAAGAGGATTGGAGATCACGAGATCACAAACTTGAGGGTTTTCACCCAATGGAGTGGGGTGTGTGCTACGTAATGGCTGAATCGTAAAGGAGAGAGCTTAGAAGATGTGTACCTTTTAGTTTAACCAAATATATATAGAGGCTACCTTAGGGTTAGGGTTTGGACTTGTTGGGCCTCTTGTGCCTCAAGCCCAAATGTATTAGATGTCTCTGTTGGGCCACACCTATGATGAGCATAATATTTGATTCCATAACACATGCGGTATTATCATCATATAGAAGCTGTGTTGGGTTTGATTAGTTTTGATGATGTCTTATATAGATGTCATTCTTAAGAGCAAAAAGGTTGCATACTACATTTATCTTCTACTTTGACTAATTCTTATACTTAATGTAGATGCAAAGTTTAATATTGGAAAATGATCAAGATAAGAGATTTTAGAAAGAAGAGATTGAAGAAATTGTCAAGTTCAAGAAGAAGATGAGATATTGAAGAAGGTAGAACTTCAAGAAGAAGATGAGTCAAGTCAAATGATAAAGAATGATCAAGAGAAGAGAAGAAAGAATTGAATTGTGGAACATGATCAAGAGAAGAAGAGAGGATTAGAAAAAAAGAATTGAATTATGGAGAATGATGAAGAGAAGAGAAGAAAGAAGGAAGAACTTGTTGAATGGATTGAGAAATGTTGGATATGATTAGTTTTGGTGATGTCTTATATAGATGTCATTCTTAAGAGAAAAAAGGTTGCATACTACATTTATCTTATACTTAGGTGATTCTTATATTTAAATGTAGATATGAAGTTAAATTATGTAGAATGATCGGGAGAAGAGAAGAAGGAAAGAGTTATAATGATCAAGATGGGAGCTCAGAAGAAAGAATTGAATCAAAGAAGAAGTGAAGTTCAAATGATGAAAAATAATCAAGATGGGAGTTGGAAGATGAAAGAACTTGCTCAATGGAATAAGAAAATCATCATACAAGTTCTTAGATTGACTCTAGAAGCCTCCACGATGATATGAAAGTTGGAATGACTCAAATCGGAGTTAAAACAAGCAAAATCAAGGTCAGGAAAGTCAAAACTCGAGCCAGAGGAAGCCCATACTCGAGCCAGCAATTTTAACCTCGAGTTTGCCTCAAAACTCGAGCCAGAATCATTTGACTCGAGCCAATCGTGCCTTTTCAGCACCTCTGTTTCGCATTTCAGGTGGCGACCTCTGGTAAATCAATGATATCTCTCAAACCAGAAGTCGGATTGAGGTGAAACCAATTTTGTTAAAAACTAGACTTCCAAATGGTCCTAGTCGTACAATATTCAAGTCCAAATGAGGTCATATGAGAGAGATATGAATTGTTGCGGATGAGAGTGACATCATAGTCATACCTCTGACCAAGCCTGAATGTTTTGGGTATATCTCACAAACTAGAAATCCGATGAAGCTGAAATCGGTGCCATTTGAAAAGAAGACTCAAAGGGCTTTCCATAAAGACTTGAACCAACGTAAACTTAGTTCATACAAGGAAGTTATGATCTTCGAAAGTGGACACTCAAAATCTTGGAAGCAACGAGTTCGAATCAAGACTCCAAGATAGCATGTCGACAAAGCAAATGCCGAGATAGCACGTCAAGTATCCCGGTGAAGCCAACACGGATAAGGATTCCAACAAAGCCAACCCGGTCAAGTATCAGCCAAAGCCAAACACGGCTAAGGATCAGGCAAAGTCAACACTCTCGAGAATACGGCGAACAACCGGGCTAAGGATCCCACAAAAAGCTTTGAGGGGATCGGGGAAGAGTTCGAGATTGATGAGCTCTTTGGCATCCGAGTTCGGGCTTACGGATGTGCGACGGTTTCCCTCCAACTCGGATCATCAAGGAGTAGAGATAATATCAAATCAAATTACTTGACCAAGATCTAGTTTTGCTTAAGTAGGAGTTCAAGCTTGCGAATTTTTCTAAAGTATTTTTAGTTAACTCGGGATTACGCAAGTAAAGATATATCAAGATATGTCGAGTAACTCGGACTGTGCATGTTCGTTCTCGGCGTCTCGAGAAAATCGAAATGATTGCTATCAATTGATTACAAAATGGAAACGAACAAGACACTGAAATCGTGGGTGATCTCTTTCAAACGGACAGTCAACCACGAATCATGATTCATTAAAGCTATTTTCAGAAAACACCGCATCATGGGCAAATATTCGGGACGCTTGATAACTCTCCATATTTGGTATATTTAAAGTACATTTTGAAGATATTTGGAGAGTTATCTAAACAATTTTAAGAGATTTAAATGAGATTACATTATTATAAGATCAAATCAATTGTCACATTTTTTTAGGGGATTTCATTGCAAATATCTTAATTTTAATTAAATAGAAATATTTAGGTTTATATATAAGAATAAATAAATTAGAATGAGATAAGGTAGATAAAAAAAAATAAAAAAAAAGGTTTTAGTTTATTATTAATAGTATATTATTATTATAATATTAATTTTTTTTTTTTAATAAAAATAGGACCATAGACGCATAGAAAAAGGGAAGTGAAGGCAATTGAATGAGGAGCAGCGTTTTGGGCTTGGCAATTGAATTGAACAATTGAATACACAATGGGCCCCACACTTGAAGAAATGAAGACCTAATCTAATTAAAGAAAGGAGGTGCGGGGCTGAATTGAAAGAAGAAAAAGAAGCACATGGATTTGAATTGGATTGCAAATTGGGGGCCACGATTGAATCAAGAAAAAGAACCTAAGGGTTGAATTGAAAAAGAAAAAAAGCGCTGACGAAGAAAAAGAGGCGAATTTGGAAAAGAAACGAATAGAGAGCGTAGAGCGGAGAAGCGAGGTTGCACACAAGAGGATTTTGGGCGAGACGCACGGTGAAGCGATTCGGATGGGCGTCAATTTCGGAAGGAGGGGATAACGAGCAGTCGAACCAGGGAGAAATCATGTTCTTAATTTTAATACTCTGTTTTTATTCCCTTTCTCTTTGATTTTCATTATGGTCTTCAATCTGGAATTTTGTGTTGCTGTGATGTTGATTAAAGCCATGCTTGGCTAATTTCTCTTTTATCCTAGGGTTCTTTTGACCCTTTGTATGGATTAAAACTTGAATATTCCTCTCTTTTGGTAGATTAATATATGTATGTGTTGATTTTAATCTTGGCTTAATGCTTCTAAATGATTGGCCTCCATTTAGATGATTTATTCACTTAGGTTTTGACTTGAGAGAGCTAATCTGGTGTAGAACTTGATTGAAATCATGTTTGTCTTGAAGTTTACTTGATAAATGGATGGTTTGTTGGTAAAATAGAGATATGTTTACTAGCCTTGCATTGTCACATTAGGGTTGTTGCTTAAATATTGATTCTCATTAATTGTAGCAAGAGATTGTGCATTTAATGAGAAGAGAAACTTGATTTTGACTTGAGAGAGCGGGTCAAGTGTTTTAGAACCTTAGACTAACACATATATGCATTGAAATGCTACTAGAGAGGAAATTAACCAAGTTTTATGAAATGCAAAAAGGGGAAAAAGAGCCCAGAGCTCAATTATCCTTGAATTTAAAGAATCAATTGCCTTTATCAATTTTATGTTTTAGAAATAGTCTTTAAAAATTCACATTCCAAATCAAAACTTTGTTTTAGCTCAACTTGATGAAATCCACAAAGCCTATTGCTTGACCAATTTTGTTAAACAAATCCTCGTGGGAACGATACTTTATTTATCACTTTATTACTTGAAACTCGTACACTTGCGAGCGAACAAGACGCTCCAACGAAATGACTCCAACTAATAAAGATTATGCGAGAAATGGGAATTATGCGAAAGGCTCCCAACAGCTAGAATTTGAAAGAATTCAAATCAATTGAAGAACATTAAAAGACCTTCATTGCATATCAATCATACGAATATCGGAAACATAATGACCCAACGGCTATATTCCTGCGACTAGAAATTCGAATAGAGACAATGCGAATTGAGAAGCAACGGTCATATGAAGATTTGCCACTATATATAGAGCTGCATACAAGTCTTCAAACGAGACAACAAAGCGAGAAACAAGCCTACCTCTTCAACATGCTATTACTGCGATGCCTTATCATTTACTCTCACGATTTTCAATGTCTATATATCATAGAGAGTGAAATGTTTTGTATTGTACTTTAGTGTTTATCCATACATACGAGAGAGAAGAATCATTGTAAACATCCTATCATTCTACCTTAGAGTTACTCAAGATTGGGTGATTTTGAGTGGGAAACACATTGTGTTGATTACGGCTTGTAAGGGAGTGAATCCTAGTGAGAGGATTACTTGAGTGCGAGTGTGTAATCAAGCAGTGTATTGATTACTGATTTGTAAGGGGAGTGAATCTTAGTGAGGGATTACTTCAAGTGCGAGAACTTGTAATCAAGTTGAAAGAAGATAGTGGATCGAAAATCTCAAGTGGAGCTTGAGGACTAGACGTGGAGTCAAGAGTTGGGCAGAACCGGGATAAATCACAGTTTGCATACTCTCTTCCCTTATCTCTTACATTCCAGCATATAAGTTTGAATGATTGTTTATCACTTTATAACTTATCATTGTCATTCAAACTACTTTCAATAAGTTGCAGAAAGTTCTTTAAGTTCTAAGTTTTTAATCAAATACCCAATTCACCCCCCTCTTGGGTGATAGCCAAGTCTTTCAAGAAAATCATGATTCAAGTTCATATATTGATGCTAGAAGTCTCTAAGATCATATGGAAGTTGGAGCGGGTCAATTCGAGTTAAAACCAGCAAAAATCAGTTCGGGGATGAGAAAACTTCGAGTCCAGGATATTAAAACTTCGAGTTTACAACCCAGCTACAACGATTTGCCTCGGTATGAGAAACTTCGAGTTTGGAAGTCAAAACTCGAGTTTGGAACTCAAAACTTCGAGTTAATCATTAAGCGGCTCGAGTTTGCAATGTCTTCAGCATCTTTGACGTCTCTGGACAAGGAAGGCTTCGAGTTTCCATTTCAAAACTCGAGTTTCACTCTCTTGACAACTCGGTTCTACTCTGTTTCACGTTCGGCTTGGCGAGTCAGTAATTTGATGATATCTCCAAAAAGAGATCGGATTGAAGTGAAACTAGTGGCATATGAAACTAGACTCCCAATGCATCATTTTGATATAAAATCGAAGCCAAAAGGAGTTCATATGAAGGAGATATGGATTTATGAAGTTGACGATGAAATTCACGCTACGGCAGACAAGCTTCAATGTTTTGGTGTATCTCACAAAGTACAGATCCGATTGAGCTGAAATCGGTTGCATATGAAAGTATACTCAAAGGGATTTTCAAAAAGAGTTGACCCAACAAAAATGGAGTTCATACCAAAGAGATATGGCCCTCGAAATTTGATTGTTTATTCACGATGTTGCTCAGTTTGCTATCAAATGAAGCAAACTCAAGTCATTAAGTTGGAACTCGAGTTTGTCGGGGACAGAGAGCAAAATCTGATTTGCAGGAAAGACCGAAACTCGATTCATTAAGTTGGAAACTCGAGTTTCCATCACACAGAGCAACCAACGTTAGAGCATCTTCAAAACTTCGAGTTTGTGATTCAAAACTTCGAGTTTGCACTCTATGAGAAAATCAGCGTTTGAAAATCTCGTTTTCATCAAGAACATCCGAGATGATTACCCAAATGATCTATAATACTTCCTAACATCATTTTATATCATTTGTGTACATGTTTGAGATGATTAAAACGAATGATTAGAAGCAAATCTCAAAATCTCATATTTGGGTCGAACATCAAAAGGCGTGCAAAAGTTCTAACGACTAGTTTTATACGAGTCTAACGGCTATATTTCTTTACCCAACGATCATTGAATCTTCAAGCGGTCATATACTGATCTCTACCTATAAAAGAAAAGGCAGATTCAAGGCAGAAAAATGCGAGAGAAACAAGCTTACATCTTCACATCTTGATATGCGATATTCTACCATTTACTATCATTTTCAATGTTTTCATAGATTATCATAGAGAGTGAGATGTTTTGTATTGTACTTGAGTGTTTATCCATTCACTTAAGAGAGAAGATTTATTTGTAACCATTCTATCTTTCTATCTGTGAGTTACTCAAGATTGAGTGATCTTGAGTGGGAAACCCATTGTATTGATTCTGACTTGTGGGGAGTGAATTCTAGTGAGAGAATTACTTGAGTCTGAGTGTGTAATCAAGTGGGTGTATTGATTACAGGTTTGTAAGGGAGTGAATTCTAGTGAGAGAATTACTTTGAGTACAGTGTGTAATCAAGTGGGTGTATTGATTACGGTTTGTAAGGGAGTGAATCCTAGTGAGAGGATTACTTCAAGTGCGAACGTGTAATCAAGTTGAAAAGATAGTGGATTGAAAATCTCAAGTGGAAGCTTGAGGGAGTGGACGTAGGTCAAGGATTGGGCGAACCAATATAAATCACGGTTGCATATTCTCTTCCCTTATCTCTTACATTCAGTATATATGTTTTGAATGATTGTTAATCTCTTTATAAATTATTATTGTCATTCAAACCACTTTCAATAAGTTGCGAAAAGTTTTTTAAAGTTCCAAGTTTTAGTCAAACACCCAATTTACCCCCTCTTGGGTGATAGCCAAGTCTTTCAAGCTGTTGGAACCATTTTATCTAAAGATAAATGACAAGTCATTCGTATATGATGTATTCTTGACCTCGACCACACACATTCTCGACTTGCTTCATGCATTGATAGAATTTCTACATGGTTAGATGATGTGGCCGATATAGTCTGTTTCATGGATCGCCATGAAATAGCTGCACCTCACATGTAAACAGATAACCTTTTTGTGATTTACCATCGTGTGGATCGGACAAAAATCCGGCATCTACATAACCAATCGAGTTCATGTTTTGATACATTTGAGTAGTGTAACCCCATGTCCATAGTGCCTGCGAGGTAACTAAGAATGTGTTTTGTAGAACTATATCTTGCTAATAAATTAACATCAAATGATATATCGGGACGTGTGTGGTTAGCAAGATACATTAGTGCTCTAATAGCACTAAGATATGGTACTACGGATCAAGTAGTTATTCTTCACATTCTTTGCTAATTATTCGGAGTCGGAATGGATCTTTATCAACTGCTAAGATCTTAAAATCATTGGGGTACATAATGGATGTGAATTATCCATATAAAATTGCTCTAAGATCTTCTTTGTATAAGCTTCTTGATATACAAATATCCCATTCTTTAGGTACTCAATCGTAGTCCAAGACGAAATTTCGTTACGCCCAAGTCTTTCATTTCAAATTCTTTCTTCAAAGAATTAATTTCCTTTCAAGCTCTTCAGGAGTTCCAATGATGTTGATATCATCAACATAAACAACAATTATAAGCGAATTCATTTCTAGATCTTTTCATAAAAATGCATGGGCATATTTGGTCATTTTTGCACCATTCTTTCAACAAATATTCCTTGAGACAATTATACAACATGCGCCCGATTGCTTCAAGCCGTACAAAGATTTATTTAACTTAATCGAGTATTGTTCTCGAGAATTTGAATTAGATGCTTCGACACCTTGAGTCCTTCGGGGACTTTCATATAAATATCATTGTCAAGTGAGCCATACAAATGGCGATCACGACATCCATTAAATGCAAATCAAGTCCTTCATTTCTGCTAAGCTAATCAAATAACGAAAAGTAGTTGCATCCACTCTTTGGTGAATACGTTTCTTCAAAATCAATGCCAGGTCTTTGTGTAAAGCCTTGGGCTACAAGACGTGCCTTATATCTTGTAATTTCGCCATTTTCATTTCTGTTTTGAATAAAAACCTTTTTGTATCCAACTAGCTTTACATCTTTAGGCGTATGGACTACAGGTCCAAATACTCTTCATTTGCCGGTGATTTTAATTCTGCATTAATGGCATCTTTTCACAGGGCCCAATCATTTTGCTGTTGGAACTTACTAATGTATTTTGGCTCATGATCCTCATTATCATTCATTACATCATATGCTATAAGATAAGAAAAGATGTCATCAACGTAATCTCATTTCGGTCCCATTGAATGCCATTCATAATATAATTTATTGAGATCTCATTATTTTCACACATTTCAGGTACCTCTAATGGAGATAATAATTTTTAGGAGCTACTAAATTTTCTTGATTATTCTCGACTTGACCATCTATATTTTTAGCTCATTTTCTCATTCGAGGATTTTTATCTTTGGAAGCGATGGGCACCTTACGCTTTAGGCGTGCTTTAGATTCATTTATAATAGGTTGTCCTTCGGGGACATCAATTCGAATAGGAGCATTAGCAGGTGGGACATGTGACTTTGTCACTTTCTTTAGGTACGTAAATGCTTCGGCATTCGATTAGCTAAATTATGTAAATGAATTATCTTTTGAACTTCCGAGTTCATATTGTTTTATACGAGGATCAAAATGAGTCAATGATAATTCATTCCATTAATCTCTTTACCTAACTGCTTATTTTCTCCCCAATGTTGGGAAAATTGTTTCATCAAAATGACAATCGGCAAATCGTGCCGTAAATAAATCTCTGTAGATGGTTCTAAATATTTAATGATTGTAGGAGATTCATACCCAACATATATTTCCATTCTTCTTTGTGGACCTATTTTAGTGGGTTGAGGTTGTGCTATTGGCACATATACCGCACACCCAAAAATTCTTATATGGAAAATATTAGGTTCTTGACCAAAAACCATTTGTAAGGGAACCTTTAAGTAACTAGTTTGCACGATGCGAATTAACATTGTTGCATGCAAAATGGTATGGCCCCAAGCGAGAAATTAGGAGATTAAATCTCATAAATAAAGGTCTTGCAATAAGTTACAATCGTTTAATTAATGATTCTGAGTCCATTTTGTGTGTGAACATGAGCTACGGGATGTTCAACATCTATTCCATTGGACATACAATATTCATTAAAAGCTTTTAGTAAATTCACGAGTATTATCAAGACATATTTTCTTGATATGATAATCGAGGGTAATGTGCTCTTAATATAATCAATTGAGCAAGTAATTTCGCAAACGTCGTGTTGCGAGAAGATAGTAAGCAAACATACGACCATTTGGTTGATGTATCAATTAAAAACCATATAGTATCTAAATGGTCCACATTGTGGGTGTATTGGCCCACAAATATCTCCCTGTATCCGTTTTAGAAATGTGAGAGACTCACTTTCTACTTTGCTTGTTGAGGGTCGAATAATTAACATTCCCTTGTAACATGTAGCATGAGAAATCATATGATTGTGGTATTTGATTACACTTGAGGTATGTTCACATGAATTCTCAATTATTTGTCGCATCATTGTTGACCGGGATAAGCCTAACCGATCATGCCAAACATTAAATTCATTAGTAAACTTGGTTTAAATTGGCTAAGCTATTTGGTTTGTATTGGTAAACAAGTTTACAATAGCAAGTGTTTCAATTGTGCTTATAAATGTATAATACAAACCAAAAGAGAAGCGGGAAAACTTTCTAATATGCATTTTCTACCGAAACTATATTTGTGATAGCAAGACATTCACGATCATTTTTAATTGTTGTGTCTATATGATATCCATTTCTGCGGATATCTTTGAAACTCAACAAGTAGCTCTTAGATTTGGTAGAATAAAATGCATTATCAATACAAAATTTTGTTCCTTTAAGTAACAAAATATTGGCTCTTCCGAACCTTCAATCAAATTTATATTACGAGATATCATCGAACATTGGCTTCTTTGCATTACCAAGGAAGAAAAATATTTATCATTTTTAGTATCGTGTGGCTTGTTGCGCTATCAACAAGACAAATCTTGAGGATTGATGCTAATAAGATTCATTCTTCGTTAAAAGATACATGAAAATAAATAAATAAAAACATAATTAAAAGGAATACATATGATAGAAGAAATTTTAAACATACTAAAACTAAATAGTTCCACATATTAAAGATAATTTATACTAAGAAATCAGCAACATCTAAATGGGTAAAATCAACATCTTCAAACTCGAAATTCTCACCTTTTCAATATTCAAATTAGTAAAATCAACATCTTCAAACTTGGAATTCTCAACATGATTTACTTCAATCTTTGACCATTTACCATTACTTTTTAGTGATTCTTGGTAAAGTTCAACTAAGTGTCTTGGCGTTTGGCAGTCACGGGACCAATGTCCTTTGCCACCACAACGATAGCATGCATTTTTAGCATGTTTGTTATGCCCACTAGTTCCACTAATTTCCTTTTTGTGGTTCTTATCAATTTTTCCACTTTGGGTTTTGAGAATTTGATCCACCACGATTTGGACCATGCCCATACCCACTACCGTAGCCACCTTTATGTCCACGTCCTCGGCTACTAAAAGATTCATTAGTTACGCATTCACTACGGGAATGAAGTTAAGCTTTGATTAGACGAGATTCATGATTTTTAATAAAAGCTTATTGTTTTGTTCAGCCATAAGGAGACAAGAAATTAATTCAACATATTTCTTGAAACCTTTTTCACGATATTCTTTGCTACGGGAGCAAATTGGATGCATGAAACGTGGAGAATGTTTTCTAACATATCTTCATCGGTGACATTTTCTCCACATAATTTTAACCGAGAAGTGATTACGAACATGGCTAAGTTATACTCTCTCACAGTTTTAAAATCTTGTAAACGTAAATACATCCAATCATAACGAGCTTTTGGGAGGATGACCATCTTCCGTGATCATACCTATCTTTTAAATTGTTCCAAAGAACAAGTGGGTCTTTCATTTGTCAAATATTCAATTTTTAGACCTTCATGCAAATGGCGGCGTAGAAAAATCGTGGATTTGGCTTTATTTTGATTAGATGCATGATTCCCTTCTTTAATTGTGTCTTCCAGACCATGGGCATTCAGATGGATTTCCGCATCCAGCATTCAAGATAAATAGTTCTTTCCAGCAATGTCAAGAGCCACAAATTCAAGCTTTGCAAGGTTTGACATGATTCGACTAATTAAAGAAATAAACGATAAGTATTAAAATATCTAATATAAAAATACTAATGATGATAATAGGAAATTCAAAAAAATAATTCATAAAGTATTACAACAAAATTAAAATTTTTATGGCTTTAGGCAATTTATCTTCAGACAAATAAAAGTTGAACATTATGGCTTCCGGCCATACAATCGAATAGAAGATAAAAGCTATATGACTTCTAGACATATAATATTATAGAAGATAAAAGCTATATGACTTTTGGCCATATAATATCAAAATGAGAGTCAAAGAAATATGACTTGGTCATATAATTTCATAATAAGAAATCGAGGTGTATGGCTTGACCATAACAATACTAATAATATAAAAAAACTTGTAAAGGAAATCAAAATAATATATAAAACAACAATAATCTCAAATCTTAGCCATGAAACCCGATGTTAAGAACAATTGGTAAAAGTATCTCTTTAATTCCATATAGTGGCTTAGTTTATCCCGGATAGATAAAATAAACGTATAGTTAAAGAAAGTAGATGAAATCCTTAAAGAAATCATACCTTCGTTATACCGATAACGTGTTATAAAACTAAGTAAAATACGAGAGATTAAGATGAGGGAGATGAATAAATGTAAGAGAGAAATGGAGAGCAAGGAGAGAGTGATTCTTCTTTCTATTTTTCTCTTCCAACTTTTGATACATGCCTACTATATATAGGCAATGAATCCTTAACTTCCATTACAAGAGTTACAAACAAGAGAGTAAATCTATATAATGGTATAACATGAAGTTTTGTAAGTTATTTACATTAATCATATAAAACTTCCACTAAGCCATTCATGTCATAGGTTATATGGCTTTCAGTGTAGAATTCCAAAAGCCTCATCTTGAAAGGTTATGTACATTCACGCAGATATTGGAATATTTATAACAATTTTTATTTAGTTTTACTATTAATTTTTATTATATAAGAAACAACATAATTATTGATAATAACAAGACAATAATATTAAATAAAAAATATATTTATTGTATTCAAAATTCAATACATCAAAGATAAGAATCATATAATTTAAAAGAAATTAATCACTTAAACACTCTCACAATAAAACATTATTTGATACTTTTTAAATTATATAAAGAAAATCTATTAATAAAAAATTCTCACTTGAGGAAGAATCACGAGAGGAAGGAGCTAAAAAGTGAATAACCATGGTAGAGGTTGAGGATGAGATCTATAGCGGTAGAGAAATGAAAAAGGTGTATGAGACCTAAGGGAATAAGCTCAAAAAACCAGTTGAGAAGGAGTTGGAAGAATTGTGTCAAATAACATTTTTTTAGAATCTGACATCTTTATATTTGATATTTTTAGAATCCGAGTCTTTTTCATATTAAAGGGTAATGTATTGTCACAAAAGAATACTTAACTGTAATGCATTGTTACATAATATACCATCATGATTGAAATCTATACTACCATAATATTAATTAATATATCATTAAATAATATATTAATATAATCAAGATATATGTTATCATAAAAATTACCAGAAAGTTAGTTAAATATACACCATTATATATTTAAATTTTTCAAAAAATAAAAAATATATGACTTAGATATAACTTAGGAAGTTAGTTACCACCACTCTCCCTAAAGGCACCACTACTCTCTCTAATGTCTTGCTAGCTATTTTATTGGATTGCTTAATAATTTAGATTACTTAAGTTTTTGTGTGTGTGAAAAAGCTGTCATATATTGTTAAATAACTTTTTTAGAATCCTTATATTAGATATAATATGGTGAGATAAATAAAATACGTTAAGATATTGATGTGTGGGATTAAGATTTCTTTAGTCAGGAGATAAGGTTCTCTCCAATGACCCCCAAAACTACAGTTTCACACTTAAAAATAAAAAACATCCAATTTGCTCGCTAATTACCCTACACCCCAAATCGAAAGTCATCCTTTGGTCTCGGCCTCCGTCGTATAGGGAGTTCTCCTCGCCGATCTCTTTACTCTTACCTCACTGTTCCTTTGTCATCGAACTAGAGAAGATTTTCATCCTGGTACGTGTCACCATCTCTTCATTATTCATTCAGGTTTGGATTAAAATTTAATTTTTAATAAAGAATTTGAATTAATTTGTGCTTTTGCACCCAGCCAACAAGAAAAATAACTAAAATTTAAAGTTGCCAAACGGGCCTTGCTCATCGTGGATAGTATACGTATCATCGTTTGTGGGAGTAGGGAATGATAGGTTGCAGGTCTTTGTTTTCAAATTATCTTTTGACTTCATTGTTTTCATCTTTTTTTTATCTGTATTAAAACTGAAGATAAAATGTATTTTTCTTTTCTTTATGCTAACCATTTCCTTATATAAAAAAAGTTCATTTATATATCTCTGTTGTTGTACAAATTTGAGTGAAAGTTTGATATCTATATAAAACAGGTTGTTGTTGCTTAAGTTGTGATATTTTTATCATGTATCATTTACAAATAATAACTATCGAAGACATTGACATACGTGAAAGTTTGGTATCTTTTGATGATGTTGTTGATTTGGAGAAAGACAATGATGAATTTGGAGAAGATGATCTTTGTGAAATCATGGAAGACAAAGATGGTGATTGTGGGGAAGATAATATACATGAGATTGTGGAAGATGATGATAGTGAATTCAGTGAAACCTCTATTTTGGGTAAGGTCTTTAAGACAATAGAAGAAGCTTATGATTTTTATAATGATTATGCAAAAGGTAAAGGTTTTGGAATACGTAAGCGTTACTAGAGCAAGAATACGAAAACACAACAATTATATAGGTGGAATTATGTGTGCTCAAAGCAAGGTGTCAAGAGACTAAATGATAAAAGAGTTTATGTTCATAATGTCAAAAGGTGAAGGGATATAAGGACTGATTGTTTAGCAATGCTCCAAATAAAGTTAGTAGATGAATCATGGGTCGTGGAGAAGTTCAATGATACACACAATCATCCATTGATTAACACTCCTTCAAAGGTGAAGAAGTTTTCTTCTCACAAAGATTTACTGACGCTCGAGTTTACTAAATCTATTGTTTCTCAGCTTTATCAAGAGGGTTTAACGTCTTCAAAAATCTCAAAGGTGGTGAACGCTATGGACAAAGAAGTTAATATTACCCAGTTCAAATTCGAGACTATTATATCAAGCCAAAGAAAGAATAATGTAGGGATATAATGTCAAAGCATCATCAAACACTTTCAAAGGAAGTCCACTCTTGATGGAGCTTTTTAATTTGATGTGCATCTAGCAAAAGATGGCACATTAAGAAGCGCCTTTTGGGTGGATGGTAGGTCGAGAGCTACATATGTTTAATTTGGTGAAGTCCTTGTGTTTGATGTGACTTACAAAACAAATAAATTCAGCTTTCCTTTTTCCCCTTTTGTGGGGTTAATCACCATGGGCAATCAAATTTGTTTGCTGCCGCTTTATTATAAGATGAAACGGAGGCAACATTTACATGTCTGTTTGAACAGTTTCGAACATGTATGTTTAATAAGTCTCTGGTTGCTATTATCACTGATCAAGACAAAGCTATGGGAAAAGCCATTGCTAAGATATTTCTAGAAGCACGACATCGTTTTTGCGCGTGACACATCAAAAAACATGTTATGGAGCATGGTCAAGCACAACACACACAATTTAAAGAGAGTTTTGATGTCGGCTTTCGTGAGTGGTATAAAAGCCGAATCATCGATGAATTTGAAAGCAAGTAGGAAGCACTGAGGACTAAATATGATAATAAAGAAGGTAGTTGGTTGTCAAACATGTATGCTTCACGTCATCATTGGGCAAAAGCATACTTGAAAGATACTTTTTTTGCCGGAATGACAATGAGTGGTCGAAGTGAGAGCATGAATGCATTTTTTGATGGATACACCAACTCTAATACGATGTTAAATGATTTTGTTACCCAATATGAAAAACAACATGAAGCTTTGTTATACTCTGCCTCTACACAACAGAAGAGGAAGAAAACGAAAATGTTCTTTTCATCAACTAGGGTACGAGATACCCCAACTTTAGCAATTGATCTACCAAGTCCTAGTGCCAGACTTTATGCCTAAGGTGGCCGGCACCGCAATGCAGGAAAAAGCCAATCAAAAGAAAATAGATAGCATCAAGAGGAAAACGAACAAAAATCAAAATCAAAATCTTGATTAATTCCAAAAGAACCATGATATTGAAAAGAACCAAGTGAAAAAATCAAAAATCCAGATCCAAATCAAAGAGCTAGCCAAAATCGAAAAACCCAGAATATTGAACAATCAAGAATAAATGCGAAGTATAATCACCGAAGAAGGAGAAACAATTAAAATGAAAAACAATTAGCCATGGATTGACGACTTCGACGCAAATCTAGAGATCGGGAGAAATTAGGGTTATCATAAATATAAACATAAACATAAACATAAACATAAACATAAACATAAGCATAAGGGTTGTCATATTTTACTATTAAGTACTCATTACGTCTCTAAATATAACCTTTGAATTTGAGAATAGGTACATCCCAAAGTATAAGTTAGGCTTCATTTTAGTCTTGTTAAAGCATTTATTGTATAATATATATAGTAAAAGGTGATCAATCTTTAAAAAAGCTTTAAGCAAAGATAATTCATTCAATCATGGTAAATAACGTTCGGTAGAGATTCAAACAAATACTCAAATTCGCATAGGGTTCATCCTTGCCCTAACTACTAAAAGACTAGCCAAGCATGGCTAGGTTAACAAAATAAAAGAAAAGAGGCGAAAATCGAATTGTTCTTGCGTCCTTCTTTCTTTCTTGGTAAATCTCCTCCTTCTTTCTTTCTTGATAGTCTCCTCCTTCTTTCTTTCTTCAACCCTTTTCTCTCTAAACCTTTGGTAAATACCGAAATTTAGAGAGCATAAGAATGTTTTTTTCTTTCTTAGTGCTTCCCCTTTTGTGTCTTTGCCCTTCCTTTATATAATAATTCCATTAGGTGACTTGGTCAGTGATCTGCTTCTTTCTTAAATAAAGGATATGCAATATCCTTTTGAGATCTCCAATCACCTCCAAATATTTTTTAATTCACTCTATCATACCACACAATTAATTCAAATTCACTTATCAAAATCTCCCACACTTAAATATTTGCTTGTCCTCAAGCAAAAGAAAGAGAATTCATCATCTAAAAAGAACATTGCCTATGAAATTCCTAAACAGAGAGCAATAAACCACCACACTTAGATCATATCATCAAATCTTATTTAAGTTAATGTCTCGCTAAGCCAATAGAGTTGTAACAATCTCTTAAAGTCTCGGGATCAAAAGATCGGCAAGCAATAAGTGCAACAATAAGATTAGAAGAGGATATTATACTACTTAATTTCTCCGAGAAAAATTCAAACGCCCCCACCAAACCAAGACTTTTATTTAATTCATTAAGAATTCTCAGGTAGGAAATAACTCATTTTTCTTCTTTTTTTTAATTTTTTGTTTGTTTCTTGAGCCGTTGTAGGTCCCCTTTTTACGCGATCCTGCACATGGGTGATGCAGCACCGGTTACTCAGTTACCCCAACAGGCACCTCAAGAGGCTTTTAGCCCAACTCATAACCCTCTTTGACTTTACCGTTTGACGCGAGTGCCAATATTGGTGATGAAGTGCCCCGATTACTAAGTGAGGTCTAGAGAAGTCATTGGAGTTTTGTTTTTTTGTTTTTTTTTAGATTTTTTTTTTTTGAGTTATTTTCCTACACAAAAGTTTTACTTAGCTGGCAAATGTCATCATCTAATTTTCTAAAGAAATCATGTAACAAAATATCCATGAACTAATAATTTGTTGCTCACATTACAAACTAATCCCTATTCTCATAGTCCATCTCAAGATTGCAAAAAAAAAAAAAAACTCAAGGCTTAGAGACTTGGTTGAGACATTTTTTTTTCTATTTTAATTTTTGACTTGATAATATTCTCTAAGATGAGGAAAGCTCAAAATTAAGGTCAATCATCAACAATGCAAAAATCTCAAATAAAAAATCTTTTAAATTGCATAAGGACAAGCATAACCAAAGAAATTATATCCCTCCCCCACACTTAAATCAAACATTGTCCTCAATGTTGCAAAAATATAAAGAGGAAAAGAACTAGTACTCCCCAAGTTTAGGCCTCTAACTCTAATGTGGAGTGCTTTCTCCGTACCATCCATGATATTTCAAGCGTGAGGGAAAGAGAGTGCTCAAGAAAGACCTTGCAGCAACAAGAGGAGTGATCATCTTCAAACCTGAAAGAAAAAAAACTGAAAGAAAGAAAGAAAAGAAAAAAAGAAAAAAGAAATAATAATAAAATATGCAAACAAAACCCTTGGGTTGCCTCCCAATAAGCGCTAAATTTATAGTCTTGGTGAGACTTCTCAAAAGAAACCACTAATCATAAGTATCAAACACCATAATTACCTTGTTTTCATTTCTTTTCAAACAACAAGGTATCACACACAAAATTGATCATTCAAGTTAATTACTTGTACTTCCTTAATCATAGACAATCTTGGATTACAAGCAATAACTGAATTTAAATGAAGCACAACATGCATATCCTTGAAAATAAATATAGGCACTTCCAAGAATTTAGAGCATCAATAAAATCCACTTGACTCTCGTGAAGAGTCAACACTTCAAGAGGAGAGTCATGAACAACAACAATTGAGACATCTACATCAATTTGATCACCAAAATCATAATCATTAGGCTCCACAGTAGGAACCTCTTCTAAACATCCACTATTATCATCTAAGTCAATTTGATCACCAACATCACAATCCTTAGGCTCCACAAATGGAACCTCTTCTAGACATTCACTATTCTCATCTAAATCAATTTCAAACCCACAATCATTTTCTACATTATCCATAGTCTCATGTGATTCCAAACCTTCAACTTCCTCACAATAATCATTATCAGCATAAGAGGTGGTCATCAGGCTTAAAGAATTATTTTGCACCATAGTCTCAAGGGTTGAAACGATTTGACTCACACTTACCCCAATATTTTGGAAACTTGATTTAATGCTAGTGGCAAACTCCTTTTGCTCTCTACTATCTCTCTCTCTTGCTTCCCCATACTCCTCAACTAATCTTTCTAAATTAGATTTTCCTTATACTCAATGGTGTGTTCTTCAACATATGGATACGAGTAAAAGGGGTATTTTCATGAGAACAATAGACATATGGATCCTCAAACTTTTGTTGCTCAAAACTTTCACTAGGACAAAATGAATGATCAAAATAAGCTTGGTTCCTAGCAAAATCACCCTCGCAAAATGACTAGTAAACTATATGGACAATATTCATACAAATGATTCCCTCCACAATAAACACAAGACATGCAAACATATTGAGAAGAATCAACATATGAAATACAACCATCATTTATGCTCCTTTTACGTTGCCTAATTTCATTCAAAGAATTTAAAACAGACAATCAATCCTTCTTGTGTAGAAGACAAAGAATTCATCTCCTTCTCAACATTAAGACCGGTTGGTTGCCAATTGAAATCAATTTTTTTTAAAAAATTTCTGAAAAAATAAAATAAAATATTTACAAACTCAAACTTAAACTACTAATGCCCAATCAATTCTAACCAAGATAGTTGTGGCACACAAGTCCCAGACAGCGGCGCCAAAAACTTGATAGGGCAAAACTTTAAAGCCTATAACTCATGAAGTATACGGGTGTATCAAGTAATAAAGTGATAAGAAAAGTATCGTTCCCACGAGGACTTAGTATCACAAACTTTAGTTAGGCATTAATTTCACAATTTCGTTTAAGTTGAGAAAACTAGATTGAATTTAATTAAAAGAAAGAGTAAATACCCATTTTGGTCCTGGAAAAACACGCTCTACCCATTTTGGTCCACTGAGTGATTGACGATCAATTCTCTAAAATTAGACTAAGTCCTAATGTCTTGACGCTACCTTAGTCCGTTATCTTTGAAAACAACCTAATGTCTTAGTATTGTTTGGAAAGATTATATAAACCAGAATTATGAGATCGCATAAACTCGTAAGCCTATGTCTAGGTCATGCAACTCTATGATGAATTAACGGTTCTAGTTAAATGCACCAACATCTCTATTGTCATACACCAACCTATGAACAATCTAAAGGTGATCAGTCTTTAAGAAAGCTTTAAGCAAAGATAATTCATTCAATCATGGTAAATAACGTTCAGTAGAGAATTCAAACAAATACTCAAATTCGCATAGGGTTCATCCTTGCCCTAACTACTAAAGAAGACTAGCTAAGCATGGCTAGGTTAACAAAATAAAAGAAAAGAGATGAAAATCGAGAATTGTTCTTGCATCTTTCTTTCTTTCTTCAACCGTCTCCTCCTTCTTTCTTTCTTCACCCTTTTCTCTCTAAACCTTTGGTAAATACCGAAATTTAGAGAGCATAATGATGTTTTTTTCTTTCTTAGTGCTTCCCCTTTTGTGTCTGCCCCTTCCTTTATATAATAATTCCCTTAGGTGACTTGGTCAGTGATCGCTTCTTTCTTAAATAAAGGATATGCAATATCCTTTTGAGATCTCAATCACCTCCAAATATTTTTAATTCACTCTATCATACCACACAATTAATTCAAATTTATTTCCTTTTAACTCTCCTTTCTCAATCACTAATATTTCTGCACAATAAAAGTAGGATATGAGTAGATTTTATGTCGATTTATTCCTTGATCCTAAGTTTGATTCGGTGATGAAAAAGTTTATAAATGATAATTAAATAGGTATATAATATCAATAAATCCAACTAATTCTCATAAAATATACACCTATTTAATCATAAAATATATACTTATCATTTATAACTCCTAATAACTCATAATACTTCCTCACAATAAAAGTACGAGAGAGATGGGAGGGATTGAGGAGGACTGGAAGGAAGACCAGAGTAAGTAGAAAATTGGGCGTCACGAGCCCACTTGTGAAGCTTGACCACATAGCATATTATCGCTTTGATATAACACAAACGTTGTAGCAAAAAAAAAGATATAACACAAACGCCAAGCGTTTGTTTTTCGTATCTTGTCTTTGCTTGAATCTTGATAAACACGCCAATCGTCCTCGTATCCTGTGTATCTGGATAAACTCTCATGGATGAAAATGACTAAGCCCAATGGTGATACGGCCCAAAGATGGACAGGCTTGGAAGACCTAGTCCCGCCCGTCATCCTGAAGATGCTCAACCACCCCGGTAATCTAGGAGCACCTGGTAGGGCAGGGACGGTTAAGATCGTGGCTAGGATACTGCACTTGATCACCCCGGGTATATCGTATATACTAAGGCGGCCACCCAAGGTACACACGCTCTGCCCCTAACTATTTACCTCTTGTCACCCGACCACACACCCCACTCCTCGGCCAAGAGCACGGTTGTGTTCAGTGATCCCGTCTCCAACTGTGTGCTTCCCCATACGCACCCAGGAGGGACCCTTGATCCAATATCAAAGCACCAGCCCATATATACGGCAATGGTTGACCATGAGAAAACAAGTTTTTAGTGTCTTGATGATAGATAAAGATGTTGCATGTGGCGCCTAAAAATTTTGGGTGACGATCGGAATATGAAAAAACTCACATCCCTTAAATTTTACCTATGCATAAAATTTTTTATGGATAAACTTACCTATATAATATAAAGTTTTGTTATAGGAGTATTTTATACAAACGAGTCTTTAGCTATCTATAGAAATTTTGGCAATAAGTCCTTTACAATTTGGAACCTTCCAAGAGTTCTATAATAACATTCTCAACAATAATTCCACAAAAAAGGGCTCTAAGATAATCACACAAAACATATGATGAAGGCTAGGATCTTAACTATAGTTTACATGGAGCTTCTAGAAGTGAATTAATAAAATGTAATACATAAGTGTAAACTTTACATTGAAATGACGATTTCCAGTATCATGCTTCAACATCAAATTAGCATTAAAACCCCTCAATAATGAGGAAGAGTACGCACAAGCCAACTACATCATACGAGACCAAAATATTTTCGGTGAATAACATCCCAATTTAAGATTAACGGAATACATAAAACAATTATAAATGTAACTTAAATAAAATAGCTGTTTAAAATAGCACGAGTATATACCTTATAAATCAAATAATTCCATGCAAATATTTTAACCAAACAAGATAAGTATCAATGAATTATCAATTAAATTCAAATTGAACCATAGCCTTGTGAAATAACAAGGCGACTATGAATCATTGAATACATAAAATCAAGTTCATTATAAAACGCTCTATTTGAAATGATCAATTTGAAAACAATAAATCTTGAAACTCAAATTTTTCCATAACACTTCATTAGAGCGAATAACATGCATGGACACATAGTCCACGAGGGTAACTTACCAAGCACAACAGGAAGCCATGAATACAAGCGTGGATACATAGCCCACGAGAGTAAATAACCAAGCACAACACGAAGCCATGAATGTAAGCAAGAATATCAAGTGTGAGAACGAATCCCACGAATATCAAGCGTGAGCATTGTGCCCATGAATGTCAAGCGAGCTCAAATTTAAACGAGCACACCAAGGACTAACAATACGATGTAAGTAACAATCATCTGAATTCAATCCTCTCAAAACATTTCAAGCTTGCATGGGATCGTTAATCATAAACAAAGATGAAGCTTCTTCTTAAAAATGAAAGCTCATAAAGAATATTTAAGTAATAGAAGATCCTAACATGAGAATTTCAAAAATAGTATCTCAAAACTATACCTTTCAAATTCCATACATAAACATTCTTTATTCTCCATCATAAACTGTCATATTTTTCATTTGGAAAATCCTTTCAGCATATCCATATTTAAAACACATTGATCAAATACTTTGCTAACTAGTGAAAGACGGGAAATCACCCAAGAGGGGGGTGAATTGGGTGTTGGATAAAACTTTAGGTACTTTGAAAATATTTTTGAAATTTCTAAATCACGGTTAGATATTCAAATAAGCATATCTTGGAAATATAAAAGATAAGGGAAGAGTATGCAAGCTGTGATTTATCTTGGTTCGGTCCAAAATTGTTGACCTACGTCCAGTCCCCAAAACACTTGGGATTCCACTATCTTTCAAGAACAATTACACACTCGTAAACGAAGGATGGTCCTCTCACTCTCGGACTCCACTCCCCTTACAAGTTGTAATTTATACACCCGCTTGATTACACACTCGTAAGCGAAGGATGGTCTACTCACTCTCGGACTCCACTCCCCTTACAAGTTATAATCAATGCAATGTGTTTCCTACTCAAGATCACCCAATCTTGAGTAACTTTCAAATAAAATGTTTACGAGATAAATCTTCTCTCACGAAGTGAATGTATAATCAACGAAGTGTATAATCGATCATCACACTCTCTACCGATAACTATATAAGCATTGTGAAGCAGTATATGAGATAAGTGTTGAATTCGAGAATATCGACATTTCGACGGTGCAAGCTCTCATCCGTCGTCACCTCCATTTTGAATGGTTGTCCTTTTATAGTTGATGAGGAACATTGAGTAATTCGTCCGGGTTGAATATGATCGTTGAGAGCCTATAAGACCGTTGGAGCTATTCAACCGTTGGAAAAATATTACCGTTGAAGCTTCTTACGTCATCATCCACTTTTGATAATCGATGTTAATCCTTCCTTTGATCATCCGAAACTTGCTAACAAATATGATTTAATAGCATTGAGAAGTATATCAAGTAGAGATTAACATTTCTAAACATTTCTCAAATTTCATATGATGCTGCACTTGTCGTTCTTTGTTCTGCGTGGATGACACTGTTTTCTTTGTTAGTTTGGCTCGAGGTGGAGATGCTGGCTCGAGTCAAAAACTGTCTTCAATTCGCCTAACTCTCTGTCTCCATTTTGACTCGAGGTGCAGAGGTTGGCTCGAGGTAAAAAACCTTCTCAAAACGTCTAACTCACTGTATGCTCTGTGACTCGAGGTAATGAAAGCTCTGGCTCGAGGCAAACTTGATTTAATCATTAATTCAGAATTGATTCAACTCGAGGTGCAATATATCTTGGCTCGAGTCTAGAGACTCGAGTTTACATTTGAGGAGGCTCGAGTTAAAAAGTCTTCTCCATTCTTCAAACTCTCTGGTTGGACATAGACTCGAGGTTGCATTGCTAGCTCGAGGCATCTCACTCATTCTCAATTCCATTGTCTTTGATTTGAACTCTGTTGCTTCCAGAATTTCGTATGTCCACTTGAAAAGATCATAAATCCCTGGTACGAACTCCGTTTTGACTGTTTCAAGTCTTGATGGAAATCCCTCTGAGTCTACTTTCAAATGGCACTGATTTTAGCTCCATTGGATTTGTAGTTTGTGAGATATACTCAAAACGTTGAAGCTTGGTCAGCAGTGTGACGCTGATGTTACTGTCATCTTCAACAATTCATAGCTATTTCATCTGACCTCCTTTGGACTTTAATTTTATACCCAAATGACGCATTGGAAGTCTAGTTTCCATCAAAATTGGTTTCACCTCAATCGGATCTCTGGTTTGAAAGATATCGTCGAATTACCAGAGGTCGCCCGAAGCTGAACGTGGAACGAGTGCTCCAGAGTTGCTGAAACACACCTTAACTCGAGGCAATTAGTGATTTGACTCGAGGCAACTCGTTCGAGAGGCAAAAATCACTGTAGCAAAGTGCTGACTCGAGGTAGTGATGTTCTTGACTCGAGGCAAGCTGTACCGGGCGCCCAAAACACTGTAGAAATCATTTTAACTCGAGGTAAGCTTCACTGCTCGAGTTAATTCATCCCAAAACGTGATTTTGCTTATTTTAACTCCGATTTAAGCCGTTAACTTCCATATCATCGTGGAGACTTCTAGAATCAATCTACTTGTATAATGATTTTATCATTCCATTTAGCAAGTCTTCTTTCTTTCCTCTTCTCTTGAACATTCTCCACAATTTAATTCTTCAATATCTCTTAACTTGACATTTTCTTCAATTTCTTCTTACTAAAATCTCTTATCTCCTTCTTGAGCTATAATTCAACTTGAACTAATCTACATTAAACATAGTAGTTAGTCAATGTAGGAGATAAATATACCAAACAACTTTTGCTCTTAAGAATGACACCTATATAAGACATCATCAAAACTAATATAGAACCAACAACTAGGTCATAAATTCAAATATTATAATTAAGATATAAGGAATATCAATAAATTCAACTTCCTTTAAAACACGAACTAGAATAATCTGAAATACTTTAAATGACACAATAATTAATATGATAAGACGAATAATGTTAAAATATATATGAATCTATTTAAAACCATATATTGAGATAAAATAAAAAATTATTCATAAATTAATTGGGACTCTATTCACTTACTCCGCTATGCTTCCAATATACAACCTACTCCTATTAAATACATTTTGAGCTATATTTACTCCTTAACCCCTAATATCCATAGCAAAGTCATTGTTACGTTATTTCAATTAGGACTTTATATAAAATATCGACAATATCTCATTTAACAAGATTTCCTTATAACAACATTTTTCACGAACTAATATAATATCCAAACATCATCTCAAGTTTTATGAGCCGCTTCACATGCATTTAATCAAACACTTCATATGCATGACTCAAAACTAACTCGTAAACTTTAACAATCCTAACTCAACTCCTTTTCTATACAATTTCACAAACACTTTGTGTGAAGTCAACTCATAAACAATCATATCATCTCGCATTGCAAGGAGGAAGAATGGTCATTGAGGTTTGGGGATCGAGATATTTCTTCTTCTATTTGGCTTTTTTTTTTGATAAAAAAGAGACACCTCATCTAACCATCTATGGGCATAATGTCCCCACTATTACCACTACTAACAATCCTTGCTAGAGCCTCGGACAACTAGTAGACTTCATGGAGACCCATCCTTAACTCCAAACCACTCTTTACTAAGAGGTGCACGCGAGTTGCATGAGCGAGGTACATACGTAATATTGTTTTCCTAGTCCGATTCAACAACAATGAAACTTCATGTAGAATGTCGAGTCTCTATGCACGACCCTATATCCATGCGGTACAAGGTTGAGGCATTACGTGGAATCGGTTTCCGGCCAAACATTCTTGAAACCCATAGTCCATGCCATTTTTAACCCAAGAAGACATGCCCAGATTTCTACAGTTAACCCATCACCCCCCTCGATAGGATGAATGAATCCTTTAATGAAGCTCCTGGCATTGTTCCTAATCAAACCCCCACAAGCAGACTTCATAGCTATAGCGGAGAATGCACCATCCACATTGACCTTCACCCAATCACCTTCCGAGGGTTGCCAAGACTCACGAGTTGGGGCAAGAGTAATGCCCTAAACTTGCAACCACGCAAGATGATCATTAGTATGAGTGAGGCTCTCTACCATCGCACTAGCACTAGCAACGATAGTGTCATTGGGTATAAGTTTCTTCTTGAAGACATACAGATTCCTTTGACGTCGCAACCACCAACACAAAGCTGTGAACTTGAAGCCCACTGCCGACACGTTTCTAACTTGCCACAAAGATTCCACCATACCCAATTAGAGAGGTTCATATTACGAGAACATACGCCACCGGATCGGCCCTACCACTTTCGCCGGAGAGCTTTTGAGTTCACGCAATCCGAAACACATGCAAAATATCCTCCAACCTTATCCCACAAACTGGGTAGCTCGTGTAACACCCGTCCTTTTGACGCCCTTATTTATCGAGATAAAAGCGCACGAGCATCGAAATAATTTGAACGACTTAATTGCGGAATAAAACTTTAACAAAATAACTTAGTTTGAAAACATGAGGATGAATTTTCGCGATTCGAATCCATCCCATAGTGGGATATATGTTAATACATTATTCCATAATAGACAAATGATAACGATAAACTACAGTCCAACTACCTATATTTTTCCAAAAGGTTCCTTCCGCTGTAACCCTTACAGTTGCATCTTTCCTTTTGATCCCGATCAACTACTTGTTTCTTTCATGCAGTCTGGAGTTCAAATGAATGAACCCCAGGGGTAACAGTTAATCTCATATGCAGGTATGAAATATAAATCATAGTATAACCCATGTATAAGCATAGAGTAATTCACAATAAACAAGTCGCACTGTTAACCAGCAGCTAATGACCAAGGACCGCATGACCCTTTGGAACACGCGACTCCATTTTAGGACACGCAGCCCTATGGGACACGCGGCCCAATCCATAGCTAGGATACATACATGCAAATTATCTAGTAACCATGATCAGTCATACGGAGTACATACATACAAGCTAACGAGATAACAGATTACCCACCTCAAACTTGAATCCTTAACTTTGTCCTAATTGATGGGATCGGTAGAGGTGTCAAGGTATGCCTATAAACGTTTATCATTGTCATTAGTCACTTCTTACGTCGCAAAGTAACTAATTACGCGAAATATTTTTAGAGGATTAAAAATAGTAATTAATCCCTAAAAATTCCCTCACTAATAATTCCCCTTTTATTTATTAATTATTAATTAATTAATTAATAATCCCCTTTTTCCTAATAACAATATTTACTTATTTAATTATTTCTCTACCATTATTTTAAACTCTTAGGTGTTATCTTTTCCTTTAAATTAGTAGTTTAATAAATAATCAATCAGAGTTAATAAATACCAACCATCATATAAGAATATGATTTAATGTATTTATTTAATTTAATGTTTCTCATGGTTTCTCTCAAAACCTTGATAAATGCTAATGCTATGCACAACATGCTTCATGCAATTTGAGTTAAATATTTTTAGAAATGCATTTTGCATATAATTCAACTCACCACAGAAATCACAAGGTTACAAAAGCTTAAATAATATTTTCAACCCATATATGTGTATATATTTAACAACGGCTTTTAATAACCTAAATAACCTCAAGTGTATCGGCGTATACTCATGCAACAAGGAGACTTTGATTCTATGAAACATATACTCAACACACACACAGCAAAATTATGAGCAGTGGTTTTGGTTCATTAATGCAATAGTCCATATATAGGATTTGCCAAAAAAAATTCCCTTTATGCATTAGCAAGGTTAAATAAAATAACTAGTAATATACCCATGCAGCAACTTCTTATTGCTTATGTAAATATATGCCTAACCGTGGGCCTCCCCATGCGCAAAAGATTTGTAGGTGTTTTATATATACATATATATATTAAGATAGCAATGCTTCGGTTTTAAAAGAGACAACAGTCTCGTTTTTACACACACATATATATATGCATCAATATATTTTCAGCGTGAGCGTGCAGCGACCTACAAATATACGTATATAAGACAAGCTCTTGAGTTTCACTCCTATACTTTCTAGTGATTTAAGTGCGTGAAAATAAGCTCAAGAATGTCAACACGTATACAAAACCGACCTGTTTCATTGTTATATAGCAGCAACCTAGAGTTTTATTTCCTACACATATAACTCATCATCTTGCGTTGGAAGGGACGTAATTTAAAAGGAAATAAAAACTCTATAACTTACTTGAGTCTTTGGTTTGTATTCTATGATTCTCTTTGCTTCTAAACCACCCCATTACGGCAACGTTATGCGAGCAAGAAGTAAACTCTCTCCTTGTCTTTCACGCTCTCTCGCTCTCGGCTCCTCTTTGTTTGAGACAACGAGAATGAGTAAAGCATAGATTATATAAGAAACCAAGAGTGGTCGGTCAGAAAAGAAACAGGTGGTCCGAGAGAGGAGAACCGGTGGGTAATCATCGCGGGGCTCGAGACGTATGGGTGTAGTTTGTTCTTGCGTGTACTGTTGAAGCCGCAAGTGAGATTTGGAGGTAAGGAAAAATCTGATTTGCTGTCATCTTTTCCCTTGAGAGCGCGCTGTCCAGACGTGATTCAGCTAATATGAGGTGGTTAATAAATAGATGGAGATAATGGTTGGTGTAAATCAGAAGTAATGGACTGGTTTGGATAACGTGTGGCTTTATATCTGCTGATAGCATATGGGCCAAAGGGTTTAGGAATGATAAATGGATATGGAGTCTATGGTGCTACGTATATGGGTTTATTCACCGAAATCCTTTCTAAGCTTATTTGCACACCATGTGTGAAATAATAATGACTAAGTATAATGTTTATGGGCTATATGTATTTATCCCAATGAAAGTTAGATATTGAATAATTATTAAGATTAAATCCTTAATTTCATATAAGGATATTTTTCTTTCCCAATTAATTTTCTTTTGGCCTAAATTATTCCTTACTTCAATTTATTATTTTTCCCCAAAATAAATTATTTAAGGGAAGAAAAGGCCTTTATCTCAAATAATTATTCTCATAATTATTTTTGAGCCAAAATTTCATATTTAAACTCCATAAAATATTCCAATTTCAAATCCCAAAAATTTGGGATGTTACGACTCGCGTCCATAGTCATCCACCGTCTCATCCAACAAGCATTTGTAAGAAGACTTTTCCTAGCTAGCAACCAAAGAAGTGTACGCATTTATGAGGTGCTCAAACTTTCCACACTCTACTCCAGTCTATTTTAGGATCCACCGCCTGCCCTGACAGCACCCTATAAACAGATTTAACTAAGAATTCTCCATTTCTCTCTTCCTTCCATTGCACAGAATGTTGTTCTTGATCAATTTCAAGACCCCCAAGGACTTTATCCTTAAGTCTTCTTAATTCTGTCCGGACATTAGAAATTGGCCTTCTCGAGGAGAAACAAAGAGAAGGTCCTCCCGCATTTATACTTGTCTTGAACTACTCTTACCCAGGAGCGTATCGTGTGTGTCATTAGCTTCCACCCCGACTTCATTAGGAGTGCTTGGTTATGAAGTTTATCAAGTTTGAGTCCCGGACTACCCCGCCTTTAATTTTCTCCTTGCGCACCTCATCCCATGCCACCAAATGAGTTGCGCCTTTCCACTGTTCCACCCCACAAAAAAGATCTATTATGTTTATCCAAAGACTCATATATGTTTTCGGGGAAATGCGACGTTTGCATAGGGTAGGTAGGGATAGTTGACGATCTTTGCGAAATAAGCGTGGATCTTCCAATTAGTGAGAATGACGTTGGTTTCCACCAAGAAAGTCCGTCCTTAACCTTGTCAACTACCACTTGAAAGCTCTCCTTTTCGGTCCTCTTATGATCAAGCCGCACCCCAAGTTACTTTCCTAGATCGAAGTTGGAGTAAATCCAAGGGTAGCGCTGAGCTCAGAGCTTCTGATCTGATTAACATTCTTAGAGAAGAACACTTGGGTCTTGGAAGAGTTTACCTTAAGTCTTGAGCACTCACAAAACTGAGATAGACATTCACATATGAGCTCTGCTTGTTGAAGGGATGCTTCGTTTTTCTGTAATACCCTAAAAAACGTACTTATGATAGATATCATAAATTAGTAAATAATACCTATTAAAGATAGGTGAATATATGGTCTCAAATAGTGTGTTATAATTACCTTATTTTCTAGGGCAAATTCTATTGAAACTAGAAGGAATAATGTGCAAAAAGCCTTAAGTGAGTTTGTAGGTCATAAAATACCCTGAGAATATTATGATAAATCCTTTGAGACAATTAAATATTTATTAAAAATTAGAGAGTATGTTGTCTCTAATTTAGGTAATTTATGGGATTATTTTCCTTGGAAAATAATGAGGTGAAATTTAATATTATTTTGGGAACATAAGTTGCCCCATGATTTTTAAAATAATACATGGAGCATAAATTATCAATGTCAGTGTAATAGTTGTGAGAAAATGATTAATCCTAATTAAGAAAATTGTCAACAATTAGTAAGTGATTAAATAAATAATTAATGGCTAATTGTTTAGGAAATGAATAAGGTGAATTATATAAATACCTAAAAGCTTAATTAGCCAATGGAATAATTACTAATTAAGATAATTAGGGCATAAGCTAAGTGATTAAAAATAGAGTTGAAAAGTCAACATTTGGGCGAGGGAAAACCGAAAATTTGAAGGGAAAAAGAAGAGAAAAATGCTAGTGTGAAAAGGGTTATAAGTGTGAATGCATAAGTGGCTAATATCATGATATTTTGTTAAGAAAGAAGAGATATTTTGTGTATAAAGCCAACAGGATAAATGAGAACCGATAGAAAATAAATCCTAACTTGAAATCCTTGAACTAGGTATTAAACAACTGGACATATTATGAATTAATGAATTTTTGTCCCGAAGTTGGTGTTAGCCGAAGTCATTTAAAGTAACAAGCGACGTTCGTCCTAAAATGATTAGCAGGCTAGGAAATACCCTTAGTGGGACCAAAATATTTGTTAATCCAGAAATTTCTCAAGAGAAAGAATAGATCTCCAAGACTACGTCGATGAATTTTTGAGATTAGTTAAGATTACGCGATTAGAACACCGAATAGGGGATTTTATCGGGTAAGTTCATAAAGTGAAGGGATGACATAAGGGGGATGACATCATAAACTTGTCAAAGAAGTAAGATGAAGTCATCAATGACATCATAAACTTGTCAAAGAAGTAGGAAGAAATTACCAAAGTTTCCATAGGAACTTTCTATAAATAGGCCTCATTTGCTCTTGAAAATTCACACCAAATCTCAAGAGTGATTTCGAAATATAGTGAGAGGTTAGAGAGAAGGAGGATCCCGGAGGAAGGAGTATCAAAGTTCTGGGTAAATTCTTCGGTCCCTAGTTTCAAGTTCTAGTTTTAGTTCGGTAGTTATAATAGAAATGTTAGTTTGATCTTTAATCTTCCAAGGAGAATTTTGATATCATGTTTTAAGGTTAAATATGGTATTTATTTTGAAAATATGATGGAGTTAGAGTTATGGCAAAATTTTGGAAGATTAGAGTCAAAGTAACGAAGTTCTGGCGAAACTCTGCTGATTAGTAAAGTCAGGGGTAAAATGGTCATTTATGACTAAAATGACTGTTATGATGTTGATCATTAATAGAAACGTTATTATCCTTATAGGATATCTGTGATTACGCTATGATCAACAGTCGTACCGAAATTCCGTCAACGAAGGTACGTTCACGTACTAGTAACACTAACTCTGATGTTTATGGTATGCGTATATGTGCTATGTGTATTGTGTGCATAAAGATGATATTTTTAATGAATGTATATTGGTGTTAGAAGATAACTGTATGCATGCTAGGGGCGATATATCTGCATGCTAGGGGCGATACATATGCATGCTATGGGCGACACATGTGCATGCTAAGGGCGATACGTCTGCATGCTAAGGGGCGATAAATCTGCATTGGTTGCATGCTCATATACTGTTTATGTTTTGATTGTCTGTAATCCATATGCTGTATATGTAAATATGAGGTTAACCGTTACCTGAGGTCCGGTGCGCGTTGGACATCAGCTCTTAACATAGCTTCAGGGTTGGGAGGACCAAGGACCGAGGACCGAGGATAAAGGCAAGCAGCACACGAGAGAAGCGGTGAAGACTTTCGTCATTATGTAGTTATGTTTACGTTAAACACTTGGATCAATGTACTGTTATTGAAATAGCCAGTTGGCATTTTTGAATATAAGTAATCAGTTACTCTCTTGCTCCGATGCTCTTCTCTGATGATTTTAAATGAAAAAATTTTATACTGCTTTTGAAAATGGGATGTTACACTTATGGTATCACAGGGCTAGTCTATGTGGGTGAGCCAATAAGTTGCCATGATCTCGGCGAGGCCCCCATGATAGACACCTACCTGGCCAATTGGTTTGAGTAACGGAGTTAGGCTCTACGCCTTTTTAAAGAGCATGTTTTGAAAACGAGTACTTCTATAGCCCTAGGTCGGTGTACCACCCTATTTCGGTATACCAGTCTGAACTGGTATATCATCCTAAATCAGTGTACCACCCTCTGTCGGTGCATCATTCTAAACCAGAGACGGTATATCAATCGTCTGTATTTTTATCAATACCAGTCTCTGATAATTCTGATAATCTCCAGTTTGTACTAGACGATGATTCTACCCTAACACAGAGCTTATATGGGAAGCTGGGCCATGCCGAACGAAACTCTGTGACCGACAAAGATAAATGCATGCGGTATTTGACCCATGTTGAGAACTTCTATAGAGGAGCCGTTACATATTTCCGTACCCTTCTGGAGACTGGATCAGATCCACTTCTCATCATTTTCCCCGTACTCGTTTTTGAGTGTAAAGATCCAACGAGATTCTAACGAATGAAATATTGCGGGTGTCTGTTCGTTTGTAGTGTAAATGCTAAGTGCGATAAAGTCTGTGATATACTAATTGTTGTTTTCCTTGTATATCTAAATGTTTTCCCTAATAAAGGAAAAAGAACGAGACATGGCAAATTTACGAGGAGCCGGAGCTCCTAGAGGCCAAGGCAGGGGCCGAGGTAGAGGACGAGGTAGACAACCTCAGTTGGGACCGATACCTGAACTTGAACGAAATCAAGTACTGAATCAACCAGAGCAGAATGAGATGCAGGAGATAAGGAGAACTTTGCAAGAATAGAGGATAGATGAACTCCTGGAAGAAAGGCGAGAAAGACAGGATCGAGAAGCTGAGGAGGAACAAAACACTGAGGAAGAAGAAGACGACGAGCAAAGTGACGAGCACGCTGAGGAAGCCAAGGAGTCTGATAGATCGCAGTCACCTCCTCGACGAGAGAGAGTAGGGGAGACCACACAACACTGGGTCACCCAGTTTTGCAAGCTCAAGCCACCCGCTTTCCGTGGTAAGAACGAGTTAGCTGAAGATTGGCTGATGAGTCTGGACAAGATTTTTGAAGTCATGGAATGCCCGGATAATCGGAAGGCTCAACTTGCGATTTATAAACTCGAAGGTGATGCGCATAGATGGTGGAAAAGCGTCGCTACGACGTTGCGAACACGTTATTGCCCTGTCACTTGGGAGAAGTTCCTAGAAAAATTCAATGAACAGTATTTGCCTCCCTCAACACAAGTGATTAAGGAGGCGGAATTTCTCCATATCCAACAAGGTTCCGAGGAATCCTTTGACAATTACTATGCCCGGTTTACCAATCTGTCGCGATATTCATCGTACCTGAAGAGCAATGATAACGAAAGCTGGAAGGCGAATAGGTTGATATACGGGCTGAAGTATGAGATAAGAGAAAAACTTGTTTCTCAGCAGTTTCCAAAACTAGCCCAGGCAGTGGAATCATGCCGATTGATTGAACGAAATCTGAAGGAGCTACGTAGATCACGGAAATACAACAGTAGCAGTGCAGATTGTAACAAGTTTAGCCGCGAGAACTCCTCACGGAAGCGAGAAGCACCATGGAGTGACTCCCAGAGAGAAAGCAAGATGCCTTTCCAGTATAGGCAGCAGAACAACCCACGACTGTCGGAATCCCAACCATGTCCAACTTGCGGGAAGTACCACCCTGGTGAATGTATTAGGAGACGGGTTTGCTACAGATGTCGAAAGCCAGGACACATTATCCGAGACTGTCTTGAGAAACCTACGGAGTTAAGGCCACAGAACCTGGGCCGAGTGTACGCACTAACAACAGACAGAGAACTTCCGGAGATGGTCCAAGGTACTATCTCTTTTAATAAGGAATTTTCTCCAAGCATTATGTGATTTTGCGAATCACCTAGGAATGCATGCCTCTAGATTTCCCTAAGACTTGATAATAACTACCTTACTTGACATGGACACTTTAGTTTCTAATGGATGTCTCTTAGTTATTACAGCCAGATCGCGATCGTGTCATTAAGTAGGAGATATCTTGTGTTGCCATGGTGTATGGGCGCCATGGAGACATTTAAGGTATCTTGTGTTGCCATGGTGTATGGGCGCCATGGAGACATTTATGATATCTGGTGTTGACCGCGGTGTATGGACGCCACAAGAAACACTATATATCAAATGTACGACATGACAAGATATTTATAGTCGGGCAGGAGCAAATTCTCAATCCAACGGCTTACCAATGTTCTGATAGAGTAAAAAAACCCGGAGCGTATGGTCCGAAGTCTAGTTAGTGCGAAGGCTAGGTGGTATAGAGTAAATTTCGAGGGCGGAATTTTATTTAACGGGGGAGAAATGTAATACCCTAAAAATCGTACTTATGATAGATATCATAAATTAGTAAATAATACCTATTGAAGATAGGTGAATATATGGTCTCAAATAGTGTGTTATAATTACCTTATTTTCTAGGGCAAATTCTATTGAAATTAGAAGGAATAATGTGCAAAAAGCCCTAAGTGAGTTTGTGGGTCATAAAATACCCTGAGAATATTATGATAAATCCTT
Organism: Acacia pycnantha; assembly: GCA_025563575.1. NCBI lineage: Eukaryota > Viridiplantae > Streptophyta > Magnoliopsida > Fabales > Fabaceae > Acacia > Acacia pycnantha. The sequence continues at coordinate 442,703 of JAMWYP010000238.1, read as the reverse complement.
TGAGACAATTAAATATTTATTAAAAATTAGAGAGTATGTTGTCTCGAATTTAGGTAATTTATGAGATTATTTTCCTTAGAAAATAATGAGGCGAAATTTAATATTATTTTGGGAACATAAGTTGCCCCATGATTTTTAAAATAATACATGGAGCATAAATTATCAATGTCAGTGTAATAGTTGTGAGAAAATGATTAATCCTAATTAAGAAAATTGTCAACAATTAGTAAGTGATTAAATAAATAATTAATGGCTAATTGTTTAGGAAATGAATAAGGTGAATTATATAAATACCTAAAAGCTTAATTAGCCAATGGAATAATTACTAATTAAGATAATTAGGGCATAAGCTAAGTGATTAAAAAGAGAGTTGAAAAGTCAACATTTGGGGGAGGGAAAACCAAAAATTTGAAGGGAAAAAGAAGAGAAAAATGCTAGTGTGAAAAGGGCTATAAGTGTGAATGCATAAGTGGCTAATATCATGATATTTTATTAAGAAAGAAGAGATATTTTGTGTATAAAGCCAACAAGATAAATGAGAACCGATAGAAAATAAATCCTTACTTGTCCTAAAATGATCAGCAGGCTAGGAAATACCCTTAGCCGGACCAAAATATTTGTTAATCCAGATATTTCTCAAGAGAAAGAATAGATCTCCAAGACTACGTCGATGAATTTTTGAGATTAGTTAAGATTACGCGATTAGAACACTGAATATGAGATTTTATCGGGTAAGTTCATAAAGTGAAGGGATGACATAAGGGGGATGACATCATAAACTTGTCAAAGAAGTAAGATGACATCATCAATGACATCATAAACTTGTCAAAGAAGTAGGAAGAAATTACCAAAGTTTCCATAGGAATTTTCTATAAATAGGCCTCATTTGCTCTTGAAAATTCACACCAAATCTCAAGAGTGATTTCGAAATATAGTGAGAGGTTAGAGAGAAGGAGGAGCCCGGAGGAAGGAGTATCAAAGTTCTTGGTAAATTCTTCGGTCCCTAGTTTCAAGTTCTAGTTTTAGTTCGGTAGTTATAATAGAAATGTTAGTTTGATCTTTAATCTTCCAAGTAGAATTTTGATATCATGTTTTAAGGTTAAATATGGTATTTATTTTGAAAATATGATGGAGTTAGAGTTATAGCAAAATTTTGGAAGATTAGAGTCAAAGTAGCGAAGCTCAAGTGAAATTCCGTCGATTAGTAAAGTCAGGGGTAAAATGGTCATTTATGACTAAAATGACTGTTATGGTGTTGATCATTAATAGAAAAGTTATTATCCTTATAGGATATCTGTGATTACGCTCTGATCAACTGTCGTATCGAAATTCCGTCAACAAAAGTACGTTCACGTACTAGTAACACTAACTCTGATGTTTATGGTATGCATATATGTGCTATGTTTATTGTGTGCGTAAAGATGATATGTTTAATGAATGTATATTGGTGTTAGAAGATAACTGTATGCATGCTAGGGGCGATATATCTGCATGCTAGGGGCGATACATATGCATGCTATGGGCGATACATGTGCATGCTAAGGGCGATACGTCTGCATGCTAAGGGGCGATACATCTACATTGGTTGCATGCTCATATACTGTTTATGTTGTGATTGTCTGTAATCCATATGCTGTATATGTAAATATGAGGTTAACTGTTACCTGAGGTCCGGTGCGCGTTGGACCTCAGCTCTTAACATAGCTTCAGGGTCGGGAGGACCAAGGACCGAGGATTGAGGATAAAGGCAAGCAGGCCGCATAGAGAAGCAGCTGAAGACTTTCTGTCATTATATAGTTATGTTTATGTTAAACACTTGGATCAATGTACCGTTACTGAAATAGCCAGTTGGCATTTTTGAATATAAGTAATCAGTTACTCTCTTGCTCCGATACTCTACTCTGATGATTTTAAATGGAAAAATTTTATACTGCTTTTGAAAATAGGATGTTACATTTTCGCCTCAAGTTGACTCTATTTAACACCAATAGTCCCTAGAGTTTGAAAAGACTTGGAGATGAGCTAACAGTGTTAAATTTGCTTAAATATCACTAACGACGTTAGTCTGTGCTGACTAGTTGAGATGAGGTGTCAATATATATATATCAGTCTGTGCTGACCTGGACTTGAAAAAAAAAAAAAGAAAGAAAAAGAAAATAAAGGAGACCACGAAAATGTTAGATGGAAAGGGAGAGGGTTAGGTCAAAGGTGGTGTCTTGGATTAGATTATTGAGTTTGAATAAAAGGAATCCAAGTCAAGGATAATATCTCAGCCTCATTCTTCTCTTATCCAATTAGATGTTGCTGGATATCTCTGTAGCAATGACGTCTGTGTTGCAGTCACTCTCATTTTTGTGGTCTCTCCAGCGTCTTAGGCTTTGCGTGATGTGTGGGCTAACACGTATATTTTGCCACATCAACTCACCCTGCAGACAACACAAACTAACGTTGTTAGTGACACAGGCAAATTTAACACCGTTAGCTTGTCTTCAAGTCCTTTTCAAATTATAGGAATTAACGATATTAAACGGAATAAACTTGATGGACTAAAATCGGAGCCTTTGAACTTGAAGGACTAAAATCAAAATAAAGGTGAACTATAAGGACTAAATGTAATACCGGATAATTATTTATCTGGAATATTATGTTTTAATAAATAATACCTATTAGAAATAGGTGAATATGAGGTCTCAAACACCTTGTATTGAATTTATCTTGTTATTAGGGTAATTTCTCTTGAAATTAGATAATGTGCAGTTAGGTCCCTAAAACGTTTGAAAGTATGCAAATAGGTCTCTAAAATATTTATGGGTTATAAAATACCCTGAAAATATTATAAAGAGGCAAATAAATAATTATTTGAAATAGGGAAGAATATTGTCCCTAATTTAGGTAATTTATTAAATTATTACCATGGAAAAATTGAAGGAGAAAATCAAAAGTATTGTGGGGTCATAATTGACCCCATGATTTTTAATATTTTACATGGAGTGTAAAATACCAATGTCAGTAAAATTTTTGTGAGATAATTATTAGGTCTAATTAAGAAAATTATCAACAATGAGTGGGTAATTAATTAAATAATTATTGGCTAATTGGTTGAGCTTAAACAAAGGAAAATCCAAAGATAATTATGTAAAACCCTATAATTAGTGATTTATGGCTAAAATTAGCATAAAATATATTTTCTAATTAATTGGAAAATATGAAGAAAAATATGAAAGATTAAGTAATTTTAAGCCTAAAAACATGTATGGACCAATAGGAAAATTTTGTAAAAAAATTATATAAAATAATTTTTAAATAATAATTTTATATAATAATAATTAATTAAATAATTAAAAAACGAAAATAAAAAAAAAAAAAAAGACCTGATATTGACCAAAAATTTGGAATGGATAAAAGGATAGGATTTTAGAGATTTTTGATAATGACACTTTGTAATATAATAATGTTATAATTGTGAAAAGCAAATAGGATAAATGACCACCGATAGAAACTAAATCCTATCTAGAAAACCATGAACAAGGTTTCTAAAGTCAGAGTATATTATAAACAAGTGAATTTTTAGCTCGGAGTAGGTTACCTCCGAAGCTATTTCCGTAACCGAAAAGGGTTATACTAGACTGACTGTGAATCTATCTGATGTTCAAAAAGCAAATCAGATAAATGAAAATCTATAGAAACCAAGCCATAACTTGAAATCTAAGAATGAGTTGGTAAACATCTGGACATATTATGAAACAGTGAATTTTTGTCCGTAGTTGACGCTACCCAAGCGATTTCAGAATCAAGCGTATATCCGAAAATCTTGGTGGAACCGATGACACCCTGAATTGGATCAAAATTTAGTTGACCCAAGTATTTTGAAAGGGGAAAAAGAGATCTTCGTGGCTATGTTCTGGATTTGAGATTTTACAAGATTGCGCGATTGGAACACCGATCGGGAACTTTATCTAGAAGCTCATAAAGAGCACATGGGTGACATCACTTGATGACTTCATCTTTGGAAAATATGACATAAGGGACGAAATTTGTGGTGGGAAATGGAGGAAGAAACTTGTTTGCTAAGGTTTCCAAATGTGTGGTTGTGGTTGAAGGAAAGGTTTGGAGAAAATTACCAAAGTTGTCCCTTTTTTCTTCTATAAATAGGCCACCATCCTCACTTCATTTCTCACACTAAAATCACTCTTAGAAATTTTAGAGAGAAGTTAGAGATAGGAGCTCTGGAGAAGGAGTAGCGAAGTTCTTCAACGGGTAAATTCTTCGGTTCTAGTTTTTAGTTCGGTAGTTCTTGAAGTTCTTAGTGTAGATGTTGTTTTGATCTTTAATCTTCCAATATATATTAGATATCATGTTTTAGGGTAAATATGATATGCATTTCGAAAATAATGTTGGGGTAAGGGATATGTTGAAATTCTGGAAGATTAGAGTCAAAGTAGCGAAGTGCTGGCGAAATTCCACCGATTGGGGGGTTAGGGGTAAAATGGTCATTTATGACTAAAATGTTCGTCATAATGTCTGATCATTAATAAATACGTTGTTATCTTGATAGGATATCCCTGACACGTTCGACCTACTTTCATACCGTATTCGCGTAAATACCGTATACGATCAACGAAGGTACGTTCGCATCGTAACACTAACTCGATGTTTATTATATGCATATGTGTATATTGTCTCGTCATCCGACCGTACTATTGTTCGTACTCGACTGTACTCGTTGTCTCGTGATCCGACCAGTATGAGTGTCTGTCATCCAAGCGTATTATTATTCGTTGTGCCTTAACTTTACTCCGATCTGTATTGTTATTGCTGCATGTCTGATCATGTACATTTCTCATTGTGCCTTAACCTTACTTCGACTGTATTGTTATTGCCATACATATCTGATATGTATACCCTATGTCTGACCGTAGTAAGTGTTGCCAAAGTTCTATGAATGTCTGTCGTACATATATAGTGTATATAAACATGAGGTTAACCGTTACCTGGGGTTCGATGCATGAACCTCACTCTTAATATAGCTTCGTGGCTCGTGGACCGAGGATCGAGGAGAAGAGTAAGCAGCATGCATAGGGACTCGGCTGCAGACTGTCTTTGGTTGCCACGATGTAGGGATCGCTAGGGAGACACTTCTAATGTACATTACTTTTGAAACACTCTTATACCATTGTTTAAACAAAGAAGACATGCTACCATGGGTATTTTTAATATATCAGTTACTCAATCGCTCCGATGCTCTACTCTGATGGTTTGAAATGATGTTTTGACGAAAAAAATTATTTTTACTGCTTGTGAAAACGGGATGTTACACAAAAATTGTATCTTTTGAACAACTACAATTGTCTATTACGAGTTTGGAAAACATAATTCTTCAGTAGGTGTAGGAAAAATAATGCTTCCTTTGTTAACGTCACACTTGCACTATTTTCCCTTACCATGTTCCGAACACTTTGGATATAAATTTCTCTTCGGTCAATGAAATCAAACACTTTTCTTTTGCATGATGAACTGAAATCCATTAGAACTAAAAAGAATCTGAACAAAATACTAAAGAGGAAACTAGCTTTCCCTAAAACACCCTTTTAATACATACGCATCTTAATTATTACTCTTCCAATTTCCTAATTTATATATTTATGTATTAAAAACATGTTTTGGAATACATGTGTCAAAACCAAGACCATGTTTTGTGAAAAGCCTCGGATTTTGTTTCTTGCTCAAAGATTAGCCTCGGATTTGGCAAACGTGTTTTCAAAACACACACATACACACACAAAACACACACACACATATGTATATACATATATATATATACACATATGTGTATACATATATATGTATACACATATGTATATACATATATATGTATAGGGTTAAGAAGAAATTTGGTTAATGGACTATTACCTTAGGAGTGTCCAAAGACAAATAACTTTTAAGTGGACCAGAAATACCAAAAACTTTTAAAAATGTGTAGTCAGCACAAAAATGAAGTAAAACTTTTTTGTGCTGGAGCGCTCTGGAGTAAAACTTTTTGTGTGCGTTAATACAACGAAATAGGGTGGTACACCGCCTAGGGCTATATCGGTACTCATTTTCAAAACATGCTCGTAAAGGCGTAGAGCCTAACTCAGTTATTTAAACCAATTGGCTGTAAGTGTCTATCATGGGGCCTCACCGAGTTCACTACGATCGATTGGCGCACCCACATAGACTAGCCTTGCCTTCAGCACCAAAAGGTTTTAGAATAACTTAGTCAGATCTATGCCAGGACTACTGCTCTGATACCAAAAATGTAACATCCCGTTTTTCAAAAGCAGTAAACAAAAATTCATCAGAGTAGAGCATCGGAGCGGAAGAGCAACTGATATATATATTCAAAATGCCCACTGGCTAATTACAAAAGCGGTAAGAACCGAGAGTTTTCAAAAGTAAGAACAACAACAGGAAGTCTTCAATGGTCTCTAAGCATGCCGCTTCCTCTCTCCTCGGTCCTTGGTTCTCCGACCCCGACGCTATATCAAGAACCGAGATCCGCACCGGATCTCGAGTAACGGTTAACTTCATATTTACATATACAGCATATGGACTACGGACAATCATATCAACAACAATATATGTGCACTCATCGCCTAAAAGCATGCATACATATATCGCCCAAAAGCATATATACATATATCGCCCAAAAGCATGCGAAATATCGCCCATGGCAAACGTAAACATATCAACAAGACATAAACATATCACGAGCTATCAACTACCACATATAATACACCTAGCTGATACAAGCATATCATAAACATCGATTAGTGTTACAGATGCGACGTACCTTTGTTGACGTTATACGGTATTTCGGCGAATACGGTATGACGGTTGGTCGAACGTAATCGGGGATATCCTATCAAGATAACAACGCATTTATTAAGGATCTATCATTACGAAGGTTATTTTAGTCATTAATGACCATTTTACCCCTAACCCCCTATTTGGCGGAATTTCACCAGCACTTCGTTATTTTGACTGTAATCTTCCAAAATTTTGCCATAACTCTTCCTCCAACATTATTTTCGAAATTAATACCTTAATTACCCCTAAAACATGATATCTAATCATATTTGGAAGATTAAAGATCAAACTAGCATTTCTACTCTAACTACCGAAAGAACTACCGAAGCTTAAGACTAAGGACCGAAGAACTTACTCGTAGCTTCGCTACAAATTTCTCCTGACTCCTTCCTTCTTCCTTTGCTCCTCCAAATTTCGAAATGACCAAGAGCTCTTGGGTGTGAAATTTGTGAAGAGAGTTGCTTGCTATTTATAGAGGTTTTTGGTGCCCTATTCATGCTTTACCAGACGGATTCTGGACCGTAGGATCGTACTTCATTGAAATGGAAACATCTTGGCCATCCAACACACCTCCTTACATCATTCTTAAAGGCCATGATGTCATGCCAATGATGTCACCCATGTGCTCTTTATGAGCTTCTACCGATAAAGTTCTCTCTGTTCGGTGTCCTAATCGCGTAATCTCGGAAAATCTCAAAATTCCGGGAACATAGCCCTGAAGATCTCTTCTTCCTCTTTCAAGATACTTGGGTCAACTAAATTTTTGATCCCATTCAAGGCCTCTCCTATTTCGCTGAAGATTTTCGGATATCCGCCTTCTGTTGCGGAAATCGCTACCTTAGAAACCTCATTCATGGTTTTCTAGATAGGATTTAGTTTCTATCGGTGGTCATTTATCCTATTTGCTTTTTCACATGTTATATTATTATTTTAATCCAACTTGCAACAAAATATCAAGATATTTTTTGCTTCATTCTTATCTCATTTTCCCTCAAAAATTTGGCTGCCCTTTCTTTTTTTTTATTTTTATTTTTTTAATTAATTAATATTATATAAATAATTATTTTATATAACTTTTTCACAAAATTTTCCTAGTGGTCCATACTTGGATTTAGGCTTAAAATTACTTAATCTCACAAATTTTTCTTAATCTTTTCCAATTAATTAGCAAATATATTCTGTGCTAATTTTAGCCATAAACCACTAATTATAGGGTTTTACATAATTTATCATGATCATTCCTTTGTTCCCTTTACATAATTAGCCAATAATTATCTACTTAATCCTCACTAATTGTTGATAATTTTATTATTTAGAATTAATCATTATCTCACAAACTTTTTACGATATCACTACAAAAAAACGACAATTAGTAGCGGTTAAAATGACCTATTTGTAACGGTTTTAGGCGCAACTAATGACATTTGTAGCGGTTAGACAAACCGCGACAAAATCCATCGTGGCAAGCCGATTTGTAGCGGTTGAAAACCGATACTACATATATATAAACCGCTACTATATCATTGCGATTATGATAAACCGCTACAAAATATTGAAAAATTGAAAAAAAATGGCGCCCAAAATTTGTAACGGTTGTAAAACCACTACAAATATTTAATCCGAATTTAAATTAAAATTTGTAGCAGTTGTTGTAGCGTTTTACAACCGCTACAAAATATTGAAAAATTGAAAAAAATCGTAATTTGTGTCCATTGTTACAATATTATATTGAATATTTTTATTATTTAAGTGACAAATTAAATGATAATAGTTAATATTTAAAAAACCGATTAACTTAAGTTAGATCGATAAGTATAAATATTATGTAGGTATAATATTGAGAATATGTAGATAATAAGGATTTATTGTGTTGTCCACCTCTGAGAAAAAAAATTATGTTGTGCATTAGATGATATTTGATTATATAAAGAAAGTTGATGATGATAGAAGGAATATTGAGGAAATATACTTAAAGTTCGGATAAGGAAAAAAATAGTATCTCGTATTATAAGAAGTAAAAATAAAACATTGAAATCAAATATTTTAGAAGGAGTGAGAAGAAATGAGAGAAAACGAGAGAGAAGTGAGTGGGAAGAAATGAATGAGTGTGTGAGATGAGGTGTGGTGGGGATATTTATTATAGGGATATACGTAACATTTGTAGCGGTTAATGTGACGGATTCTGTAGCGGTTTAATGTTTTGTAGCGGTTAAAAACCGCTACAAAAATTCATTAATATTTTAAAAAATATATATAATTTTCAAATTTTGTAGCAGTTACACTAACAACCGCTACAAATGAATGAACGTTAGCGGGATTTGAAATATTCAAATTTCAATGTTACACACTTTGTAGAGGTTGATGTAACAGTTTTGTAGGGGTTCACATTTGTAGCGGTTTTTTTTTTTTTTTTTGCGTTTTGTAGCGGTTTCAAAACCTCTACAAAAATTCATTTGTATTTTTTTAAAAAAAAAAATCAAAATATCACATTTTGTAGCGGTTATACTAACAACCGCTACAAATATGAACATATTTTTTTTAAAAAAAAATAAACTTGGCGGGATTCGAAATATTCAAATTTCAATATTACAAACTTTGTAGCGGTTGATGTAACAGTTTTTGTAGCGGTTCACATTTGTAGCGGTTTTTTTTGCGTTTTGTATCGGTTTCAAAACCTCTACAAAAATTCATTGGCATTTTTAAAAAAAAATTCAAAATATCACATTTTGTAACGGTTATACTAACAACCGCTACAAATATGAACATAGTTGTTTTTTTAAAATAAACTTGGCGGGATTCAAATATTCAAATTTCAATATTACACACTTTGTAGCGGTTGATGTAAGTTTTTGTAGCGGTTCACATTTGTAGCGGTTTTTTTTTCATTTTGTAACGGTTTCAAAACCGCCACTAATGGCGTGCCATAAGGCGCCAAACTGGCGCCATATTTGTGACAGTTTTTATAAATAAATCGCTACAAAATAACCGCTACAAATTTGGCGCCAACTCACGCCATATTTTGTAGCGGTTAGTTTATGATAACCGCTACAAATGTCGTTCTGAACCAGCGCGCCACTTGGCGCGAGTCATGTCACTATAAATTTGTAGCGGTTTCAGTATAAACCGCTACAAATTCGCATATTTGTAGCGGTTTATTTTGACCGCTAAAATTAACCGCCACAAAGTGGCACTTTTTTGTAGTGTATTGGTATTTTATGTCTCATGTAATATATTAAAAATCATGGGGTCAATTATGGCCCCACAATACTTTTTGATTTTTTCTTCATTATTTTCCAGGACAATAATCCCAAAAATTATCTAAATTAGAGACAACATATTCTCCTATTTTTAATAATTATTTTATTGCCTCTAAGGATTTATCACAGTATTTTATAACTCTTTATTCATTTAGGCGTTTTAGCACTTTAATTCCTCTAATTTCATTAGAAATTGCCCTAGAAAATCAAGATAAATCCCTTCAAATATCTAAAACCTCATATTCACCTATTTTTAATAGGCATTATTTACTGAGATTTTTAGGGTTTTACACAAAACTTGTCCAAAATACTAACTCTAAAATATTCTCTAATCAATATAAAAGTAGTATCATTAGAAAAATAAAATCATGTATAATAAATTTTGTGATAAAAATTTAATGAAACGAAGTGATTTTAAGTACCTTAATGATTCTCAAAATTTGCCAAGCTGTTGAAAAAATGTTGGATGAGCCATTAGGAGGAAGAGACGAAGACATTCATTAATATATCCTTTATTATATATATGTGTGTATAGATATATGTATGTATGTTGATCAAACCTCGCAATATAAGCTATTTTAAAAAAACTATACTGCAGAGCCATTAATGAAAAAAAACTTAGTCTTCCCCTGTAATTTACTCCTGCAGAATATGTTAACAAACTTTAGTTTTCTTCCAAATTCGGATTTGGAAAACGTGTTTTCAAATATGCACAATATAATAAAGGATATGATGATCTAGACTTCGCAAAATAATATATTTATTTAAAAAAAAAAAATTATATTATAGAGCCATTAAGAAAAACAAAGAAGATATTAGTCTTCTAAACAGATATATACGATCTTGAAGAATATATCAATCAACCTTTGTTTTCCTTACATCAAGACAAGAACAGCAATTATTGCCTGGAGGCTGTACCGCCGTAGCCAACTTGTATAATTTCTAAATACTATAAGAATTTCTTAAATATTTAGTCTTAGATTCAAGACAGTCAAAACATTTTAAAAAGGGTTAATATTCATCTAGCACCTTGAAGTATTTTTTTTAAATGCGCCAAGCATTCTAAAGTATTTTTTCATATTCGTCCAGCACCGTAAAGTATTTTATAATTTATCTAGCACCCTGAAATATTTTTTTAGGTGCATCCAGTATGCTAAAATATTGATTTGATCATGTTGGATGCATAACAAGTCATTGTGAGGGCTATCAAATAAAACTAGAATAACTGTGCACTATAGTGATGCTAACCATGGTCGATTTCTTTGAGGAGCCAATTATTTAGTCCCTAGCTAACTATGTATTAATTACAAATTAGCCAAAGAGTGTAATGAAATTAATTAACTATTCGAAACTAAGCTAAGCTACTTTGTATAGTTTTTCCAAGTTTAATGAATGAAACTGAGTTATGTGAAATGTGAATATGAACTTTCTTGATGAGTGAATCCACTAGCTTTCCTAATTCCAATTTAATTGAGTTTAATTCCTTTGTTAAGTACTTAGGCTTGTGAGAAGAGACTTTCTCCAAACAACTTCTCTAATTAGCTAAACCCATCTAGACACCTAGCTTGAGTTTATTTCATTAGATTCATTTTGGTTGGCACCTGACATGTATTAAGTCTTGTAGGAGGCATTCTCTACTCAAATTGACAATTGCTAGAGACCTAGCCGGTCAAATAAGAGTTTCAAACACATGATTGATAGAAAAAGGCTAACAGTAGGGTAACAATTCATTCGACCACATCATTAAAGTACAAAATTTAATACAAATTTCAGTCTCAATGTAAAACAACCGAAAATACTACTCATTACAATCACAAAATGTAATTCCTAGACACTCAGGCTTAACAATTTATAATCATACAAAGTGAAATTTAAATTAAGGTAGAAGAAACTCCTAGAAGCACGAAGAACTCCAGCTAGATTCATTAATCACCAAGGAATCGAACAATCAGCTTCTGATGACATTGAGAGTCGCCTCACCAAAGCAGCTCACAAGCTTGGCCATCGAATCGGGACGAGGACATGAACGAATATGGAAGAGTGACCAAGAGAGGAACGATGATGATGATTGGTGGTGGAGGTGGAGAGTGTTGAAGCCGAAAGGAGATGGAGGTTGTTACGGACCTACATTAGGTTCATTTACTGTATGGCCCAACAAGTGGCAATCTGTATCAGAATCCGCCTATAATGAAGGGAGATCCTAACCAACCTATAATTAAGGCTATAATCAAGGAAGATCCTAATGAAGGGATTTGACCTAGATCTGGCAGCAAGGTATTTGGGCACACAGGGCTCACGAATCCAAACCCTATAGGTAAACTCTATAAATAAGAGGTAAACCCTAAGGTATGGACATTCTCTCTCTCAATTTACTATTCTGCCGTCACTATGCACACACACCACCCCCTTTGGCTAACGCCTATTCGTGCACAGTGATCTTCTATTCTCATAGGTATCTCATCCATAGATACTTAGGAGAGAGCTATTCAATCCAATATCAACTTACTAGTCCATCGAGCTAGACATATGTTGTTCTTATACAGAACATTGGCGCCGATCGTGGGGAACCATAAATTTTGATTCATGTGACCATAGATGGTTTCCACCAGAAGCAGCAGTCAGATCCCTTTGCAGGGGTAGTTGCTTGAAAATCCTATGCAGCAGAATCAAGAACCACCGCAACCTAAGGACGTCCCAGGTTATAACACGGTGCATCTTAGTGAAGATGTATCAGATTCGACTTCCTCCCAGTGCTTGCGGCTAATCTTCAGGATGCGGTGATCAAGCAAATCCGCGCAGAGGACCTTCCTCGGCAAATTCCACCAAAAGCCAGACATTCACTTTTTGCAAAACACTCTAGGTTTGATGTTAAGGCGGATGGAGGAGATGCATTTAGACGATTCTATATTTGATAAAGACAACACTATGCTCGATTGCTAAAATAGAACGACAAACAGATTTACGTCATGATGGTGGAAATAGCAACAATCAAGAACAAGGGTTTATGTTCAAAGAGATGAACCTAAAATTGAAGGCTACCCGAAACCCAAACATCATAAACCCGAAACCTCCATTGAAGTGTACCTAGAGACCAACCTCTTCATAGATATAGTCAAGGAACAAGAACAAAGTAACACAGGTTGCGATGACTATCGTAGTTGTGGACTATTTCACTAAATGGATCGAGGCTGAACCCGTATGACAATTACAACGGCTTGGGTTCGAAGGTTTTTCGAAAGAAATATTATCTCCGTTCGAGTCTCGGGTGAGGTGATCACGGATAATGGGACCCAATTCATTGATAAGGGTTTCAAGAAATGAAGTTTGGGTTCCACATCAAGCACCACTTCGCTTCGTGGAGCACCCTCAATCAAACGGACAAGCGGAAGCAAAGAATAAAATAATTGTCGACGGATTGAGGAAGCGGATGGAGGATGCAAAGTCCAGCTAGGTTGAGTAGCTATACTTCATCTTGTGGGGCTACAGGACCGGTACACAAACGTCAACCAGGGAAACTCCATTTAGGTTAACCTATGGATGTGAGGCTATGATCCCGCTTGAAATAGGTCATCCTTCGTGGAGAAGAATGAAGATTCTTCAAGAGAACGAGGAAAAGAATAGCGAAGCTTTGGCGGTGGAGTTGGACTTGATAGATGAAGTCCGAGTTACGGCACATTGCCGTGATATGGTCACCAAACAACTCATCGCCGCCAAGTATAATAAAAAAGTGAAACCTTGGTCATTTGAAAAAGGTGACTTGGTACTTCAAAGAGTGGACGTGGAAATAAAAATGCTAGAGACAGAAAGCTTGCCGCAAATTTGGAAAGCCCTTACCAGGTTAGAGAAAAGTTAGGCAAAAGAGCTTACAAGTTGGAGACTCTAGAGAAGAAAGCAATAAAATGAACATGGAATATGGATAAACCGAGAGTCTATTACGGTTAAATCCGAGTTAGTGTTCAAGTTTTGATTGCGGATAAACCGAGTCTGTCGGTTAGATCCGAGTTCGGTTGTTAAGTCTTTAAGTTCAATTTTCAAGTTTTGTTCGTGGATAAGCGAGTTTTTCGGTTAAATCAATTCCATCGTTAAGTTTCTAAGTTCAATGTTCCTTTTGAATTGTAACGCCGACTATGTCGGCAAGTTTAAATAAATGAAGAAAATTCTAGTTGAAGATTGTTTCAATTTGGTTCAAATTGTGCTAGTTATGAATGAATGAAGCCAGGGTCGTTGAACCCGGTTTTAAATAAAGTGTGAATGAAAGGCTAAAGCCGGTAGGCCGTCGAACCTGTTTCTGCATAAAGCGGAGGTATAAGCCTTCGTAGTTGTGATGCATCAAAACTTTATTTCGAGGTAATGAGGCGAATTGTTATGCTGACCTTGATCGAGGTCGAAATGTTTAAAACCTTGGTTTAAAAATGAGTTTGAACATGTGATGAATTGCCTTTACTCGGATCGAATTCGGCTTAAGAGAGTTGGAATGTAATGTGGAGGTTTAGTTAAAAATCTTCACCAAATATGATACCCGATTTTAATACTGGATGAATATTTTAGCGATTTTGCGTAATATATTTTTGACTTTGTCCCGGTCATTGAATAAAACTCGAACATAAGTTTGAGTTCATACAATTAACTTATCGATGTGATGAATGAAAGACTTGAAAGTACATTCGGGTTTATCAAGAAATGAATAATTTTTCATTGATGATTGAGTCGTCTAAGTACAAAGAAGTCAGTCGAATGAAGAAAAATAAATCGGTATACTAATCTTGCGTAAATCTTTACAAAGCAAAAATGGGAGTATGTGCTTCAAACAGAAGATACAAGCAAAAAGGACCCCTTGACCACCAATTAAGTGGAGCTTATCGGTTATGAAGAGACTAACTTGTTGAAGCTGGGATCCCGCCCTTTAGCTAGGAGGAGCTTCACCTCGGTTGAGCCTCCGGTTGAACCCCTCCTCCTACTGAGGTTGGGGATGTTGACTTCTTCGCCTTTGTCCTCATCTTGATCGGGCGGGATCAATTTCCGTCTTCTATAAAGCTTCGCAGTGCATGCCGGAGGTGTTCAACTCAATACTTGGGGTTCAAAACCGGATTTTCTCCACGGCGTTGTTGAAAGACTCCACTGCGGTATTTTCTAATGTGGCGGCGTAACGTGAGACCTCGGCATTGGTAGTCTTGAGTTCGGCTTTGGTCTCTTTCAACTCGGCTTTAACCTCCTCATCCATTGTGCATCATCTTCAATGTTTGAATATCATTGAAATGAGTTTGTTGAAGATGAAGAAAGTCCGATTCTACCTTCCTCGGTTTCTCCTATGTGATTAAGAGCTCTTCATAAGCCTTTTCCTAGCCCTTTTGATCGCCCTGGAGCTCCTCTTGAGCTTTGTTTCTTGCTCGCGAGCTTCGCCTCTCGATTTGACTTGTTGTAGCTTTTCATGAGATTTGGCGTATTTGTTTTCAGCGTAGCCAAAGTCCGGATTAATCCGGAGGCCTTCAAGGAGTTTAATTCAATCTCCAAGAGCTCCTCCATCTCGGCATCGGTCATGCGAGTGGGCTTGAAGAAGTGCTTAGGAGGACGCATAGCATAGTAGAGCTCTTTCGTCACCCCACCTTCCCAAAGGAATCCCTTTCTAAAGCCATTCCGGTGGATGAGAAGGAGGCACCTCAAAGGCTAGAGGAGGAGGAGTTGGAATAGCTTGTGGAATAGAGGTTCGATCGGCAGAGGCCGAGGCATCTTTTGTTCGAGTCGGGCCTTCTTGAACGCCCGGACTTCTTAGCCTTGGTTGCTTGGGGCTCATCCTAGCCTGCAGTCTGTCCGTGCTTTGGAGCTTGGAGCTTCTTGCTTATATCTATACTGAAGCTGCCCGCTTGTGCTTCATCATGGACACATAAGCAAGCCGCTTCACCATTCTCGAGTTGCACGTCAGAAAACAAAGGTAAGAAACTATGATTGATATTTATCGGGCAGAAAAGTAAAACACATAGTATAAAAATAAAAGAGAGTCATACTCATTGTCGAAGCTAACTCGGCTTGCCACTGGGAAACAAATGAAGTCGCGCTAACGTGGCCATGCTCGTCGACGTGTTCCATTAAGGTTAATATCGAGTTGGCCACGTGTCGGCAAGTCATGCGATCAAAACGATAGGAGGAGGAAGCTAATTTATGTTGGTCAAGAGTCTAGTACAATGGGAATTTCCAATCAAGTAAAATAAAAGATGAATTGTACAAGGAATAGTCAAAGATTTACACAAACGCTCGAAGGCTATGACAAAGCCCTAGCCATTGAGGTGAAATTGGGAAGGAACTAACTTTTAATGGTTTAGCACTTCAATCGAAACTCGGTAACAGAATCGAATACCAAGCCGGGTAATAAGATCCCGGTAGAAAAGAAAAAAGACGGGTTAGCTCCTTCTCTCCCGGAGCACACCGGCTCATCGCTACTGGGTGAGCTAAGGGTATAGTCCTCGGGATTGCCTATGGGAAGCTTGGCAATGTCTACCAGGGTTATCTCGGGCCGAGTTTTCAACACCGCGTGCGTGACCCACAGTACTTGTCATCCAAAACTCTAGTCGGATTGGTAGAACCCGACTCCTTGACCGAGATTCCTCGGCATGGTGTGAAGAAGTTGAACCCATTTATACCTATAACAAAGAAGTAAAAATCGGTAAGTGGAAGAACTACCTAACTGGAAATCTAGGACTTGGCGAAGAAAAAGCTTATAGACCGGGATGACCACGGCTACTAGAAGCGAGGATGGATTCAGGGACTAAGTTATGTCGATAGGAAGCTAAAGTGGACTCGGCTAAAGAATCAAGATCGTCCTCAATAAATTTGGAGCTTAAATAGATACAATCGTAACATGAACCGACGTACCCTACGGGAGGGATCCAGAGTTAGTATGATGAACATCCTCTAGTTGAGTGATGTGTGATGTTGGGAAAGATTTGACCCTACCTTGGCTCACGCTTGTGGATTAGTTATACCCTCACCCCAATCTCTCGGTTTTATCCCGCTCCGGTTATTGGAGGTCGAGACCTCTCTCGTATTCCCCCACTATGCCTTCTATGAAGCAAGACCGCTTGTCTCTCTTCTTCGCAGGGAGAATACCCCAAAACCAGTACCGAGCTTCGGGAGGGACTGTTTGACGCAACTCCTCCTCCTCTTGTGGAGTTATAGCATCTCGACTCGAAGACGGCAAAGGATTAACCTTATTCATTGCTACCGTAAATCAAAACCTAAAGAGGCACAAGATGCTCGATAAAAAGGGGGAAGGAGATATAGCTAGACAATTCTATATTTGATATTTGGGCCTGTTTGGGATCCCATCTAATGGGATAATAAGTCCATCATATGGGATAATAAGTCCATCAAAAAATTATGAGTGTTTGGGATAGGTTTTAGTTTGATGGGCTTCAAACTATGATGGAGATTTTTTTAAAGCCACAACCCCTAGCTTCGATCCCATTATTGGCTTCCCTATCAATTGTATATGTGGGCCCTCTTTGTAAAATGACTGTTCGCCCCAAGTCGTGCTTCTCTCTCTCTCTCCCGTCTCTCATCTCCAATTCGATTTTGATATAGGGCCTATACGATTTTTTATTGTACACTTATATTTTTCATATTTTCAAAATTGTAAATTCATGACATATTTTACAATATAATTTAATGGGTCAAAATTTACATATTCTTCAACACAAATGAATCGCCTTCGTGATAAAATCGAAACCAACTTGTAGGGGATAGGTTTATTTATGTTCAATAATTGTGTTGTAAAGTTTTTAAGGGTAATTTTACTATTTTATTTTTATATTTTATCCAAAACTATCACATTTTGTACAACACACACACACAGACATATCTATGAATTTGATTCATGCGCTTTTCTCGTCATTTTCCATCTCATCTATCTTTTTAAAAGCTATGCCAAACAAGTGCCCATTAGAAACAAAAGCAACACGCCACCACTATCCCAAACACAAATCACATCGTAAAATAAGTCCATTATGAAAAGTCCATCGAAACAAAAGCCACTTCTACCAAAGCTATCCTAAACGGGCCCAAAGATGACACTATGCTCGATTGCTAAAATAGAATGACAAACAGATTTACGACATGACGGTGTAAATAGAAAAATCAAGAACAAGGGTTTATGTTCAAAGAGATGAACCCGAAATCAAAGGCTACCCAAGAACCCAAATGCCAAACCCGAAACCAACCTCTTGAGAGATACAGTCGAGGAACAAGAACAAAGTAACACGAGAATCGCAAACTTCAAAGTGAAAACAAAAGAAGCAAAAAGAAATGGCGAATACTCGATAGTAAGAGGGTTTAGGAACCCAAAAGATACGAACCATAGAATCGTAAGAAGGCAAGTCTCTAGAGAAAAGCAAAGGTCTCTTGGAGGAAGAGGAAGCGACAAATGTGAAGTGGTGAAAATGGAGGGAAAGATGGGTATATAAATGTAATTGTTGAGGATACGAATCCGAAGATTCAAGGATAAAAGAGACAATTCACCCAAAAAGCGATGATGGCGTACGAGAAATGATGTACGCATTTAATGCGCATAGTGGGTGCATTTAATGCGCACAAATGCCGTAGACGACTAAGTGTGGCGCTTTACTTTTTGGAAGTCGAGAGATGCAGTGTTAATTTGTCATGATGAGATAAGAGGAGGAAACTAAGCCCACTCGAGTATATACGACTCCTCAAATTTTATCCCAGTTCATTGAGCATACGCCATCAATAATTGGGATCAACGTAGACGAGATCGGACAAGTACATGAAAGATAAGCAAATGGACCGGTTCTGTTCATGATAATCTAGATTGGGGGAAGCTCGGTGCTACAACGGTGAACCGGAATTCGGATGTTGGTGCACAAGAAATCCAAACAATCATGAACAGGAATGGAGTTCAAAGTGAATTAACTTAGATTATACATCTGGGGCAAATTAATAGGATGTGAATAAATCCGAGGTTTGTTGAAACTCATATAAAAGTTGAATCAACCGGATTGTAATCCGGGGAATTCACAAGTGGAACGTGGATAAAAGCTAAATGAAAATCAATTTGAAGCAACTCGGATACAATATCCGGGTTAGACAATAAATGCACCCCAGCAGTCCAGAGACCTGAACTACCGGGCTGGGGGGCAACTGTTACTGACCTACATTAGGCCCATTTATGGTTTGGCCCAACAAGGGGCAATCCGTATCAGAATCCGCCTATAATGAAGGGAGATCCTAACCAACCTATAACTAAGGCTATAATCAAGGAAGATCCTAATCAAGGGATTTGACCTAGATCTGACAGCAAGGTACTTGGGCTACAAGGCACACAGGCCCACGAATCCAAACCCTACCGGTAAACTCTATAAATAAGAGGTAAACCCTAAGGTATGAACATTCTCTCTGAGTTTAATATTCAGTCGTCACTGTGCACACACACCACCCCCTTTGGCTAACGCCAATACATACACAGTGATCTTCTATTCTCATAGGTATCTCATCCATATATACCTAGGAGAGAGCTATTCGATCAAAAATCAACTTACTAGTCCATCGGGCTAGACATCCATTGTTCTTATACATAATAGAGGTGGAGGTGCGTGTGGGTCGGCTTCCTGCTCCTCAATATAATTCTGCCCTAAATATTAGTTAGCAAAACGTTGATTTCGTGTTGGTCCTTCGGGGTGATTTTGAAAATTCAGGTTCTTGACTATTAATGATTTGGTTCCCTTTTCTGTCATTTCTGACATTAGGATCCTTCATAGATATTAATTCTGGTTCTTAGCTGTCATTTCCAGATTTGCTCCAATTTTCCAAAATAAGCTACAATACAAATTAAAATATTGTAGTACAATATATTCCAAAAATTGATTATTTAAGAACAATCACAATAATATGACAATTAGGCCCCTTTTAATTCTAATTCAATGCAATCATTATTAATCTCAATTTATCTTAATAAATGTATTTTAATCACAATAACTATGACAAAATCCCTATAAAAATATATAATAAAATAGGGACTTGTCAACGCACATGAAAAATACTTTAGCGTGCTGACGCAGTTGAAAAAATACTTAGGATGCTGAATCCACCAAACCCTTAAAAACGACATCATGTATCATGTGTGGAAGACATTGATTGTTGCTCCCGAAAGTTATTATAATTTAATTATCACAAAACGATAATAATTACATAGCACATGTACACTAGTTTTATATTATCATTGGTAATAGATTCACACCCAAAGGGAAATCGAATTAATTAAGGGGTTGACGAATTTAAAAGATGCAAAAAATCCATCAAACAATAGAAAAAAATTAAAATTATTCAGATGAAGAAGCACCTATCCATCTATATAAAGCAAGACTTCACATGGATTAATTCACACTTCCCACTTCCCACTTCACACAGAGAAACATAAAGATGAACGACAACAATATTGCTCAAAGATGGAGAGTCCTAAGTGGGCAAGATCACTGGGAGGGTCTTCTAGACCCTCTCGACATCGATCTACGAAAATACCTAATCCACTATGGACAAATGACACAGGCCACGTACGATACATTCATCTCAGACACAAATTCCAAGTTCGCCGGAGCGAGCAAGTACGCGAAGAAAAACTTGTTCAATAGGGTTGGCTTAGAGAATGGGAATCCTTTCAAGTATAGTGTTACAAAGTATGTGTATGCAACTTCACAAATCGCTGTTCCTGATGCTTTTTTGATAAAGCCATTGCCAGAGGATTGTTGGAGCAAGGAATCAAACTGGATTGGGTATGTTGCTGTGGCCACAGATGAAGGCAAAGCTGTTTTGGGAAGGAGGGATATTGTGGTTGCTTGGAGAGGGACCATAAAGACGTTGGAGTGGGTTAATAATTTCCAGTTTCTGTTTGTTCCTGCTCCTAAAATTTTTGGTAGTAAGGGTTTGGGTTTGATTGACCCTAAAGTTCATCTAGGTTGGTACTCTATGTACACTTCAAGTAATGCTCACTCTCAATTCAATACCACCAGTGCAAGAGACCAGGTATTAGGTGTTTTTTTTTTCTTCTATTTTTGTAGCAAACTATTTAGTGTTTATAGAGTCATATTTGATTATGACTAATCTGATTGAGTCTAGTTGTGCTCAAAATGAAAGGCAGATCTTTAAAAGCATTTTTCTGCGTTCTTACAAACTCAAACCTGAATCATTATGCTTAAGACGAAATTAGCCTTTTCGCTCAGACCAGTATACCCAATTTGTGGTGTTTGCCAATTGATTCAATTTTGCAATTCAGGTCCAGGAACTTATGTTCAGTTAAACGCAAATTTAATAGACACAAATTCAACACCTTCAAATTCATAGGATTTAGATTTGACTGTCTCTGTGTGTGTGTATATATATTAATTTGATAGTTCCACCTGTTATGTTTTCTCAAAAGTGTTCATAAGATTCTATCTTAATTCGTACTTTCATTACATGTATATATTATTCATACCGTCAGAAGGAACAAAAGTTTGAATTAAGTTTGTTACTCACTATTATTGCACAGATCAATACAGAATCTAAAATAATAAATAAAATAAAACCTGTGATCATACAATAATATGGAAATTGACTTTTGTGTAGATCCAATATCTGAGGATAATAATTAATTCTTAATGATGTGCAGGTACTAAGTGAGATAAGAAGGCTTGTAGATCTATACAAAGACCAAGAAATAAGCATAACTGTGGTAGGGCACAGTTTAGGAGGTGCACTTGCAACCCTAAACGCCGTTGACATAGCTCAAAACGGCTACAACAAGCCAACACACATACCAGAAAAATCATGTCCAGTCGTAGCCTTTCTGTATGCGAGCCCTCGAGTCGGAGAAATCATCTTCAAGAACGCTTTCAATGATTTGAAAGACCTGAGAGCCCTAAGGGTTGAGGAAATTCTTGATGTGGTTCCAAAGGTTCCTCCTATGCCGCCATTTTTAGAAGTTGGTGATGAACTGAAGATGAATACTCAGAACTCGCCTTACTTGAAGAGTCCAGGAAATATCGTTACTTGGCATAACTTAGAGTGTTACCTTCATGGACTAGCAGGAACACATGGAGTTTTTGGAGATTTTGAATTGGTGATGAATCGTGATATTTCACTTGTGAACAAAGGTGTTGATGCTTTGAAAGATAAATATCTTATTCCTGCTTCTTGGTGGGTTGAGAAGAACAATGGAATGGTTCAGAAAGAAGATGGTTCTTGGGAGCTGATGGATCATGAGAATGATGCTTTCTGATTGATTCGTCAAGGTTAAATAAATTAATAATAAACTAAAGAAAACGTGGTTTTGTATTTTTCAAATTTGTTTATGTTTCTGAGTGTTCTAATAAAATATCAACAATGCATGAGTGTACTGTTGATATTGATGTATCTTTTCGTTTTGTCCTTCATTTATATATAAATAAGTTCTATAATTTGTCTTGTTCATCTAGGCTAATTGGTTCCTCGATGCATATCCTTACGTATTCTTTTGACTTTTACGTACTTTAATTATTAAGAGGTGCATTCAGCTTGGAAAATGGATTCATATCAATTACAATGACACATTTAATGTCAAGCAATTACAATCAACCCTCTTCTTAATCAGTACCAAATATTGTTTTGAATGATGAGAAACAACCCGTAAACCCTTGGGATTAGTGAGAGAGACCCATGTTAGCTTCACTCTTAGTGAGAATTATATAATCAAAAATACTTAATTCACTAAAATGTTGCAAATTGAAGATATGAGAAGATGAAAAACAATACTGCTATTATAGATTCAAATAAAACATACACCTCTTGCCTTTCTCACACGCACATACAACTCTATTTTTTCTCTCTCACAGTGCTAGGGCACTTTTTACTCTTGTCTCTCTATTCTTATCTTTCTAAAACTGATATCCATTACATTGTAACACACACATATATAGATGTAATCAACCGACTAACTATTTCAATATATATTATTTCACTATTTTTATGCCGCCAACTCTGTGCATCTTGCTTTCCTTTGTAGCCTGATTCTAGCATATTTAGTGCAACCTCTATTGTTGACTTTTCCTTTTATCCATTTGTTTCACAGCCCATAGCTAGTAACTCTTGTTTGGCTTCTCTTCATAGCCGTCATTATTGACTTTGGCTTTCAAAGTTGTTTTTGCTTCATGTGATTGTCAGGAGCCTTCTACAAATATTCAGTCAGGTAGTGGAAGAGAGAAAGAGCAAAACGGATTGCCTTACTTCTTATCCGTATACCACCTCATGCTTCTATTTGACAACTCATCTTCTAATACTCCATTTGTTTGACAACTCATAATTTTACAACTTTAACTTTGGCGGTGAAATTGATGGAGGCACTAGCCATTATATTTCTGATGGAACCACCGGTATCTATCACCTTTTCTAGATCCTATAATTGTCATGCATATATCTGAGCAATCGATTAATATAGCCCCACCTGACGGCGGACCATTGGGCAGTGGTGTCCCAGTGAGAGTTTTCTCCATACTCCAAGATAGAACTTGAAACTAGCTGGTTAAGGGGCCAAGGTACTTACTACCGAGGCTAACTCTCGTCAGTGCACTAGACGTTCTACTTCTCTCATCTTGTTATTCTCTCATACAAACATTTTCAAACATTCCTAACACCAACATCTTATAATTTTGAGCTGCAAAAGTTCTATTTTGTTAAAAGTCTGTTTTATGTTAGGAGATACCTGTACAGGCGAAATAATCTGTGACGTACGTGACAGCTCAGACTTTAATATCTACATTATTTTGCCAATAAGTGATTATCCTCTTTCACCTTATTTATTCTTAACTTGTGCTAATGTTTTTCATGATACTGTATGCACGACAATAAGACGTATGGTCTTATTATTATTATTTTAAATAGAAGAGAAACAAGTTTCTCCGGTGAAGATGATTAAGATACCTATATCTTGATTTAGGTAAAGATAAGTTATCATTAAAAAAATGAACCTAGCAAACTAAACAGATCAGCTGAAAATCTTTGATTTCTTCTGCAAGCTTTTCCCAATTTATTTATTTATTTGGGGAAAGTGCTCTTACCATTCTTGTTAATGAAGTGAGTTGGTATTTATAGAATATGCATGTGTTGAACAAAATAAAATATGAAGATAAAGACAAGGTTAAATGGTAGAGCCATTTATGGAAATCTGCAAAATAGTATATATCTTTATTAAAATATTGCAAACATTACTTGCGGCAATAAAATTGCATAAATAAACTTCCAATATTGCAAATATCGAGGCCGACTTTATCATCATCGTTCTCGCCAATACTTCTTTGTTTTTGGTTTTTCTTTTTAGGTGTGGGGACTCCATGAATGAACGGCTCAATATGCGCTGATAAATAAACCTTACACGATGTTATGAGTATGACAATTATGAATTCATTAATCTTATAATTAATATCATATATCACAATCATAGCACGTGCATTGGACTTCTTGATAAGAATATCTGATCTAAAAATAAAAATATTTGTTGAAATAAGATAGAATATTAAACATCACAATACAAGAGAAAGCATCATATGACCTTGTAGATGTATATAAACATATATAAATCTGTCCAATGGATATGTTACGGAATCTTACTACATATAAAATCAATCGCTTTGGTAAACTTCTTATTGACATATTTCTTTATGAACATTAATTAGGCACCTGTAATAAACGTAAATTGTTGTCAACATCAAAATTTATTGTGTTATTTATTTTATTTATTATTTCCAAAAATATTGGGTGATTGGGAGATTTTAATTTTATGACATTCTTACCAAATTTTTATATGTTATTTGGTATCTAGGTAATACTATAAAGGGTTAAGGAGCAATATGGCCAACAAACTATTATCTCGGGAGCGTCCAACACAAATAACTTTTAAGTGCACTAAAAATACCAAAAACTTATAAAATGTGAAGTCAGAGACAAAAATAAAGTAGAACTTTTTGTGTTGGCGCTTCAGGAGTAAAACATTTTTGTGTAAAGAAAAGAAAAAAGGTTTTTAGTTTAATGATATTATAAGACCTACGTGATAGTATAGTACAAAATGTTTTTTATAAAAAAACGGATAAACTGTTTTTATAAGATGGAAAATGAATGGATCACTGTTATTTTTGTGATGAGTTGAATATTTCTGTTTGTTTCGATCCCAAAAAGAAAAATATTTTTGTTTGATAGAGCTTGATATTTAGAGTATCTTTTAATGATTAGCCGTAACTTTAGGTTTTTAGGGTTTTAATTAGTAATTTTGGTGTAAGTAAGTTTTTATGTGAGATTTAAGTGCAAGGGTAATTTGAAAATTAAAATGGCTAAATTGTTATATTTTTGTTAATTTTGTGATTCCCATTATTATTTATTTGAGGACATATGATATTATCTTTGTGCATTTGATCGTGTAGGTGATGATTTGTGATAACTTTAAGAATTTCATATTCTTTAGCACATTTTCACTTCAATTTAGAGCTTTATTATTGTATGTATAAATAATTGAGAGAAAATGTTGTGCTTTTGAAATGATTTATCATAAAATAGAGCTTCTTTGGGTTTGTATTGATTTTCAGGTTAGTATGGAAAAATTGTTGATGAAAAATTAGTTGGGAAAAATCTCAAGTTGGAAAGATTTCGGAAGCAAAATGATCTGAGGCGCACTATACCTTCGCTACAGCCTAATGAAAAATAAGGAGAATTGAGCTGCAGCACACTACATCTTGGCTGTAGCCAAATTCTAAATAGAGGCAAACTCAACTGCGGCTCAAAACAGTTCAACCGCAGCCGACTTGCTGACAGCAATACGCACAACAACACTAAGCCAAAAAATCAAGGTTTTAAAGCCCTCAATTCGTGTTTAGCCGCCATTATGAACTTTTGGAAAGCATTTAGGTTTTTATTTTTTTATTTTTTGCTAAGTCTTGCCTCTTGATGGAGATTGAGATAGGTTTTAGAGCTTTTAAGAGATTTGGGGCTTCTTTTCTTTGTTTTTCCTCTCCATCTTGCTTCCTCTACTCTTGTTTAGGGGTGGAATCAAGGGGGCCTAGGGGGTAAAATTTTAAAAGACGAAACCTGAATCACTCGCTAGACATGAGCTATGCCGTAGTTAATAAGATGAAGAACGAAGGTCGCTGGAAATGAAACCCAGAGATGAAAGAAGGAGATGTGAAAAGTAAAGTTATTATACTCTGTCTCTTATATCAGTTTTACTATCATAAAGAGATCTTCCAGATTCCGCTATGTACTTACTTGGGTTCAATGAAGGTAGTATTAAAACCGTGGAGGAATAAGAGGTTGAGCATGTTCCACGTGTACAACTCAAGTTGATCTAGATTTGTAAATGATAAAGAGACCTTCAATTATGATAATTCAAGTTTGAGGTCCACTGTAGAAAGAATTTTTGGAGTGTGGAAGAATAGGTTTGAAATCTTACAAAGAATTATAGCTACCAAACATAAGTCCACATGGTTTGTGCAACAATGGTCATACATAATTTTATTAGGAGAAATTCTCAAAAGATATTAATTTCATAGAAACTAAATATAGGTCAAGTAGATAATAATATTAGTGTAGATGAAGAGCCTTCATCCACAAATTATGCAACACCATCTTCTACCCACATGAATACTATTCACGACACAATTAGGGATGGAATTGTACGGGACATGTGATCCAATTAATTATGTAATATTATTTGATCTAATTATGTATTTTAGCATTGTCAAATTTTCCAACTAGTAATTTTTCACTTTTTGTAATTTTGATTTTAAATTTTTTTGGCAATTATCTCAAAAGCCACTTATACTACTGCCATTCCAAATTAGTTTCGGTTTCACAAAATCTACTTATTGATAGAGTGATTAGGCTTGTGCTTACTCTTCCAGCTTTCTAGAGCAACTATTGAAAGATTTTACTACATATGAAGATAATTAAGGACGTTTTGAAATAGAATGGAAGACCAATTTCTTAATGATTCTTTGATTACATACATTGAAAAAGAAATTGTGTTGAGTTTTAGCATGGATTTAACTATAAATAAGTTTAACAATATCAAAACATGTAGAGTAAGAGTCAAGTGGAGTGATCTTAATTTTTGTAATAGATTTCTTTTATTTTTTGTATATTAGGTCGTATTATATTTCAAGTACTTTTATTTATGATATAGTATTTTTGTTGTCGCCCCCATCTTTGAAATTCTTGGCTCCGCCACTGCTCTTGTTCCATGTTTTTGTTGATGTATATGTATATTCTCATGGATTTGTTGAACATGCACTACTATAGAATCACATATATTTGACACTCCACACCTAATAATTTTCATGAAACCGTTAAATATAAAGATGTAGAATTATATGAAAGAAATATATAATAGTGATTTAAAACAACCGTTAAGTATACGAGACAATATTTAATATTATTATATGACCATAATGATATATAAGTTTGTTTTTTTGGGGAAAAAAGTATCGTTGATTTGCTGGTTGTGTATAAAAACCATTAAATATAGGCTAACAGTTGTTTATCAAAATAACGTGAAACTTAATTATTTATTTACGATTTTTCAAAATAAACTGTCAAATATACGTCTTTAAAATCCCTTTCTGAAACCTATACTATCACGATTTCAAAATTTCCACCATTTCTCTGTGTGCTCAAAACAGCTCTGACCACTTCCAGCATCCCAACCACTATTTCACTCTTTGTTGTTGCAGGACTTGTCATTCTCTTCAATTGCATATTCGTTGTAGTCCGTGAAGGTGTTTGTCATTTTTGAATCTCCATTTTTAGTTGTACGTTCATAAAGGTGAGTTTTTGTGGTCTTAATTCGTTGTGAAGTCAAATAGTGTTCTCTAAATTTCTATTTCAGATGATTTGTTCAATTAGAGTACTTAAGGGTCCGTTTTAGATTTTGGAATTAGGGTATGGAGTAGCCATTTGGTTTTTTTTTTTTTTTTTTTTTTGAGGAATTGTTCTTTCGTTTGTTCTGTCAAGACCGATTGAATTGAAATCCCAATATTGCAACTTTGTCTCATTGTTATATTAGTTCAAAGTAGCCATGTGGTTTTGTCTAGCGTGTTGGAGCCAAAATATATTCAGCTTATTATTTTTATATTTTTAATTGCTTCTGCGGATGAATTTAATACAGCTAGACTTGATGCTGTCATTTATGGATATTATGCTACTCTAACATCCATTACTTATGTTGTGGCTGGTAAAATAATAATTTCCTTGGGTGTTACATGTGCAAAAGTTAAGCCTAATGTTTTTGTTAAACTCAAAACACTACAAAAAAACCATCATTTGCAGCGGTCACATATAACCGCTACAAATACTTGTATCGCTACAAATACTTGTATTTGTAGCGGTTAAAGACAACCGCAACAAATTCATAGCGGTAGCGATGGCGCCAAAGTGCGAGTTTGTTTGCAACGAACTTTGTAACGGTGACAACAAAATAAACCACAACAAAAGTGGTGCAAGCTTGACGCGTAAAGACGCGAAAGTTTGTGGCGGTGACTTTGTAGCAGTTGTAAGGAAATAACCGCTACAAAGTTGGTGCTAGGTTTGGTGTGTGACGGCGTGAACGTTGTCGCGGTGAAGTTTGTCACGGTTATATGAAAATAACCGCTAGAAAATGCGAAATGATACCATATTTGTTGCAGTCGGGAAAAGCAAGACAAATCCTATAAATTTGTAGCGGTTATTGTAATAATCTGCTACAAATATTCTCGTTATATATAGGGTGACTCAATCCGTACATCGATTATAAATATTTAATAATAATTAGATTTGAATTGTCATGAATGAACTATCTCGGCTTGGTAGTTGAAGACATGCAGATATCATCAGCTCTCATCCTTGAAGCCGAGATGAAAGCTTCAGATATTTGCATCTCTCATCGTTGAAGCCGAGGTAGTTCCTTCAGTTACA
Source organism: Acacia pycnantha (assembly GCA_025563575.1). Classification (NCBI taxonomy): domain Eukaryota; kingdom Viridiplantae; phylum Streptophyta; class Magnoliopsida; order Fabales; family Fabaceae; genus Acacia; species Acacia pycnantha. The sequence continues at coordinate 413,649 of JAMWYP010000238.1, read as the reverse complement.
ATCCAGAATTAATTATTTCTTTGACGTGAAAACTTCTACTCTTCTTAAGATAGTCCAGCATGCAGCCGAAGATTAGGTTCCAATATAGCTGCCTTTCTCTCATGAAAATATCTCTAATCAAAATGACTCAGTGAGTTTTTCGTGGGAGATCGGCATCTATACTGAATCCGAATCTTCATTGTGGCATGCTGGAAATTTTTTTTAGTAAAAAATGATATTTGTAGTGGTTATAAGAGAAACCGCTACAAATTGAAGATGTCAGTCAATTTGTAGTGGTTATGTCCCAGTAACCGCTACAAAATGTCAAAGGTCAATCAATTTGTAGCGGTTTTATAACTACTACAAAATGTCACGACGAACGAGGCAGAGTTATGATATTTGTAGCAGTTGATGCATCGGTTTATCCATAACCACAACATAATGCTTGAACTTTGTAGCGCTTATACTTGAGAACCGTTACAAAATGAAGTGGGTTTTAAACAACGCATCCCCTCATTTTGAATCACGCAAGGTTTGATTTCTTGCCTTTAAACTTTTGATTTTCTTACATGTAGCGGTAAAACTTATACATTATGGTTTCTAAGGGACATGTAGGGAGAGGGAAAGAGGTTGTATGGGGTAGAGTAGGTATAAGGGCGTAGTAGTAGAGGGGGCTGTACGAGAGGGCGTGGGGGTCGAAATATCCCTTAAGTCCGTCCGTCAACGACCTCGATGAAAATGCTAAGATAGAGATTAACTTTCCCATTAGCGAGGCAGAGCGGTTTGTTGATAGGGAGATCAAGTGGGACCAAGGGAACCCCCGACTGTCATCTTTGCGTTCCACCGGATTTGAGGTGGATGTTGAAGGTAAAAGTAATTATTTCTATGACAAAATTTAAATTTAAATTCCTTACGTTTAATTAAATTATATTTAAACGCAATACAAACATGTTTTTATAATTGTGCAGATACGCAGGGGATTATCGGTAGGAGGACGATGGATGTTCTCGGGGTCAATCTGTTGGAGGGCCCCGCGTTGTAGTCCCTTGGAACAAGGACACAATCCAGTGATTAGCAATAGCGGTCACTGTTTAACCGATTCCTATCGAGAATTAGGCGTGGTTCCCCTTGACTTCAAGGATTGGAAGCATGTTCTAAAGGGAGTAAGGGCAAAGCGTTTGGGGACATTGTGTAGGTAAGTTATGTTGTTTAATTAAATTTTACATGTAACCGATTATAATTTGTGGTTTATTTATTTATTACTTAATTAATTAATAATTAAATTATGATACAAAGCTAAGTTTAAAGTGCTAGGCAACGCAAAGAGGTACGCACCGCCGAAGATAGGGGATGGTTGGAAGAGTCAAGGGGTCATCTTTACACCAACAGAATGGAGATGAGATGATTCCTCTAAAAAAGTTTAAATTAATTTATAGTTTAGATATAGTTTAACTTAATTTATAATTTAAATTTTGTTTAATTATAGTGTAAATATTAGTTCATTTATAGTTTAAATTTTGTTTAAATTAATTTTTTTAATTGTAGTTTAAAAATATAAAAAATAAATAAATTATTTATAGTTTACATTTGGTTCAAATTAATTAAGAGTTTAAATTTATTTTAAAAATTTTAAATTAATTTTTCTTTTAAATATAGTTTAACTTAATTTATAGTTTAAATATTAATTAATTTATAGCTTAAAATATACTTTGTTTAAATATAGTTGGAATATAGTTTAAATTACTTTATAGTTTAAATATAGTTTAAATTAATTTAAACTTTAAATATAGTTTATAAGATATCAAAATAATAATGAATTTCACTTAACAATTTGTTTGCTCCTTTTTGTAGGCTCTATCCCAAAGGAACAATTAAGCCGGACACAGTAGAGGATCCATCGCACGGTAGGATCCAAGATGTTTGTTGTGACCTACATGAGCTGGTATGCTGAAAGTTTAATTTATTTTAGGTTTAAATGATTGATTGTTTTATTTTTGAAATAAAAAAGTTGATATTCTTTTAACTCTTTTAGCAAACAAAGGCTTGGGAGGAGAACTATCAAACGGATTATGGGAGTTGTTCACATACACCCATGACACAAGTGATGGGACGTCGACCTCTGAGGCAGCAGAAGAGATAATAGTAAGTTACAAAAAAATATTTATATAGTTAATTTAATATATTTAAATTGAATTAAATTGTTTGATTAATGTTTTATCACCGGTGCAAAAAAACTTTAAGATCAGCCTCATTTAGACCGGATTATAGAGAATCGTGTCTTCAAAGTATGACCGATGGCAGTTTCGTAAATATAAAGAACTTTTGGACCGGCTTATAAAGGATCCTATCTTAAAAATATGATCAGTGACACTTTCGTAAATATATAGAACACTTTTAAGACTGGACTATAAAAGGTCCTAGGTCTTAAAAATATGACCGTGGCACTTTCGTAAATATATAGAACACTTTTAAGACCGGACTATAAAAGATCCGGTCTTAAAAGTATGACTGTGGCAATTTCGTAAATATATAGAATACTTTTAAGATCGGGCTATTGATCAAACGATATTTTTATATGATTTTTCGTGATTAAATTGGGATTCTTAATGCATTTTCAAGAGGATCCGAGAAGCGGTGGGGAATTGATGATTAAAACAGAACAGAGTGAGCGCCGCGAGAGAGGAGAAGGAGAACGAACGAAAAAAAACAAATGAGACCATCATCGATCACCTTCACCCTTCTCCCTCTTCGTCACGGCGACCTCCACCATCTTCTTCATCGTCGCCGGCGACTCCACAAGGACAACCACCGGAGCAGATGCGGACTGAGAGAACCGAAGATTCAGAGCAAAACGGAGAACACAGAGAGCATCGGACTTCTTCTTCTTCTTCCTCCACTCTTCCCTCGTCGCCGGCGACCACTGTTCACCCACCACCGTCGACCATTCCCTCTTCTCCACAAGCTCGGCCACGGAAATCGTTCTCACCACCACACCATCTCTCTCACTGCCAAGAACCACCGAGACCACCATCCTCATTGCCTAGCTTTCACCACCACTCTCCTTCTTCTTGGCAAACTGCTTTGTCTTCGTGTTCTCGTGGTTTTCTACATATCACGGAACATTAATTTTGTTTGGAGGAGTTATTTTCATGGTTGGCGTGGCTGATTTCCTTGCTTCTTGGGATGGATTAAGAGGCTTGAGTTTCAAAGCTTTAATTGGGGAGTATTTTGTTCAATCTATTTTCTATTGATTACATTTTAATTTCCTAGTTTTAGGAATATTGTTTAGTAATGTTGAGACTTAGTTTACCCTGTTGGATAACTTTGTTAGTTTGATAATTGTGATTGGATTGAATTTTGTAGCTTGTTGGATTATTATATATGTATTTCCTTATGGATTCAATGATATTGTGTTATCTACGTGGTATTGTTAGATAATATGATTGAATTGGATTAATTGAGTGGCGTGGTATCGCATTCATTAAAGAGGAACCAAGTTGCATTAATTCAATCATAATCACACACTAAGTGGTTTTAAACAATATCTCAAGAGATAGTAGTTTGCTACGGTAGTAGGAACTACTATTAATTGAGAATATTGGACTCAAGTGGTATCTTGGGGTTTTTCATCTAGACTTAGTGAAAATTTATTCCTATATTTAATTGAACTATGATAGTCATATTCCATTTCCAAGAACATTCACACCCATTTTCATACTCCATTCCATTTTATAAAGAAAATACCAAAAATAATAGGTTAGCATTTAATTTCATTGCATTCTTATTTTAGTTTATTAATTTCAAAAATCAAAAACCAATTTTCCCCTTGTTTTAATTGCATTTGCATGACATTTAGATTACTTAGGATTCAATAAAAGGCTCCTCGAGAGAGAGAACGATCCTAGGGTTGACTATACGCAATCCTTGGTTTATTTTTGATTGTGGACCCCAAGGCTAAAGACAAAAAAGGCCCTAATCAAATGGCGTCGTTGCCGGGGAGCTAAGTAATTGGCTCCCTAGGTAATCTAATTGTCAAATTCACTTTTGACAAGGGGTTTCTCGTGTGAAGCTTTTTAGTTCTGCATTTTTTATTTTTCATTGCATATAGTTTAGGATTTTTGCATTTAGGTAGTTTACATAGCATTCATTACATTCTTGTATTGTCTTGACTTGGTAGCTTCTGTGTGGTGTGTTTGCATTAAATTTGATATAATGTTGAGCTTAATTGTTTGAATTCACCATGTCTCCAAGTTGATTCCTAGATACTTGCATCTTTTGTCAATTTTTTTTTTTAGATTCATTTTCTTAGTTAGATAAATACTTGTGATTCATTTGGGAATTAATTGTATTGAACTTTTATGGCTTGGTTTAATGGTAATCAAGATTCACTTTTTCAATCACACTCTTTTGTAGGAGATTCAACCCGAAATGAAGAGTCTATATCTCAAAGCATCGATTCCATGCTACAAACAATACGGACTCTTCAAGCTAACTTGGGAATTCAAGATAAGAGTCCAATTGGTCAAGAATGTCATGGTCCATTCCACCACCTCTATCATGAACCTTACCACCAATCTTCATTTACACCAAATCAAACACTACACCTACCCTATAGATCATACCATGAGCCTTCTCCACCACCATACAACCCATATTATGAGCCTTCTCATAATCCTCTACCATACAACCGCATGCCATACCATGAACCTCCTCCTCCATTCCATCCCATTTAACCATGTCATCCATCTCATGAATCCCTATACCCATTTGAGCCACCCTATGGACCTCATTCTCAACCTTGTGTGCCAAACCAAGAACCTACCACTAGTGCAGTCTTTAGAAAATTAAAAAATCAAGTGACTCAAACGGTAGACGAGGAGCGGTCATACAAGGCCAACTTTGACCATCAAATGGACTTGATAATGAGACGAATGGAACATCAAGAGAATGATAATGAGAGAATGGAAAAGGAAATTGAGCGTCTCACTCAAAGAATCACAAGTGTTGAAGACTGATTTCCAAGAAAATCCTCTTCCCATGTTCACACATACACAAGAAGCGGAGCAATTGAAGAAAGAAAATGAGGAGTTGGAGAAAGGAATGGAGTGGCATACACAAGAGCCTTCTACGTGTCATACTCCACAAGAGGCTTGCTCATCACATACACTTCCACATGAGCCACCCACTCCACCATGCCCGAACATCAACCCCAACCCTCTACACTTCAACCTTCGAACTTGATGTCTTCCTCGCCTTGCCATATATGGATGCTCAAACCCTTGCCTTGAGAAGAATGTATGACGAACTAAAGGTTCGGCATCTACATTTATTCAATCTCAAAGAGGTACTTCCTAGTGGATTCTCTGAGGAAATAGAAGAGGAAATGAAGGACATTGAAAAATTCAACAAGGCATTTGTTCACCATGTGCTATGGATTAAAACCGAAGGAGAAGAAGGAGCTCCATGGTCATGTACCTCCAATGATGATGGGAAAACCGAAGAGCAACACCTCAATGCCACTTCACAAGTGGAAGTTTCCAATCCTTGGGTACCTACTCCCACACAAGCACAAGAAGTGAAACAAGTACAACGAGCATTGAAGAGTCTTCACTACCATTTGCCCTCAAATGTTTGAAAATGTAATTGCTCAACCCATTAGTTCTAGTAGTAGCGATTCAATTGTACTTGTTGATGAGTGTGCTCCTACTTCTTTATGTGATGCTGTGGTTGTTGAAAATGCTTCTCTTCATAGTACTAGGGATGATTGTGAAAAATTGAATGAAATATTTTCATGTTCTTGTGCGGAAGATCGAATATCTGGTTGAATTTCGAAAGAAAGCGTTTAGTGAAGTGGTTGATTCTACTATTGATCATAATGCACTCTCTTGTACTATTGATGATTCTAAGCATGACAATTGTGAACATGTTGACTCTTGCATAGATGACAATGTGGTTGATTTGAGTAAAAAAGATCATAGCCTAGAATGTCAATTGCATGGAATTCCCATTGGATTACGTCCTTGTAGCCTTGTTGGAGACAAAGATTCAAATTTTGATTGCTAAAATTCCACATGTTGATGAATCTTTCCAACAAGTGCTTTCTTGTGACTTACCACTGACTTAGAAAAGAAAAATAATTGTTTTGAATCTTTAAAAGCTCCAGGTGGTGATGATTTGAAAAATTCTCTTCCTTCTTCCACTCTTTCGCCTTCCATCTCTTGTGATTGCACTGCTGATGTCGTGTACCCCAACACTAAGTTGGATTCCGCACTTTCCACTTTGCAAACACAAGAGAATTTTCAAAATAAAACTGTTTTTTTAACTCCTACTGATGGGAGTAATATTGATTTCCTTGAATGTGATAGTTACTTGGAGAGTTTGATCCCTAAAATGTCTTTAATTCACTTGAAATCTCTCCATGTTTCTATTTTTGGATGGGATACTGCTGGTTGCTTGTCTTCTTTACAGGCACATTCTTGGAAAGGTCCTCGATGGAACCAACATCCGCCGTACATTCTGGGACCTCTTCCAATTGATCCTGAACCACCTCCACCAAGGAAAACCAACGCGGAGAAGATGTTATAAAAGACAAATGCATGATTCTCATCGGGGATGAGAACTTCTCCTTCAAGCGACTCAAGATACTCTAACACAGTTGTCTCTTTCCTCACTTATTTTCTTCCTAATTCTTATGATCACTTGAGCTTAATTGTTGTATGAGGAAGATAAGTGTGGGGGAGGGACACAATCCAGTAGTAATAGTAGAAATAATGTAGTTGAGTAAGTAGAATAAGAACCCCTATGTGTGCTTTGCATTCTCTTGGTCACTCCCTACTTAATTACCATTGTGCATTGGATTTTAGCTTGTCTATCATTCTCTTTAGAGTGATTTTTTCTACATTGAGGACAATGTGTTGATTAAGTGTAGGGGAGGGAAATACATTTTGAATCCCAATTAAATGGTTGTTTTTAAATGAGAAAATGCCTAAAACTATAAAAAATTCAAAAATTTTTTCGCATTTGCCACTTTGGAAGTGTATAAATTGTGGGAAATTCTTTGAGCTTTCATGGGATCTAGTGTTTTGGGCAACTTTTTAAAACCATGTTTGATTTTCAAGTGAATGGGATGAGAAATAAACCCACAATTGATTTTTGCTTACTCCTTATTTTGAGAAAGAAAGAGTTTCTACATCACTAGTGCATTTAAGATTGCAATGTTTTGATTGGTTATGTTTGTAAGGTTAACACTTGGAATAGTTAAGTACATGTTTTGTGGTTAGTTTACCATGCAATTGATTTTGTTAGAGTGAGCATTGGAGAAAAACCTTGTTGGAAGGATATTTGAGCCTTAAAGTCTTTTCATGTGTGCATGTTCACTTGGTTTTTCACCTTCTAGAACTTGTTTCAACTCTTTTCAAAACGGTATTTGCGTTATTGTGATGAAAATGAAAGAGGCATTCAATTCTAAACCATACTCACCCAAACACAAACCTACATTCATCTATTCTTTGTTTACCCTTTTGAGCCATTCCTATGTTGTATGCAAGTCATTACTCATAGTGTTCATAGTATTCTAAAAATCAAAAGAGAATTTCCAATAAAAATTTGAAATGCCATGTATATGAAAAGGACCAAAAAACAAAAAAAAAAAAGAGAAAAAAAAAGAAAAGAAAAAGAAAAGAAAAAAAAAAAAGAATTGGCAAAATTTTGTAAAGTTATTTAGATGCTATGAACTTGGTTATTAACTCGTGACTTGCATATAAACTATTTTCTTTTCTCATTAATTCATTCCATTTAGCCTTCATCCATCATTACAAGCCTTAAAGTCCTCTTGATTCATTACATTAATTGCTATTAATAGTGGAGATGTTAGAGTTGTTACAAGCTTATGGTAAGGTATTGATTAAGTGAACTAGAGTGAAATTATTCCAATTAGTAAGATGAGTGAAACACAAATAATACCTTGAGAGTTCTCCTATGCTCCATTTAAATATTTGGGATTGTATAGTCAGCTAATTTCTTTACATCCTTGATTATCACTAGTGTTAGCTTGAGAAATTTGATTGATTAATTCATTGCTTTTAAATTATCAAATTGCTCATATTTCAAATGCATTAGTGTTCGAACTAGGAGTTTTTACTCAATTGCCTTTGTTCGGGAGTACAAAGGTCTAAGTGTGGGGAATTGATCAAACCATATTTTTATATGATTTTTCGTGATTAAATTGGGATTCTTAATGCATTTTATGGGACATTATTGCATAATTACGCACTAATTTGAGTTAGGGTCATTTGTATTGAATTAAATGTAATTAGGGGTAAAATGGTCATAATTTGTTAATTATTCATGCAATTGATTCCTTGGACTTTTAATGCTACATTGTGTTTAATCTTGCATTGTAGGTGTTTAAGAAGAAAATGGAGATTTTTGAGTGTCGAATTAATGTTTTGACGAATGGGAAAATTATAAGAAAGGCCCTAAGAATTTCGAAAATTGGAAATCAAAGAAGAAAAGGGTCGAGAATAATTACGAAAATGACCCGAGATGTTTTGGAAATCTCGGTTCGGCCCCAAAACATTTTGAACATTATCACTTAGGTCCCTCTCCAGAACTTTTAAAGTTCTCACTTTAGTCCCTGGTCAAAACTTGCGTTTTGACCAGGGCCTAGGTCAGCTTTTGGAGACCCGAGAGAAGAGGATCCGAGAAGCACTGGGGGAATTGATGATTAAAACAGAAAAGAGTGAGCGCCGCGAGAGAGGAGAAGGGAGAACGAACGAAAAAAACCAGCGGAGACCATCATCGATCACCTTCACCCTTCTCCCTCTTCGTCGCGGCGACCTCCACCATCTTCTTCATCGTCGCGGCGACTCCACAAGGACAACCACCGGAGCAGATGCGGACTGAGAGAACCGAAGATTCAAAGCAAAAACGGAGAACACGAGAGAGCATCGGACTTCTTCTTCTTCTTCCTCCACTCTTCCCTCGTCGCCGTCGACCACCGCTTCAGCCCACCACCGTCGACCATTCCCTCTTCTCCACAAGCTCACCCGCCGGAAATCGTTCTCACCACCACACCATCTCTCTCACCGCCAACCACCGAGACCACCATCCTCATTGCCTAGCTTTCACCACCACTCTCCTTCTTCTTGGCAATGCTTTGTACTTGTGTTACGTGGTTTTCTACATATCATTGGAACATTAATTTTGTTTGGAGGAGTTATTTTCATGGTTGGCGGTGGCTGATTTCCCTTGCTTCTTGGGATGGATTAAGAGGCTTGAGTTTCAAAGTTTAATTGGGTAGTATTTTGTTCAATCTATTTTCTCTTGATTACATTTTAATTTCCTAGTTTTAGGAATATTGTTTAGTAATGTTGAGACTTAGTTTACCGGTTGGATAACTTTGTTAGTTTGATAATTGTGATTGGATTGAATTTTGTAGCTTGTTGGATTATTATATATGTATTTCCTTATGGATTCAACGATATTGTGTTGTCTACGTGGTATTGTTAGATAATATGATTGAATTGGATTAATTGAGTGGCGTGGTATCGCATTCATTAAAGAGGAACCAAGTTGCATTAATTCAATCATAATCACACACTAAGTGGTTTTAAACAATATCTCAAGAGATAGTAGTTTGCTACGGTAGTTGGAATTACTATTAATTGGGAATATTGGACCCAAGTGGTAAAAATTTATTCCTATATTTAATTGAACTATGATAGTCATATTCCATTTCCAAGAACATTCACACCCATTTTCATACTCCATTCCATTTTATAAAAAAATACCAAAAATAATAGTTTAGCATTTAATTTCATTGCATTCTTATTTTAGTTCATCAATTCAAAAATCCAAATCAATTTTCCCCTTGTTTTAATTGCATTTGCATGACATTTAGATTACTTAGGATTCAATAAAAGGCTCCTCGAGAGAGAGAACGATCCTAGGGTTGACTATACGTAATCCTTGGTTTATTTTTGATTGTGGACCCCAAGGCTAAAGACGAAAAAGTGCCGGCTATAAAATATCCGGTCTTAAAAGTATGACTGGTGGCAATTTCGTAAATATTGTGAGAAGACGCTGATCAGAGATGAGTCCGAGAATGTGATGATTTATTCCTTCGCTTAATTGAAATTATATACAAATGCTAATAAGTAAATAATCTTCTGACCGAGGCGCTTCCTATAATCTAAGGATTACAATTAGGAATATAATTACGAAATTCAAAAATCATGATCTCGCTAAATTAATTCCTAAAATCTCTCTAAGAACTTAATTAAGATTATTACAATCAAGAATATAATTACGAAATTCATAAAACCATGATCTACTAACTTAATTCCTAAAATCTCTCTAACATCTTAATTAAGATTATTACAATCAGGATTTAATTACAAAATTCAAAAAACCATGATCTCGCTAACTTAATTCCTAAAATCTCTCTAATAACTTAATTATGATAATTGCATAATATAATCGTATACGCTAACTAATTAAATCTCAACTTCCAACAAATATATAGAACACTTTTAAGACCGGATTATAAAAGATTCGGTCTTAAAAGTATGACCGGTGTCAATTTCGTAAATATATAGAACACTTTTAAGACCGGATTATAAAATATCTGGTCTTAAAAGTATGACAAGTGACAATTTCGTAAATATATAGAACAATTTTAAGGCCGGCTTTTGAAACAATCATCTTAAAAGTGTTCTATATATTCTGAAATTACATCGGTCAATTTTTTATTTTTTTACACTTTTTAGACTGGTTGTTTAAAAAACCGGTCTTAAAAGTGTAAAAAAAAAACTAAATTCACAAAACCCGTTCATCCAGTAAGTCTGCTTTGTCTTCTTGGTGATATAACATTTGCTTAGTTATAGATTAAACGAGTGTTTCAAGAGCCTCACGGTCAAATCCTCGGCAAGAATGTCATCCTCTTCCTCTAACCTACTCACAATCTTTGTAAGTCATCCCAAGAGCCACACATTCAAATCCTTAGCAACGTTGGCGGTGAGATGCTTCGAGGGTTTTGCGATGGCGTCGACTCCAATCCTCAGCAACAGCGAAAGCGTACTACTTTGAGGATTCTGGACGATGGCGGCTCCTTCCTCTTCGATCTATGGCTCATTCCACGCCGCCTTCGCATAGATCCGGCTTGAAATCAAACCCAGATCTCTTCTTGCTTAAGTCTGTTTATTTCCTACCTTGACTACGCCGCTCGGATCTGGACTTCGATTTTGGTTGCTTGAGAAGCTTTGCTAGCACCGACAAGAGGATCCTACTCGATTTGGTTGCTTTTAAGCTTGTGATTTTTTTGTAGATCTGGACTTCAAATTCGATTTTCATGGTGAATGATTTCTGTTTCTTGTTATTTTTGCTTATTTCTGGACTTTGTAATCATCTTTTTTTGTTTTTCTTGTTGTTGTTGCTTCCAATATTCTCTTGGTTCTCCGTTGTTGATGACGGAGGGACATTCAAAATGTTGTCGATCCGGTGATTTTGGGACCGGTTGTTTCATTTGAGTTTTTCTTTTTTATTATTATTTTGAAACACTTTTAAGACCGGATGTTTAAAATGTTCGGTCTAAAAGAATTTCTTTAAGACGAGGTTCGAGTCCGATATTAAAAGTGAGACTTTTAATACCGCCTGAAACAAGACCTGACGCGGGTCCGGTCTTACAATGCCTCTTTTGTCCGGTCTTAAATGCTTTTTTTCCACCCGTGTATGTAATGTGTACACCGGGGCGGATTAAGCAAAGCCAGCAGAGATGTGAGCGTCGCGGCCCCGCAGTCACGGGTCCGTGGATCCTACGACCCCATTGAAAGTTATCGTGGGCCTAGTCGAGCGTCTAGCCGCGTTAGGAGTATGGGGCTAGGCGCCGGGCCTAGCATGGTCTACGACAAGACCTCCACCTTTGAGGCCGGAACCTTCGCTCGAGAAGGCAGCACGATGAGGCCCTTTTTGTCTTTAGCCTTGGGGTCCACAATCAAAAATAAACCAAGGATTGCGTATAGGCAAACCGAGGATCGTTCTCTCTTCTTGAGGAGCCTTTTATTGAGTCTAGGTTATCTAAATGACATGAAAATGCAATAAAAACAAGGGGTTATAGTTTTTGCTTTTCAAACTAATAGACTAAAATAAGAATGCAATTTAATTAAATCCTAACTATTATTTTTGGTATTTTCTTTATAAAATGGAATGGAGTATGAAAATGAGTATGAATGCTCTTGGAAATGGAATAGTAACTATCATAGTTCAATTAAATATTGGAGTCAATTTTCACTAAGTCTAGATGAAAAACCCCAAGATACCACTTGAGTCCAATATTCTCAATTAATAGTAGCTCCTACTACCGTAGCTAACTACTATCTCTTAAGATATTGTTTAAAACCACTTAGTGTGTAATTATGATTAAATTAGTATGTAACACCCCAAATTCCATACATTAAATGGTGTCGGTTGACACTTGGTTTTAAAAAATTCAACAGAGTTTGAGGTGCTACATCGAGTTGTAACATCCCATTTTCAAAAGCAGTATGATTTTTTTTTCATCAAACATCATATAAAAACATCGAGTAGAGCATCGGAGCAATTGAGTAACCGATATATATTCAAAGTACCCACTAGTAGCATGTCTTCTTTGGTTAAACAAGCAGTACAAGAGTGTTTCAAAAGTAATATACAATCACGAAAAGTGTCTCCCCGTGATTCCCACGCCATGGCAATGAAGAGATCTTCACCGGTCCCTAAGTGTGCAGCTTGCCTTTCTCCTCGATCCTCGGTTCTCCCGACCACGAAGCTATATTAAGGGCCGAGGTTCAACGCGCACCGACCTCGGGTAATCTGTTAACCTCATGTTTACATACATCATATATGCACTACGTATATTCATGGAATTTTGACGACACTTACTACGATCGGATGTAGGGTATACATAATCGATATATATGGCAATAACAATACAATCGGATGTAAGGTTAAGGAAAAATGAGAAATGTACATGATCGATATGCACAAGAATAACAATACGATCGGATATAGAGTTAAGGCACAATGGACAATAATACGGTTGGATGTATGGTCAAGGCACAATGGACATTGGACATAATCGGATATGGACGAAACAACAATAAAGTCACATGTAAGGTTAAGGCACAATGGAGGAGATACGGCATAACAGAGGAAATACATATATGCATACAATAACCATCGAGTTAGTATTACGACGCGAACGTACCTTCATTGACGATATACAAGACAATCGTTGGTCGAACGTAATCACGGGTATCCTATAAGGATAACAACGTATTTGTTACTAAACAATCATCATAACAGTCATTTTAGTCAAAATGACTATTTTACCCCTGACTCCCCTAATCGGCGGAATTTCGCCAGAACTTCGTTACTTTGACTCTAATCTTCCAAAATTTTGCCATAACTCCAACTCCAACATATTTTCAAAATAAATATCATATTTAACCCTAAAACATGATATCTAAACTAACTTGGAAGATTAAAGATCAAACTAGCATTCCTACTATAACTACCGAAAGAAATACTAGAACTTAAGACTAGGGACCGAAGAACTTACCCAGAACTTCGCTACTACTTCACAAGAGCTCCTCCTTCTCTCTACCTTCTCTCTATTTCGAAAATGGCTTAAGGAATTGGTGAGGAAATGAAGTGAAGAGGTGAAGCCTATTTATAGAAAAAGTCCATGGATTTCAACCCTTGGATCAACTTTATGGAATTCAATCTTGGCCCTTCATTTGGAAACTTAGCAAACAAGTTTTTCTCTTTCCTCATTGCGTCTTGGCCGACCTCCCCCTACATCATTCCTCCAAATATGATGTCACCAAGGTGATGTCATCTCCTCTACTTTATGGATTCATCCGATAAAGTTCCCTGTTCGGTGTTCTAATCGCGTAATCTTAGAAAATCTTAAAAATTCAACGACATAGCCTTAAAGGTCTAATCTTCCTCTTTCAAAATATTTGGGTTTACTAAATTTTTGATCCCATTCAGGGTATTTCCTTATCCGCTAAACATTTTCGGTTAACCGCCGTCGATTACGGAAATCACTTCGGGTATTGTCATTTTCGGGACAAAAATCCATTGATTCATAATATGTCCAGTTGTTAGAACCCTAATCCAAGGATTTTGAGTTAGGATTTAATTTCTATCGGTTCTCATTTATCCTATATGCTTTTTCAACAAATATCACCTTTAATATCATTATATTATCTCCTTTGCTTTCACACTACTTTATTCAATCATTTTCTCTCTCTTCCCTCTTCATATTTTCGAAATGCTTGGACATCTTTTGACAAAAGATGTTGCTTCCACTTACTCCAATATCTTATGCTTTATGTTCCCATTGGTTTGTGTTTTTATTTGACTTTTCAACATCTTCTACAACAAGTTTATGACTTCATCTTTTCTCTTTTACTCTTCAAAATTTCGAAACTCATGGCCCCTTTTTGGTTTTTATTTTGTTATTTGATTACTTAACATTATCCTTTGTTTATCTTATCAAAATCCTCCCATTGGCTCTTTTTATTTTCACATGGATTAAGCTTTTGAATTATTAGGACCATTAGATTAACTTTATAAACTTCAATCACAAACCTTTGATCCATTTTTGACTTGTCCAAGCTTAATTAACAAGTTTAATTAGAGCCCTAATCCTATTATTAGTAATCTTTTAGGATTTAGGGTTTCTTATACATTTAATCTCACCCATTTTCTTAATCTTTTCTAATTGATTAACAATTATTCACATGCTAATCTTGACCATTTACGGTCACTAATCTTCAATTAGGGGTTTTAGATAATCAACTCGAATATCTCATTTTCTCATGCTTAAACAATTAGCCATTAATTATTTAATTAATCCCTTACTAATTGTTTACAATTTTCTTAATTAGGATTAATCATTATCTCACAACTATTACACTCGACATTGGTATTTTATGTCCCATGTAAAATATTAAAAATCATGGGGCAACTTATGCTCCCAAAATTATATTTAATTTCTCCTCTTTTATTTCCAAGGGAGATAAACCCAAAAATTCCCTCAATTAGAGACAACATACTCTCTAATTTTTAATAATTATTTTATTGCCTCTTAAGATTTATCATAGTATTTTACGACTTATACGACATTTAGGGCTTGTTTGGCACCTTATCTCTTCTATTTTCAATAGAAATTGCCCTAGAAATAATACCCAATTTTGAGACCACATATTCACCTATTTCCAATAGGTATTATTCACTAAATTATTATACTTATCATATGTGGGATTTTTAGGGTATTACAAGAGTACTTGTGGAAACGAGAGCATGTACTAACAATTGGACAATGAATAGCTGATATAAAATGCCCTGACATATGATGATGCCTGACATAATCTGGTATATTATTGAAAATCCCGAAGGAATATTCATGTGATACAACATACAGAGCTTTGTATAATTACATTTCTCAAAAAGTAACTATACAACTTAGACCAAGCCTTAACTAGACTTGGGGCAATGAACCTAACTCCGTTAATCGAACGAATGGCCGTAAGTGTCTATCATGGGGGCCTCACCGAGTTCACGGTGACTTATTGGCTGACCCACATAGACTAGCATTGCCTTCGGCACCAAACTGTTCGAAGTAACTTTATTAGATCCATGCCTGACAACAGGCTCTGATAACTTCTTCCGGCTCCTGCCTCGACCGGTGCATTATTACGACTTTGCCCCTTGGTTCCTCTTTATGACTCCATCTACCGGTACCCTCTCTGATATTTCTGATATTCCTGATATTGCCGATATTTCGCTTGATCCTCTACCGTACTATTAGTTATGACCGAGGTCCAATGTCCATTGGACCTCGTGTAACTGTTAACCTCATGCTTATGTAAACAACATATGTATGAAAGATATTCATGACATTTCAGTAGTACATAATCACATGTAAAATAATAACCACACGTAGTCAACGCTCATGCATGTTATTCACTGTCTGCACTATTCACCAGTGCCATGATGTACGGTCGTGTCCTCAGCGCTAGGAAAACTCAACGGTATTAATATGACTATAACCCGTGTAAACTGAATGTATAAGTAGTGATCTAAGTCTCATACCTTAGTCACAGTGCATGACCCAAGACTAGGTCTTGTCCATGTGTTTATGAAATTATCTACCACATATAAGCATACAATAAGCATCGGCGTTAGTATTACAAGACGCGAATGTACCTTTCACTGTGTAATGGCCAAACTTCCGGCCTTTTGAACCCGACTCCGGACTTCCCGAATATCCTAAAGGGTAATACCGTATCCATTAACTCACAAACAATATCCTAACAGATATCCTAGTCACAAATGACTATTTTACCCCGACTTCGCTAACCGACGAAATTTTGCCGAGCTTCGCTACTTTGACTCTAATCTTCCAAAATTTTGCCATATCTCCTTCTTCATCATATTTTTGAAATAAATACCATATTTAACCAAAAACATTATATCAACAATTTATTGGAAGATTAAAGATCAAAACAACATCTAAGCTATGAACTACACTAGAACTTAAAACTAAGGACCGAAGAACTTTCCCGAAACCTTGCTACTCCTTCTCCAGAGCTCCTCCTTCTCTCTTCTCTCTAAGATTTTCGAATTGCTTAAGCAATTTTGGTGTGAAGATTACAAATGGAATGGAGGGCTATTTAGGCCATTAGATCTAAGGTTTTCTTCAATCTCTCATCCTCACCATCCATCATCAAAAATGTCCCTCTCTCTCTCTCTCTCTCCTTATCCTCTTCCATCCATTTATGAGCCCATGTGCTCCTTTTACCCCATGTGTTATTTCTTCTACCAATTAATTCCCCTATTTAGTGTTTTACTTGCACATGCTTATAACTCACAAATATTTTTAGAGATTCATTTTGAAGTTTATGTATCCTCTTGAGAAGCACTTGAAATAACAAGAATTATGGTTCAATTTGGGGTTTTTACTAGCCTTTTGGTCATTTTTAGGATCAACCCGACGTTACTGGAAATGACTTCGGAGATAACCTACTTCGGGCTAAAAATACACTTGTTTATAATAAGTCCTGATGTTTGATAATTAGTTCACATATTTCAAGATACAATTTAATTTCTA
Source organism: Acacia pycnantha (assembly GCA_025563575.1). Lineage (NCBI taxonomy): Eukaryota > Viridiplantae > Streptophyta > Magnoliopsida > Fabales > Fabaceae > Acacia > Acacia pycnantha. The sequence goes on along the minus strand of JAMWYP010000238.1, from coordinate 396,512 downwards.
TCGGTTCTCATTTATCCTATTTGCTTTTTCACCAAAATATCTTCTTTTTCCTTTCTCTTTCCTACCACTTGACTCGCACACACATACACACATGCACATTTTTCTCTTTCCTTCCCTCTTCAAAATTTCCAATTGTATGGCCTCTTCTTGGCCATGGAATATGCTCTCCACTTGCTAAAATATCCCATGGCTTTATGTGTTCCCATTGGTTAATGCATTTTGCCAAGGATTAAGGTTCAATTAATTAGAACCATTAGATTAGCTTTATAAGATTAAATCTTGGCCCTTGATAGAAGTTGCAATTGTTGACTTTTCAACATTTATTAGCCAAGCTTAATTAATCCCTAATCCAATGCCTAATTGCCCTTGCATTACATCTCCCATTGGTTAATTGATTAGTGCTTTAATTAGACAAGCTTAATGCTTCATTTTTGTCCCTTATACATTTCGAAATTATGGCCCTCTTCGATGATCCTAATTTGCTTCCAATCATCTTGAAGAATTATGAAACTAATCAGCTAATTTATTGTTGTCAATTCCCATCAATTTGTTTAAGTGTTTACATAACACTTTCTTGCTTATTTTAGCCATAATCAATTATCTACTATTTGTTGGCAATTTTCTTTAATTGGATGAATTATTTTCTCACAACTATTGTGTTTACATTGGTCATTTATGCACCATGCATTATTTTAAAAATCATAGGGCAACTTATGTTCCCTAAAATAATATTGGATTTCGCCTTTTTAAATTTCAAGGAAAATATACCAATAAATTCCTAAAATCGAGACAATATGTTTTCCTATTTTAAATAGGTATTAATTTCTAAAATATAAATTTTGGGGTATTACATAATGCAACTTGCTCCTCTTGATATGAATGCGATACCACGCCACTCAATTAATCCAATTCAATCATACTATCTAACAATACCACGTAGAAAGCACAATATGATTGAATTAATAAGGGAATTACGTATATACAAATCCAACAAGCTACGAAAATCCAATTCAATAAAAAAGATTGAATCCACAAAGTTATCCAAATGGGTAAATTAAGTCTCGACAATACAAAACATCATTTATAAAACTAGGAAATCCAAATACAATTAGAGAAAATAGATTAAAGAAAATAAACTCCTCTATTTAAGCTCTGAAACTCAAGCCACTTAATCCATCCCAAGAACCAAAAGATTCAGCCTCTCACCGCCATGAAATAATCACTGAACAAGGTCGAATGGTAAATTTTTGTCAGCCGTTAGATTGAAGAATGGCGTCCTCTCTCTAGTTCGGTTGGTTGAAGGAAGAAGATCGGACAGAGGAGGTCGTGATGGTGGTTTTGGTTCTGTCAACAGTGAAACGAGACCGACGGTGATGGTGGAGAGAGAGATTGGAAGGTCGACGGAGGTGGTTGTTGTTCACGGCGCTCTCCCAAAACCCGGCTCGCGCACTTACTCTCCAAAACCCGGCTCGCGGCACTCACCCCGTTTCCCTGTTCGGTGCTGCTCGCATGTAAACTCTCTCTCACGGTGGAGGCGAGTCGTCGACGACGGTGAATGAAGAGTGGAAAGTCGCCGCGACATGGAGGAAGGTCTAGGGAGGAAAGAAGAAGATGGTCAAAGTCCAAGGTCCGAATGCTCTTCGTGGCGCTCACTCTGTATATATCAATTCATTCATGTTTTTCGTGGCCTCGCCTTCGAATCCAAAATGAAGGTGAAACCTAATTTACTCAAAACGCATAGCTTCACATAGGGACCTAACTGAAACTTTCGAAAGTATTTCAGGAGGGACTAAACTGAAAACTTTATAACTTGAGCCCAAACTTCCATTTTCAAATCGATTCAATTTCTTCAAACACCTACAATTACCAATCAAGCCAACATCAAATCTTCCCAAAAATATTGAATAAGAGTAAATACAATAATTATGACAATTTTACCCTTTTTAACACATTTTCATGTAATCACTCATTAATCCAAATTAATCATAAATAATACATTTTTAGCCCAATTAACACGATTAAATTCCAAATTAATCATGAAATAACACCTCAAAATATGGTTCGATCAATTCCCCCACACTTAGACCTTTGTACTCCTGAACAAAGGCAATTGAATACATAATTCCAAGTCCAAATTATAAATGCATTTGAAAGATGAGCAATTTCATAATTAGGAAACAATGGATTAATCAATCAAATTCATCAAGCCGACACTAGCCATAATGAAGCGATGCAAAGAAATTAGCTGACTATACAATCCAAAATATTAAAATGAAGCACAAGAGAACTCTCAAGGCATTATTAGTGTTTCACTCATCTCACCTCATTGGAATAATTTCACTCTAGTTCACTTAATCAACACCTTACCATAGGCTTGTAACAACTCTAACATCTCCACTGCTAATAGCAATTAATGAAATGAATCAAGAGGACTTTAAAGGCTTGTAATGTTGGATGAAGGCTAAATGGAATGAATTAATTAGGAAAAAAAAATAGTTTATATGCAAGTCAAAGTTTACGAGCAAGTTCATAGCATCTAAATAACTTTACAAACTTTTACCAATTCTTTTGAAAATCATGAACAAATGCTTTCTTGATATTTCTTTTTCCTTTCTCTCTTTCTTTCTTCTTCTTCTTCTTCTTCTTCTTGTTTTTTTCATATACATTGCATTTCAATATATACATTGTTCAACTTTTTATTGACAATTCACTTTTGATTTTTAGAATACTATGAACACTATGAATAATGACATGCATATAACATATGAAAGGCTCAAAGGGGTAAGCAAAGGGTAGATGAATGTAGGTTTGTGTTTGGATGAAAATGGTTTAGAATTGAATGCCTCTTTCATTTTCATCACAATAACGCAAATACCATTTCGAAAAGAGTGGAAACAAGTTCTAGAAGGTGAAAAACTAAGTAAACATGAACACATGAAAAGAATTTAAGGCTCAAATATCATTCCAATAAGGTTTTTCTCCAATGCTCACTTCAACATAATCAATTGCATAGTAAGTTAACCACAAAGCATCTACTTAACTATTCCAAGTGCTAACCTTACAAACACAACCAATCAAAACATTGCAATCGCTTAAAATAATGCTCAACTCTTAAATGCACAAATGATATATAAACTCTCTTTTTCAAAATGAGGAGTAAGCAAAAATCCAATTGTGGGTTCACTTCTCTTCCCATTTACTTGAAAAACAAAACATGATTTTATAAAGTTGCCAAAACACTAGATCTCATGAAAGCTCAAAGGATTTCCCACAAATTATACACTTCCAAAGTGGCAAATGTGACCCTTTACCACTTAGGAATGCATTAAGGCAAATCATTCTTGAAAAATTTAAGTTTAAGGCATTTTCTCATTTAAAAACAACCAATTAATTGGGACTCAAATGTATTTCCTCCCCACACTTAATCAACACATTGTCCTCAATGTAGAAAAGTCACTCTAAAGAGAATGATAAACAAGTTGAAATTCAAAGCACAATGGTAATTAAGTAGGGTAGTAGCCAAAGAGATGCAAAGCATACATAGGGGGTTCTTATTCTGCTTACTAAACTAAATTATTTCTACTTTTTCTACTGGATTGTGTCCCTCCCCCACACTTATCTTCCTCATACAACTGTTAAGCCCAAATAATCAAAGGAATTAGGAAGAAAATAAGTAAGGAAAGAGACAACTCTGTGTTAGAGTATCTTGAGTCGCTTGAAGGAGAAGTTCTCATCCCCGATGAGAATCATGCATTTCCATTTTAAAATGTCTTCTCCCGCATTGATTTTCCTTGGTGAAGATGGTTCGAGGATCAAATGGAAGAGGTCCAAGAATGTACAGTGAGGATTGATACCCCAAAGGACCTTTCCAAGAATGTGTCTCGCAAAGAAGACAAGAAAACAACAAGATCCCATCCAAAAATAGAAACATGGAGAGGTTTCAAGTGAATTAAAGGCATGTTAAGTTCTAAACTCTCCAAGTAACTATCGCATCCAAGGAAATCAACGTTACTCCCATCGGAGGAGTCGATAAACAGCTTATATTTTGAAGATTCTCTTGTGTTTGCAAAGTGGAAGGTATGGAACCCAACTTAGTGTTAGGGCACACCACATCGCATTGCAATCACAAGAGATGGAAGGAGAAAGAGTGGGAAGAAAGAGAATTTTTCAAATTGTCACCACCCAATGGTTCCAAAATTTCAAAGCAATCACGTTTCTTTTCTAAATCGGGTGGCAAATCACAAGATAGTACTTGTTGGAAAGATTCACCAACATGTAAAATTTTATCAATTAAAATTTTAGAATCTTTGTTACCAACAAGACTAAAAGGAAGTAATCCAATGAGAATTTTATGCATTTGGCATTCTAGGCTATGATCTTTTTCATTCAAATCAACCACATTATCATCCATGCAAGAGTCAACATGTTCAAAATTGTCATGCATACTATCATCAATAGTACAAGAGGGTGCATTATGATCAATGGTAGAATCAACCACTTCATTAAATGCTTTCTTTCGAAACTCAAAAAGTAAGTGAAATTTTTCATGATAACAATCTATACATATTCGATCTTCCGCACAAGAACATGAAAATATTTCATTCAATTTTTCACAATCATCCCTAGTGCTATGAAGAGAAGCATTTTCAACAATTAAAGCATCACATAATTAAAGAAGTAGGAGCACACTCATCAACATGTACAATTGAATCGCTACTACTAGAACTAATGGGTTGAGTAATTACTTTTCCAAACATTGGAAGGGATTCAACAATAATTTGTTCATCCACCTCATCATCACTCAAATCATTAATTGCTTCACTAGTTAAAGTAGTAGGAGAGTCTACTTTTATAAGGATAGGATCATTACCAAATGAATGTAAATAAAACTATTTAAACTAAGTGCTAAAAATGATTAGAGAGGGCGTTTGAAAATGGTTTCTCTAAATTAAAATGAATGTAAATAAAACTATTTCTAATCTTTATCGTATTTTTGGAAAAATAATAAAAGGATACTTTGGATTAAAAGAGGTTATATGATTAATGCTCTTGGTAATGAACAAAATGGCTATCCTTGTTCAAAAAGATTATGAGAGTTAAAACTTCATTAAGTCTCAAGAAAAACCTCAAGATGACACTTGAGTCCAATATTCTCAATTAATAGTAACTCCTACAAACACGGCTAACTACTACCTCTTGAGATATTGTTTAAAACTACTTAATCTGCAATTGAAATTGGAATGATACAACATGAGTCCTCTTAATTTTGTATGCTAAACAAACCCTCAAAAGCTCAAATCAACCACATTAACTAGACAATAACATGCTAATTAATATATTCTCATTGCAACAACAAAGAAAGTCAAAGACATATAATCTTCTCACTACAAAATCCAATCTCAACTACAACAATCTATCCACATGAAAATCATAATTGCAATCCAATGCAAGTCTCACAACTAAATAATGATTAACCTAAATAAGGAAATTAAATACATAGTCTAAACATAAGATTGAATTAAAGAACTCACCTATTGAAGCATAATAAAAGAACTCACCTATTGAAGCATAAATGCTCAATCCACAAATCTCCATCACTAAGTAGCAACAAGATCAACCTCTCATGGCTTCAAACACCATTTGAACTAAGCTGAATCACATCAATTGCCATAGAAGTTGATGAGAGTGCAAGAGATGATGGAAGAAAGAGGACTCTGGTGGTCATGAAGAGTAAGGAATGGAAGGAGATTGATGAAGGTGAAGAAGAGGTGCATATGAAATGGTATGAATAGGGAAGGGTTGGCAGTGGTGAGTGGTTAAGTCACTGGCAATGGTGGCTCGACGTGACGGTTAGACACAGAGTAGGGATCATCATCACCGACAATGATGAAGGTGAAGGAGTAGTGGTTCATGAATTAAGCTTAAAGGTCCTTCCTCTCCACCGTGACCTCGGCTACTTTGGTTTCTAAGCTCTCACGATGTCCTCTACTGTGATATCTGTTGTGTGGCCACTCCCACTATGAAAACTCCATTCTTCGCTCCAAAATCGCATCTCAAGACCTTCCTCTAGTAGAAATCAAGAGGACGAAAGTGATGCTGGTTCAGGAAAGAAGGTTGCCGATCTAGTTTGATTCACTAGTCTCTCTGTATCGTGTAGTGTTTGGAGCTCTAATGGCTTATGAAATACACTAAATTTCCCCAAATTGATCATGAAAAACATATCGAATATGGTTTAATCAATAGTATTGACGATGAAGTGAGAAAAACTTTGATTTGTGATGGTCTAGCTCGGTGGCGAAACCGCCTTGTGGGGCCCACCGCCCTGAGCCGACCTTCTAAATTTTTAGTAATATGTCATCTTATATATTGTTTTGATTTATAATTGTCAGTTATTATTTATATGTATTTTCAAGGTTATGTGATAGTGTTTAGTAAGTACTCCCTCTAGTCTAGTCCTTAATATAAGGTACCAACTAACAATTCTCACAAATTAATAAAAATAGTTAAAGTCATTAAATTTGTCCTACAATTTAAGTAATTTTCAATATTATCCTTATTAATTACACTAAAATCTAATATCATATTAATTATTACTCTTTTTTCTTGGTTTCCTATGGCGTTAAAGATGCGGGCGCGGTGAGTGAAGGTGGAGTATGGTGTGATTGGTCTACTCTTTGTAGCGCTTCAAGCTTTAGTTTGTATCAAGCTTCCGCTTAAGCTCTTTATCAACGTCGTGCTTCAACTTTGCTCAAATATTGCCACTATTGGTGGGTGTGAGGACAGAGGAGTAGTGGTCGAAGATTGTTGGCGGCCGTGGTGGTAAATGATACCACCAACAAGAGAAAAAAGAAGGCGCAGGTAAGAGCTAGGAAGGTGATGATCGATGATAAAGGTCCTTCACTGTGCCCTTTTACAATTGAAGTCAAGTTTTAGGTCTGAAAATTCAAACATGAGTTTTGACCAGGGACTTAATTTCAAAATATGAAAGTTTGTGGAGGGATTAAACTGCAAACTTTAAAACATTTGTGGAGCTAAACTGTAATTTTTGCAATCTAATCCTAAACTTCCGTTTTCAAATTTGGCCCAATTTCTTCAATCACCTACAATAAAAAACAATTAATCCAACATCAAATATTCTCAAAAAAACCAATGATTAAGAGTAATTACTATTTTTTTGACAATTTTGCCCTTTTAGTGCTAATTTAATGTAGTTACTCTAAATCCCAATCAATCACAAATAAGACATTTTAAGCTCAATAATTATGACAAAAACCACAAATAAAATGTGACAATATATATAAACTAGGGATTTTTCAAAGGGCACCAAAGAAGAAGGACAAGTTTTTCTTGGTGTTGTACTGCTAGGGGTAAGTATACTACTTCATTAAATTAGATGCTCATTATTTTTTTCTTATTTTTGTTCTTATTATGTTTATTATACTTAGGGGTCATTGGATGCTTATCGTGCCAAATCCTTTCAAGCAAAGGACTTGGTACTTTGATTCAATTATGGGGATATGCATAATCGACCACAAATGGTCGAGGTTTTCAATACGTAAGTTGATGAATTTAAATTTGGTACTTTAATTTCTTATTGTCATGTCAAAATTTATTATGAATTTGGTGCTTTAATTTCTTATTGTGTTATTGTCGAGTTGTTTATCGTTACACCATAAACGAAAGCCTCGACTACCCCTCATTAAAAGGAAAAGGTATTGTATCCGCTTACAAAATGAAGGAGCGTGTCGACTTATGCCTTGATAACTTCTTCAAAACATAACCAAGGATTTCAATATAAGGCACAATCGTAGATCATCTCTTGAGGAGGCCGTTATTAATTACCCACAAAGTAAATGCGATGATTGCCATAAAAAAATGATTTGGCCTTTTTATCTAACACCTAGATTGCAATTAAACTATAATGCTTTTAAAACAAACATTTTTGTATTTGTTGAATGAAAATGGATTGAATTGAAATTTGCTTTTGAAAACATGTTGAAAACCTCCCAAAACAATGAATTTTATCTATCATTGTTTCAAAAGATAATGGGAGTGTGCTAGTTTTACCAAATTGCCCAAAAGACCCTTGGAGCTAGCTTGAGTTAGGTGAATTAATTCCTCCACACTAGGTAAAAATTAATCCCTCTAATCAAAACCCAATTTAAATACTAGCAATTTGAATCAATGAAATGTAATGATTTATGTAATCGTGGTTATCGAAACCGATATCAGATTATCGGAATTATCGGAGACCGATATCGTGGTTATCATAAACTCGATATCGATTATCGCACTGATGTACCGGCGAAAGTGGTACACCGGTTTAGAATGGTATACCAGTTCAAACTAGTACACCGAAATGAGGTGGTACACCGACCTTGGGCTATATCGCACTCATTTTCAAAATATGCTCCAAATTTTTGAAAAGGCTTAGAACCTAACTCCGTTAACCGAACGTAATGGCCGGTAAGTGTCTACCTGGGGCCTCATCGAGTTCACGGTGAATGATTGGCACACCCACGTAGACTAGCCTTGCCTTCGCACCAAACTCGTCCGTAATAACTTCGTTAAATTCATGCCGTGACTATCGCTCGATACCAAAATGTAACATCCCATTTTCACAAGCATTATAATTTTTTTATTATCAAACATCGTAGTAGTGCACCTGAGCGATTGAGTAACTCGATATATATATTAAAATACCCACGGTAGCATGTCTTGCCGTTTAAACAATGCAGTACAAGAGTGTTTCAAAAGTATAACAGAAAGAAGTCTTCAGCCAAGTCTTCTATGTGGCCTGCTTGCCTCTATCTTCGGTCCTTGGTCCTTCCGATCCTGAAGCTAAGTTAAGAGCTGAGGTCCATGCATCGAACCCTAGGTAACAGTTAACCTCATGAACGCGCCGTAGTATAGGCATGACAAAAAATATACACATATGCATACAATAAATATCAGAGTTAGTGTTACAGTACGCGAATGTACCTTCATTGACGGAATTTCGTATGGCAGTCGTCGTAACGTAATCGTAACGTAATCGTGATATCCTATCAATATAACAACGTATTTGTTAAGGATCTATCATTACGACGAACATTTTTAGTCATAATGACCATTTTACCCCGACCCCTAATCGGCGGAATTTCGCCAAAGACTTCGTTACTTTGACTCTAATCTTCCAAAATTTTGTCATAACTCGACCCCATCATGAATTTCAAATTAATGACTAAAATACTCTAACATATGATATTTAATCATACTTGGAAGATTAAAGATCAAAACAACATCTACCCCAGAACTTCAAGAACTAACGAACTAAAGACTAGAACCGAAGAACTTACCCGTTGAAGAACTTTACTACAACTTCTCCGCAGCTCCTCTCTATCTTCTCTCTAGGATTTCAAACTTGCTCAAAGAAATGGTGTGAGGATTTTGCAAAGACTTGCATGCCTATTTATAGAGTTTTTTCCATGAATTTTAACCCTTGGATCAACTTTATGAGATCAAATCCTAGCCATTCATTTGGAAACTTAGCAAACAAGTTCTCTTCTTCATTCTCCACCACAAAAACGTCCCCTATGTCATATTTCCCACCAATGAAGTCATCCTAATGATGTCATGTGGTGCCACCTTGCATAGCTTCTGTTCAAGGATCTTGAGTTAGAATTTATTTTCTATAGACTCACTTTTCCAATATCTGCCTTTTTCTCTTTGTCTGATCCCCTAATTACTCCGCCCTGGTCACTAAACGACTTTGGAGCATTCTATTCCGAGATAAAATTATACTTGTCTATAAAATACTCGACCTTAGAAACCTTATTCATGGTTTTCTAGATAGGATTTAATTCCTATCTCATGGTCATTTATCCTATTTGCTTTTTATAGAATATTCCATAGAATATTCCTTTTATTAATATTTTATTTCAAAAATCTTATCTCCTTATCTTCTTTGAGATTTTCAGTCCTTTCTATTATTATTTTATTTATTTTCGTTTTTTAATTATTTATTTAATTAATATTATATTTTTAATTATTAAAAATTATTTTATATAATTTTTTCACAAAATTTCCTATTGGTCCATACATGTTCTTAGGCTTAAAATTACTTAATCTCGCTAATTTTTCTTCATATTTTCCAATTAATTAGCAAATCTATTTTATGCTAATTTTAGCCATAAACCACTAATTATAGGGTTTTACATAATTATCTTTGGATTTTTCTTTGTTCAAACTCAAATAATTAGCCGTAATTATCTAATTAATTACCCACTACTTGTTGCTAATTTTCTTAATTAGAATTACTCATTACCTCACAACTTTTGCATTGACATTAGTATTTTATGTCTCATGCATTATATTAACACTTACGGGAGCATTTTGGTCATTATAATACTTTTAAACTTTTCCCCTTTTATTTTTCCAAGGTAGTAATTTAATAAATTACCTAAATTAGGAAAATATTCTTTCCTATTTCAAATAAATATTTACTTGCCTCTTTATAATATTTTCAGGGTATTTTATAACCCATATATATTTTAGGGACCTATTTACAAATTTTCAAACGTTTTAGGGACCTAACTGCACATTATCTAATTTCAAGAGAAATTGAATAACAAAATACATTCAATACAAGGTGTTTGAGACCTCATATTCACCTATTTTTACTAGGCATTATCAACTCGAGATTTTTAGGGTTTTACAATGTAAGTAACTAAGAACCCTTGAATTACAATCAAAATTATATATTTATAAAAACTTCAACCAAAAACTATCTAAGCCAATTACATGAAATTGCTACTAATAAAGCACAAGTGTCTAATACATAACATTAAAATCCAAATACACATCTAATATCAAGAAATGCATGGAACCCCAATGCAAAACATTCAGCCCAATATCTTAATTAAAACTCTAAATCTTGAATTTAACTGATACAAAAAAATTAAATATAGAAATAAGATGGTAAGACACTCCCCAACGAAGCTTCAAGCTTAAGACTCAATTATTTGCTCTAAGAGAAGATAATCTAGCTACTGCAATTCATTGAAATGACTTTAAGAAGCAAAACCTTCCTCTTCAACAAACCATAGCCATGGAAAATGGAAGAGTGGTGGGAGATGATGGAAGAGGAATGGAATGGTGAAGAGAAAGAAACTCCCTGGAAATCATAGAGGAAGGGCGAGACTGAGTTGACGGCAAAGGTCTTGTGGTTCACAATGCTCTTCCTTTCCCTTGATATGTCACTGAAACTCTTCTCTCCCATTCTTGAAGGCTCACAGGCGTTGCTTGGTGGAAAATGAGGAGGAAAAGTGGTCAATGGTGGTGTCGGAGATGGTCTCTCCTTAAAGCTTGAAGCTGAACCTCCTCTCTCTTTGCCTCTTGCCTCTCTGTCTCTCTGGCTGCTCTTTTTCTGGTGTTGGGGGAAGAAGGTTGCCGATGACGATGGTGAAGATGGAGGTGTCCCAAGCTCGATATGGTTTCGTGACTATGCTCTCTACAAAAAAAAAAAAAAAAAAAAGCCAACATCATATATTCTCAGAAAAATCAACAATTAAGAATAATTACGTTTTTTTTGACAATTTTCCTCTTTAGTCCTAATTTAATATATTTACTTTTAATCTCAATTAATCACAAAGAATACATTTTAAGCTCAATATATAATCATGACAAAAACCTCAAAGAAAATATGAAAATACATAACAAATTATGGATTTGTCATAAATGGAAGAGAATAGTGATAATTCACCAATACTTGCCATTTTGTGTTAGACTTGTCAGAGTTGATTTTTTGTGTTAGACTGGTGCATTTCATTCATTTGTTTATAGTGTCTGTGGCAACTAGATCAGAGCTCATATTGTGGATACTATGTCATGAAGTTCTTAAAGACATGGTCACCCACAATCTCAGCTCAATTAATACTAAGGTAGGTGGGTGGGTGGGTGGGTGGGGGTGTGTGTGCGTGCGCACGCTTGTTTAAGTTAAATTAAAAGTCATCTCATATATATTTTAACATTGTTTATGGGCGCAATACTTTGAAGATAGTTATTCTGAGCAATATTCACCTCGACTAATTGAAGAAATCATAGAAGAGTTGGTTATGATAGTTTATCGTCAATGGATGTGAGAATAATAGAGTTATCTATAGAGCACCATTTTTTGTTTAAGTGTATGTAAGGTTCTTAGTATAGCTAGTTTAGATTTTGTCTTGGCTTCTATTTTGGTTCCTGCTTTTGGTTTTTGTTATGTTTTCTGTTTTGCTTTAACTAATTTGCTTTTAGTTGAAAATTTGGATTAGCTTTTGGTTTCTGTAATGTACTTTGTATATGTACTTTTGATGATTGCATGGAATGGATCTATTTAATTGGTTTCTGTAACGTACATACGTATGTAATAAGGATATGGCGGCTTATCGAAAAATGAACCCCACTTTTGTTTTTTTTGTTTTTTGTTTTAAATTATCCACAATGCTTCACGGTTATTAGCTAATAACCATCATATATTGACATATATATCACAATTTTTTTCAAACAACCATTAAGTCTATACATATATTTTACAGTTGATTACCAACAGCTGTCAAATATACCCTTACGTATGACCAAAACGGGTGTCAAATACTTAACCGTTCATCATATGAATCATAATGTATTTGATAATATATTTCACTATTTTTAGTGAACAACCGCTTAATATCGTCTGTTATATGTAACAGTCATTGACTAAAAACCGTCAAATACAGGGCCTATGAATAATGGTTGTCTTTAAACTACTGTGAAATATAGGGCCCTATATTTAATAGTTGAACATTAAATATAGGTAAAAATAATTTTTAAATATAGATGAGTATGTAGTAGTAATAATGAGAGTCAAATACTTTGTGCTAGGATTATTTTGAATCTTGTATGGATTAACTCTTGATTACTCATCTCTTTTTGTGATTAATGATATATACGTGCTTATGTTACTTTTTGCCTAATGCTTTTTAGTGCTTGATCACCATTTAGATGTTTTGTTCACTTGATTGATGCTTGAGAGGGCTAGTTGAGTGTAGAACTTAGGTAAAATTGTGTAAAAACTTGAAGTTTGCATGATGAATGGAAGGTTTTGTTGGCAAGATAGAGATATAATTGTCAACCTTGCATAGTCACATTAGGTTTGGAGCTTGAAAATTGGGTTTTATTAATGGTAACAATAGATGGAGCAATTAATGAAATTAAACACTTGCTCTTGACTTGAGAGAGCTTTTACAAGTCTCCTTTTGAATCCTAAACTAGCACATATATTCATTAAAACCATCTATGAGAGGAGACTAATTCGTTGTTAAGAAATAAAGGGGATAAATAATCCTAGGCCCCATTTGATCTTTGGAGTCCATGAATCATTTGTTTTTATTTGTTTTCTAATTTTAAAATTAGTTTCCCTTCACTCTTGATATTTTTGTCACTCAAATTAGGTGAAAGAGAATCAATACTTAACCGGGTTTTGGAACCAAATCCTCGTGGGAATAATACTCTACTCAGCACTTTATTACTTGGCACAGCCTATCCACTTGCAGTGCAAATAAGTTTTTGGTGCTGTTGTGTAAATGGGTCAAGGGCAAGTAGAGAGTCATTTTAGAGCTTAATGAAAGGCAAAAATAAAAATAAAAATACAAGTACTGATGTGTACTCTTTTATTTTCTGATTAATAATAGTCCTTTGCCCTTTAATATGGGATCTTTTTAACTAATTTGATTAGATTAAGACAGACAGGTAAGATAATTAATTTTAACAATTTTAACAATTTTTTCTAAGATACCATTATTATAAGTTGGACCCATGGGTGACTGTTTGAAGGAATCTCATCATTTGTTTGGTCAACATTCAAGCAATCCTCCTCATTATTACCGGACATCATCCTTGTTTTTATATGCCCAGGTGTTTTATGCTTCTCTATCTCTTCGTTATCATGAAACCCAATTTATTCCCTCTGCCCCCATTCCTATTATCATTATTTTTCTGAGCTATCGTAATACTTTTTCAGGGTTAGTTAATAATTTTTTAGCCGCCACCAAAAATAATAATAATGAGATTAGGATATTATTAGACTATTTTTGAAGAAAAAATTTCAACCACTTTAACTGTATACCTTGCATAAAAATATTTTGTTCTAAAAAGATACTTACAATATTCTAAAAAAAAGAGAAAATTACAACAACAAAAATCAATTTTTTTACACAACAACAACAAAGCCTTATCTCACTATGTGAGGTCTGCTACATGGACAACATGACGCTATTGTACTCTATCAAAACCCAAATCTTTAGAAAAATTATTAACCAATAGATCCCGTTCTATAACCTTATTGAAGATTCGCTTTGGTCTTCGTCCACCTATTTGTAGAGCGCTCCATACTTGCTTGATCAACCCTCCTCACCGTGCACCCAATGGACGTCTTTGGATGTGTCCGAATCACCAGATGATTTTCTAGTATTTTCTCCTTAATTTGATCATTCGAATCTTATCCATCTTAGCTTCATTATCTCGGCTACTCTTACTTCACGTTCATGTTGTCCTTTTAAAGCCCAGATTTACTACCATATAGCATTGCTAGTCTTATAGTAGTGTGAGAAAACTTCCTTTTACCTTTTTAGGAACTTTCCAATTACAAATAATGTAACATCCCATTTGTAACATCCCAAATTCCATACTACAAATGGTGCCGGATGACACTTGGTTTTAGAAAATTCGACAGAGTTTGAGGTGCTACATCAGAGTATTGCGGAAACGGAGAGCAATGTACTAACAAATGGACAATGACGAGTAGCTGGTATAAAAATACCCCGACATATGATGATGCCAGGCGTATGCTGGTATATTAAAAATTTCCTGAAGGAATACTTCTTCCTCGGCTCCCGCTCGACCGGTGCATTATTACGACTTTGCCCCTTGGCTCCTTTCTATGGCTCCGTCTCACCAAGTGCCTTCTCTGCTCCTTGTCCTTACTTCGTACTATCATTTTAGGCGAGGTCCAATGTTCATTGGACCTCGTAACGATTAACAACATACTTATGTAACAATATATGTATAACAAATATTTCTAACATTACAGCAATGATTAATCCAGTACGTCGATGATCATTTGATAACAACTACACTAACATGTAAAGTTATATCTGCTCGAACATCAGTACCACGATGATGTACGGCCGTGTCCTCGCCTAGGAAAACATAACGGCATTATCATGACTATAACCTTGTAAAGCAGTATTTAGTGATCTAGATACGGTTCCCTAGTCACAGTGTATGTCCGGGATGAGTCCTGCTCATGGCTTTATGAAATTATCCACAACATATACAAGCATAACATAAGCATTAGAATTAGTGTTACAAGACATCGCGAACGTACCTTCCACCGTGAAATGGCCAAATGTCCGGCCCTTTGAACCCGACTGACTCTCCCGGATATCCTAAAGGGTAATACCATATCCATTAACTCATAAACAATATCCTAACGGATATTTTAGTCACAAATGACTATTTTACCCCTGACTTCGCTAATGGCGAAATTTCATGTAGCTTTCTACTTTGACTCTAATCTTCCAAAATTTTGTCATATCTCTTTCTCCAACATATTTTCGAAATAAATATCATATTTGACCATAAAACATGATATCAACAATATATTGGAAGATTAAAGATCACAACAACATCTACCCTAGAACTTCAAGAACTACCGAACTAAAACTAGAACTTAAAGCTAGGGACCGAAGAACTTACCCACGAAATGACTTCTGGTATAACCAACTTTGGGATAAAAATTCACTTGTTTATAAAAAGTCCTGATGTTAGAAACCTAGTTCAAGGATTTCAAGATAGGATTTATTTTCTATTGGTTCTCATTTATCCTATTTTCTTTTCCCCAAATATCTCTTTTTTCCTAAAATATCATCATATTACCTCAAACCCTTTTCACACTACACTTTTTCTCTTTTTTCCTTCAAAATTTTGGCTCCCTCTCTTCCTCTTTGACTTGTCAACACATTTTAATATAATTAATTTATTCTCTAATTATCTAATTAAGCAATTATCCGATTGGTTAACTAGATAGATAATTATTCCATTAGCTAACTAGGCTTTAGGTGTTAATATAATTCATATTATATTTTTCTTAATCAAACTTCATTAATTAGAAATTATTTTTATGCTAATCTTAATCCCTTATTGGTCACTAATCTTCGATTATGGTTTGCACATAATTAACTTTGAATATCACCCTTACTCATGTTTAAACAATTAGCAATTAATTACTTATTTAATCACTTACTAATTGTTGACAATTTTCTTAATTAAGATTAATTGTTTTTGTAATACCCCACTTTTCAACCCGAATTGCAGTGGCATCTTCACCTATTTTGCATTTGATGAATTATTTAATAAAAATTTAAACCACTGGCCAAGTTTGATCCTGGAAATGGAAGCCCTTTTTATAAAGAGTTCACAATAACATTTCAGTTCGAATGGGCTTTTCTGAAAAATTCTAAACATTTAAAAACATTTTATCAGTGGTTCAAACTTAACATTAACAATGCATCATACATGCAACCTTGTTAGGTTTTATCAGAGTAATTCCTTATTTCTCCGATTAACCTAGTGCTCTACCATTCACTTGTTCATCCATTTCATTATGGGCTCGTGATATACGCGCCTTCCGCAACAATACAATACATACATGTTCTACTACTATCCGATCATAGTATCTACATAAATATATACATCCCAAGAGCCATACAATGCTATCTCAAAATATTAACTAAGTCATAAGGTAATACAAAAGTGAAACTAAATCTCAAGCAATTACTATGCCCTTGTTTCTTCCTCCTTGCTTACTAGACTCCGCCCATGTCCTGGATTTAAGGAAGGCTCGAGATTCAAATGAATGAATCCCGTAGTAATAGGTTAATCTCAAATTCAAGCATATCCAATATATATGTAAATCAACCAATCAAAGCAGTCCACACAACATATAAAGCATTCAAATTCAAATTCAAGTTCCAATTCAATTTCAAGATTCAAATTCAAATTCAAATATTACATTCTATATGCAGCCTGTAATACAAGTGTTCATTCAAAGATTTCAAATACCTTGGCGCAAGGAAATTCATTTTGGCAATTCAATACCAAAAATTCAGTTTGGCAATTCAATACCAAAAATTCAGTTTGGCAATTCAATACCAAAATTCAGTTTGGCAATTCAATACCAAAATAGGCCTTGCTTAGCCACTCCCTTCCGCTCATTCGAGCCACGAGTGGTGCTGGCCATAAAGGCAGGACATACAATATGGTATATACAAACATATATAACAATGCAAAGAATGTGAGATTATAGTTACTATCTGTTGGTCTTACCGACAAAACCCTTTCCAATAAGCTCTTGTTATTATGTTTGACCTTCGAGCACGGGCAATTCTCGAGGTCCTATAAATAACATTTACATATAGAGATGGGTCATTAACTAATTCAATCTTAATAACATAATTAAGATTTAGCTTCTTTAGACCCACTCCAAAATACTCATCCTTTCGTATCCTTATGACTAGGGATGTATACTAATAGAGACTTATTTAATTAAATACTATTCACTATGAAATAAATATCATCTCAGCCATTTAACCCTTCAATAAATCCAAAGAGACCTTTACTTTAAAGGTTAAGCACAAGTAACAACTTAGGTGACTATTTTAAGACTTATCAAAAATTCAGCCTTTAATTTTTCTGGGAATTTGGAAAATTCATAACTCGACCATTACAACTCCAAATGGGGTGGTTCCAATTTCTACTTACTCCTTGATAAATATATTTTCATAAACTAAAGTCACCAAATTGATTTATGGCTGAAAAAATTTCCAAATTTCGTTATACATAACTGATGTCCAGAAATTCTCAGATTTCTTGACTAATCTTTGAAAAATCATAACTCCTTCAATACTTAACGGAATTCGAAAAATTATCTATCAAATTAAACCTCTATGAGTCTAATATTTATCTGTAAAATTTCAAAATGAAAGGAGTTTGTTTACTTGGCCCGAAATGAAACACCATTTTGGTGTTCCAGCAACATACCAGAAATTTCTTGATTTTAGCTCAACTTCTAAAATCATAACTGGAGTTATAAACCTCCGTTTTAGGTGATCCAAAGCTCATTTTAAACCTTATTGAGAGTAATATCTCCTGTAAAAATTTAAGAGCAAAAATCAAACTTTAACTCACAAAATCGTTAGGCACAAGAGGCTCTGTTTTCGGATCATGTTGCAGAGTTGAAAAATAACACATACAACTTGATTCTATGAATCTTCCAGAAATCCGATTTCATGAACTTATAACAGACATGCACGGTCTTTAACCATGTTTTCAGAGCCACATGAGATCAAATATTGGTTTAAAATCGACATGCAAATACACTAGAAGAAAGAACCTTGATGACAGCAACTTCCACCACTAAACTCTTCACTTACAGCAACTCAATGACCTCAAGAATACCAATAATCAGCTGAAATGAAATTGGCAAAGAGATTAGGAAGATCACCTTAGTCTAAGAACTGATTTGCATGTAGCAATCAGTCACTCCTCCTTGATTTCCCCATGTTCTTCTTCCTTCTTCCTCTGGTGACCTTCCTCTCTTGTTCTCGTCGTCAGATCAGACTTTCTCTTAGCTCTCACGGATTCTCGGTCTTGCCTTCAACCCTCTCGGACCCTCCCTCTTTTCTCTTCTTTGCAGCGTCTTGCAGAATATGGATTTCAGAAATGAGAAAGTCTCCGTCTTTGCTGTCCGAAATGAATAAATGAGGGAGGTAGTATATGTGTATGTGTCCTACGATGGTGAGGTGTCCAAAATTTAAGAAGAGAGGGTGAGGTGGCAGCTATCATATGGAGCAAGAATGTGTCAGAGCTGATGGTTTGATTGAGTATAAGGGCCGGTAGGAAGAGAAATTGAAGAGAGTATGTGGGCTGCACATGTACATGTATATGTTTATATAGATATGAACACTCAATTCCCACACTTATATACCTTTTTCCAATTTAATTGCAACATTGAATAATTGGTGGAAATTAATCCTTATTTCAATTTAAGGATTTTTCTTTCCCAAATAATTCTTTCAGGCCATAAAATATTATCTTCAAAATATTTAGGCCAAAAATTATTCAAACTATTTATCCTTAATTTACAGGAAATTATGCCTTAAATTCCAATAATTACTATTTAAAATAATTAAGGCTCAATTTCCCATATTTAATCCCACGACATATTTTAATTTCTAATCTCCAAATTTTGGGATGTCACGGTTTTCTCACAACTATTGCACTGACATTGGTAATTTATACTCCATGTATTATATTAAAAATCATGGGGCAACTTATGTCCCCAAAATAATATTCTATTTTGCCTCTTTATTTTCCAAGGAAAATAATCCCATAAATTATCTAAATTAGAGACAACATAATTTCCTATTTTTAATAAATATTTAATTGCCTCTTAGGATTTATCATAATATTCCCGTGGTGTTTTATGACCCATATATATATTTAGGATTTTTGGCACCTTTATTCCTTTTAATTTCAAGGAAATTACCCTAAAATTATAAGATAAATACCACGAGTTTTGAGACCACATATTCACCTATTTCTAATAGGTATTATCTACTAAATTATGATACTTATCATAAGTGAGATTTTCGGGTATTACACCATTTTAAAAGCGGATTTTTTTTGTCAGAGTAGAGCATCGGAGCAAGTGAGTAACTGATACATATTTAAAATGTCAACTATAGTGTGTCTGGCTAATTATAATAGCGGTACAATTATCCGAGTATTTCAAAAGTAGTACATAACGAAATGAAAGTCTCCTATTGGAACTCTAAGCTTTGCTTGCCTTTATCTTCGACCCTCGGTCCTCGACCACAAGCTATGGTAAAAGCCGAGGTTCAATGCCCACCAAACCTCGGTAATGGTTAACCTCATGCTTAAATATGACAGTATATGGATGACGAGATATTCACAACATTACAGCAGTATATCAATAGAAAAGCACATAGCAGATGTAAAGTCTCACACATGTGTCTGCACTATCCGGTGCCACGATAGCAACTCGTGTCCTCGCCGCTAGGAAAACTCAACGGTATTATCAAAACTATAACCGTGTAAAGCTGAATATATAAACAGTGATCCAAGACAGAGTCTCGGTCTATGAAATTATCTATCACATATAAGCATACAAGAAGCGGTAGAGTTAGTGTAATGATGCGCGTCCGTACACGAGTCGTGATAAGCGGTACGTTCGTCTGGTCGGTATGCATTCTCGGATAGCCTATAATAGTAATATCGCTTTATTAATCCATAAATAATATCTAAGAGATATTTTGGCCACTAATGACTATTTTACCCCTGGTGAATTTATTTTTATTTAATATCCCCCTTATTTTCGTAAAAACGCTGGTTCATCACTTCGCGATTTCCCATAACTTTGAAAAATCATAAATAATTCTACAAAAATTGAAACGAGGTTCCGTAAAATTATTTGGAATCCTTATCATGTCAAATTTTGAATAAAAATAATTTTTTACCCAGATTTAATATATCATTCCCGGTTTATTATTCTTCAATCTCTGTCCAGAATTTTCCGAAAAACGTGGCCTAACTTTAGGAATTTTTATCTCCTTGCCTGAACTCATTTTGCTACATATTTTATATATTTAAAAATACATGGATGTCTAATTTTTTCATGAAAAATTTCATGATTTTTAAAGATCATTTCGAACATAAAATGGTATCCTTAACAAAGTCGACTCCAGAAATCGCCTAACCGAAACATTTCGCGAATTTCGTTACTTTGAGGTTTCTCTTCCAAAAATTTTACTCTAAAACTTTCTTCATCATTATTTCAAATAAAGCTATTTCTAACCATAAAAACATGAAAATAAAATTACTCTAGAATATTTAAGATCAAAGCAAAATCTATCTATGAATTTAAGAACTCAAACTTAAAGAACTTACTTACCAATGCTCTAACTTCTTCAAGATACTCCTCCTCCTCACTCACTTCACTCTATATGCAGATTACTAAGCTTGCTTTGGTGTGAATTTTGTGAAGGCTAAAGGCCCCTATTTATAGCAAAATGGTATGGCAACTTTGGTAAATCTTTCTAACCTAATTCATCTTGAATTTCAACCTTGGATCAAGTAAATTTTGAAACACTCATCCTCACCATTAAACACTCAAAACCGTCCCACCTCCTCACTATTCTATCCTCTTCCATTTTGCAAAAAAAAAAAAAAAACCTTACACTATGTACCTTATTCTTGATTAAATTTTACAACATGTGTTAATAGGATAATATCTACATTTTGTGGCTCTTCTTCTTGCCCAAAATTGCCTTGAACCGTGGCCTCCCCATCCATGCCCTCTGGATTGCTTTTTGCTTTATTCTAGAACTTAGGGTCGTTTGGATTGACTTAAAAAAAAAATGCTTTTTTTTTGCTCCCATGTAGTGCTTTTTTTTTTTAAGCTCAAAATTAGAGCTTTTGAAAAAAGCAGCATTTTAGCTTTTTTTTGTGACTTTTACTTTTTTAAAAAAATATCATCTAAACACATAAATTAATTTTTTTTGAATTAAAAAAAGTGCTTTTTTTATGAAAAAAGCCCATCCAAAAGGGCCCTTAATCCTCATTGGTTCATATAGATTTTCACTTGGATTAAGGCTTTTTAATGATAGAATTAATTTAGACCTTAAGATTTAGCTTTATTAGACTTAATCTTGGCCATTGATCTTAATTGACTTGTCAAAGTTGATTAATAAAGCTTGATTAGTGTCTTAATCCAATGCTTAATAGTCTCTAATGCATCCTTGTTGGTCAATTAGGCTTACTTGTTAGGAGAATTGATGTAATCAATCTTATACACTTCTTAATTATGCCTTTCTAATTATTAATTAATTAATTACGAAAATAAATATTTTAATGTTTGCAAATTTAATTGCCCATTAGTTGTTGATAATTTTATTTAATTGGAATTAGTATTTCCATGTCACTTTATCATCTCTTATGATTAAATTAAGACTATACTTAATTATGGTACTTTATGGTATTTTAAATTGCCCTAATATTAATTGTGAATAATTTTGCAATTAGCTTAATTAATTAATAAAAATTCAATTGCCTCACAATTGTTTTTAGTAGTCTTTAATCACCATAATTATTTTCATAATCCCTTACAGCACCGGTTACTCAGTTACTCCAACAAGCACCTCAAGAGGCTTTTAGCCCAACTCATAACTCTCTTGGACTTTACCGTTTGACGCGACCCTGCACATGGGTGATGCAGCACCGGTTACTAAGTCAAGTCTAGAGATGTCAGTGGAGTTGTTGATGTTGTTTTTTTTTTTACGAGTCATTTCCGAACAAAGTTTTACTTAGCTAGCAAAGGTCATCATCTAATTTCCTAAAGAAATCATGTAGCAAAATATTAGAAACTAATAATCTGTTGATCCTATTACAAACTATTCCCTATTTTCATAGTCCATCTCAAGATTGCTACAAAAATTCAAGGCTTAAAGACTTAGTTGAAACATTCTTTTTTTTATTTTAATTTTTGATTTGATAATATTCACTAAGATGGGGAAAACTCAAAGTTAAGGTCAATCCGTAACAACGCTTAAATTTTAACCAAAATTCTTTTCAATTGAATAAGGACGAGCAAAACCAAAGAAATCATATCCCTCCCCCACACTTAAATCAAACATTGTCTCAATGTTGCAAAAATCAATGAAGAGGGAAAAGAACTAGAACTCCTGGTTTAGGTCTCTAACTCTGATGTGGAGTTCGTCTTTTAGTACCATCCATGATGTTTCAAATTTTTAAGGAGAGGAGTGTACTCAAGCAAGACTTCACAGTAACAAGAGGAGTGATCATCTTCAAACCTAAATAAGAAAGAGAAAAACAAAAGAAAAACAAAATAATAATAATGATGATGAATAATGCAAGCAAAATCCTTAGGTTGCCTGCCAAGAACCGCTTGGTTTATAGTCTTCAGACAGACTTCTCAAAACAAACCACTAATCATAAGTATCAAACACATTAATTACCTTATCTTCATTCCTTTTCAAGCAATCGGATGTCACACACAAAAATTGATCATTCCATTTAATTACTTGTACTTCCTCAATCATAGACAATTGTGGATTACAAGCATTCACTTAATTCAAATAAAGCACAACATGCACATCCTTGCAAATAAATATAGGCACATCTAATAATTTAGAGCATCCAATAAAATCAATTTGACTCTCTTGATAGAGTCAAAACATCCATAGAAGAATCATCCTTAACATCAATTGGGATATTCACATCAATTTGATCATCAAAATTACAAGCCTTAGGCTTCACAATCGAAACCTCTTCTAGACATCCACTATTCTCACCTAAATCAATTTGAAGCTCACAATCACTTTCTACATTATCCTCAATCTCATGTAATTCCACACCTTCAGCTTCCTCACAATAATCATTATCAGCATAAGACGTAGTCATCGGGCTTAAGGAATTATCTTGCACCACGATCTCAAGAGTTGAAACAATTTGACTCGCATATACCTTACTATTTTGGACACTTACCCCAATATTTTGGACACTTGACTCAATGCTAGTGACAATCTCCTTTTGCTCTCTACTAGATCTCTCTAATGCTTCTGCACACTCCTCAAATAATCTTTCTAAATTAGATTTTCCCTATACTCAATGGTGTGTTACGCAAGGTGGATAAGAGTAAAAAGGAGGGGTATTTTCATGAGAAGAATAGACATGTGGATCCCTAAAATTTTGTTGTTTAAAACCTTCACTAGGACAAAATGAGTTATCAAAATAAGCTTGGTTCCTAGTGAAATCATCTCTCACAAAATGACTAGTTGTACTATATGGACAATATTCAAATAAATGATTCCTCCACAATAAACACAAGACATGCAAACATATTGAGAAGAATCAACATATGGAATACAACTATCATTTATGCTCCTTTTATGTTGCCTAGATTCATTCAAAGAATTTAAAATAGCAATCAATCCTTCTTGTGTAGAAGACAAATAATTCATCTCCTTCTCAACATTAAGACCGAGTTGGTTGCCAATTGAAATCTATTTTTTTATAAAAAAAAATTAATAATAAAATATTTATGAACTCAAACTCAAACTACTAATGCTCAATCAATTCCAACCAAGACAGGTTGTGGCACACAAGTCCCGACAACGGCGCCAAAAACTTGATAGGGGCAAAACTTTAAAGCCTAAATACTCGCAAGTGCAGGCCGTATCAAGTAATAAAGTGATGATAAAATTATCGTTCCCACGAGGACTTAGTATCACAAACTTCGTTAGGCATTAATTTCACAATTTCGTTTAAGTTGAGAAAACTAGATTGAATTTAATTAAAAGAAAAGAAAATCAAAATAACAAACTACTAAAATAATCGAACGCACAACCTAGAGTCACTAATCCCTTGTTGGTTTTATATTTTATCCCACTAAACTAATTTTGACTTAACTTAATCAGTTAATCTAGAGTATTAATGTCTATAGATGCCTTCCGGTCCATCTATATACCTATCTTAATTAATTATGCAATGCCTCACACAACTAAATAAGACGTTTTCTAGAACGGGCTCACTCTAATTTGATTATGCGAGCTTCTAGGTATATGCCTATCCTAGACGCAAATTAAATCAAAACCTAATTCTACATTAAATTTAAACCTAATTCCACATTATTTACTCTCATGGTCAATTTAGGATTCCCTCTTCCAAGTTCAACCCTAAATCCCCAGAACATGCTTACTAGTGGCCAATTAATAAGCAATAGCAATAGACACAAGAATAAATAAACTGACATAAAATTAATCAAAAATAATCCGTGGGAATAATAACTAGAACCCAAACAAGTCCATAGGTTCTCTAGGTTGAAAGAAAATTAGCCACACATGGCTAAAACCAAATCCATAATAAAAGATAAAAATTCGGGTTTACAGAATTAAGAGAGAGAGAGGAAAGAAAGCTTCTCCGTCATTTCCATGATCCTTCGTCCATTCTGTGGAGATAATGAAGATAACGAAACTCTCTCTTGCTCTTCTCTTATTCCTCCGATGCGTCGTACGTTCTCGTTCTCGGCTTGCGTTCCGTCTCCCCTCTATCTATCGCAGCCCTCTCGTATATATAATGCTTCTTGCGTCCCTCCATGCGTTCCTCTCCAGCTGAGTTTTAATCGATACAATTTAGGGTGCTTTTGCTGCGGGCTCCACGTGTCTCAATCCACATGTGAAAACTCATTCAAATCTTTCTCACGGATATGATATAGCATATATATCATAACAATATATATCATAAACTTTCAGCTCACGTTTTGTTCCACGAGTAGGTCACGCCTTGTGTTTTATATATATATATATATATATATATATATATATATATATATATATATTGTTTCCTTTTATTTGACGTTTTCTTTTTATAGATCACATAATATCTCTATGAGAATAAAAATAGGATATGAATAGATTTTCTAGTATAATATTCTTTTATCCTATATTTAATTAAAAGATAGATAAATATATAAAATATAATTAAATAGGTATAAGATTAATAAATTCAATCAATATATCTCAGAATCTATACTTAATTAATTATAAAATATACACTTATCAGTGATTCTTTATAAGATGCATATGAGAATTTACAAGAAAACTAAGCTGATTTGCAAGATCAACAATTGGAATTTACACTTGTATTTGCTGATATATGAGAACCTATCATTGATCACGAGCTATTGTCATTTCAATTATTGGTCATGCAAATTAGCTTATGTATCTTGTAAATATGCACAATTGTCTTGAAATGGACACATTTGTCTTGTGATACACGCTTTCTACATTGTAATGTGGGTTTTGGTCGGGTTATTGTTGTCCATTCATTCCTCAAATTAATTTCACTTTCCTCCTAAAACTGCAGTAATGTTTGAGAATGTTGTAGGGGCTTTTTGAAATTATTTAGCTACAGTGGGGCTAGGTGAAATTTTCCCATTCTATTTTATTAGTCTGTAGCTCTCTAATGTCAACCAAAACAGAGAATAATTGTTTTATCATTTGAGTACATTTTGGAGTTCCTTACCGTTAGAACTAATTCTTATTGAGAGGTAATAACTCCAAATGGCAAGGATATATCCACATCCATTCCAAGAGTGCAGTCCATTCCATGAATCAACTAAAACCAAGAAAATGCATAAACATTATACTAGCATTCTTAACTCTAGTTAGCAAATTCAGTTGTCTTGGCTTGGATTGTTTAAATTTTGTCTCATTGTCCATTAGATTAAGAAATAGATTCAATTGAAAGCCCCTTAGAGGAATATCATTATAATATATAGAGTTTATCTTAGTTTTAATATCGGTGCATGAGTGATAGTTCCTATCATTGTTCCATGCATCGCGTTAATTATAAGATTCCCCGAAATGTCATTTCTTAGAATTTCTTAAAGGCTACAAACATGCTTATTTTTTCATTATCCTGAGGAACAATTTAGTCACCAAAATTTTTGGCCCAGTGAACGCGAACTTGATTTGATATAGAAAGTTCCACATTACATAGAATTAAGCTGAATAATAGATATATTTAAAAGTGAAAGCTACATATGTTCTGTGTAAAATTTGAGTTAAATGATGTGGGAACTTGAAATTTGATAGAATAAACAGATAGTTTTGTTAATAAGGTAAAAATACACTCCTTAACCTCAGAGCCTCATAGAGTATGCAATATATTTGCGAGTTTAATTAATTGGTTCAGAGGTTGGTTCATAGATTAGTTAAGTTAAAAACTTAATATAGAGCACTTGCAGGTAATTTTGTACCCTTAATTGAGTATAAATGGAGGCCTTGGTTGAGTATTCTTGAAGTAGAAGGTGTATAAATAATTTTAGGCCTGTTTGCATCTAGAAAGTCCTTATCCAATTTCAATTCTAAATTCTTACATCTTCTAACATCTTAATATTGCATTGTAAGAACAAATTATGCTTTTTAATTTTCTCAACTTAGTTGAATACGTTGTGCCTTTTACTTGACCATATACTCTCGAGGTCCTTAATATAAGACATAGTTGATTTTTTAAAAGATTAGGAAAGCTAAATAAATTACTTTAAAGTTTAATATTTATCTTTTTTATGCCAATTTACTTTATCTGACTTATGAATTGATATATAATCAAATGATACATGAATATACTATAATTAACCAGCTTATTTAGCTTAATCTCTTAAAAAAAATCAACTATGTCTTATAGGATCAGAAGAGTATTTAATATAATGATAATGATACTTTGGTGTGCCGATAGCAAAAACTCATAATTGATTTGAACTGTTTTCCCTTTTTGGTGGTGCTTACCGTTCCATTTTTCCAGGCCCAACATCTATATTTTTGTCTCATACAATATAGGACCAGACTTGGCAAGGTAAGGTCTTTCAAACTGATTATTTAGTACAAACCCATTAAGAAGAGCACATAGATCTGCATCGTCTGATCAGATAACATAATGTTGAAAATAACGTTTGTTAATAAACTATATTATTAACTACAATTGTTAATTATGTATGACCGTTGCTTTAATATATATAATAAGTAGTCAACTTTTACAATTTCTAATTTTCTCTCTGATCGAAACAATGACTCATTCTTATCAGATATTTCTTTAATATATGTTCTTGAAGTGTTGTAACATCCCATTTTCAAAAGCGATAATTTTTTTTTTTCCATATATCGTAGTAGAGCATTGTAACAAAAGGAGTATTGAGTAATCGATACAACATGATACGATGGCGTAATCGCTTGTTCATAAATAACAATACATTATCTGCTCAAATCTTAGATGTCCTTGATCGAGCCTTTACACGATCTTCACACGTCTTGCTAACCCGACTTATGCTCATCTTTCGTCCGCGAGTCTTCGAGACTCGAAGCTATAGTAAAAGCCGAGATCCAATGCCCATCGGATCTCGAGTAGCAGTTAACCTTATGCTCAAATACAACAGTATATGTGTAGAGATATTTATAATATTATAGCATGGATCAATACGAGTTCATCGTATGATCATTTAATAACAACTACACTACATGTAAAGTTATTTCCGTCGCACATTATTATTTTTCCTAATTTTGAAGAGATTTTTCCTTAGAAAATAAGATAAGTGTAACATACTCTTTGAGACCACATATTCACCTATCAGAAATAGCCATTGATTTATTTCTATATAATATTCCAGATACATGATTATCTGGGTATTACATTTCTCCCCCCCTTAAACAAAATTTCGCCCTCGAAATTTGCACCCTATCACCTAAACCGTAAACTTCGGACTATTAACTTCGGAACTTTACTCTATCTCAGGTTTGACTACAAAGATCTTGACATATCGTACTTTCATATATAGTGTCTCCCGTGGCTCCCATATACCGCGGTCAACACCACAAATACCAAAACGTCTCCATGGCTCCCATACACCATGGCAACACAAGATATCTTAAATGTTTCCATGGCGCCTATTTACCATGACAACACAAGATACCTCCTACTCAATGACACGATCGTGGTCGGATTTGTAATAACTAAGGAATATGGAAACGTTATAGAAGTCCGATCAAGTTCGGGATAAGGCTATCTTGTAGCGGATCGTTCGTTCAACGAATACTTCGTAATTTGGTTCATACATGCTTCATAAGAAAAAGAGTTTACACATAATCACACCTAATGGTGTAGCTAATACATATGTATGCATCCCAAAAGGATCCGTACAAGCAAAGGAAGTGATCGATTTAACATCCGGATCGGTTTACATCGAAGTAGATCTCTACTGAGCGATAGTATCTTGGATCATTCCTGAGAGTACCCAGCTTCCACTCCGAGTGATGCTATTATCTGGCCTGAGTTCTGTGCCCCCATCTTCGCAGCTTTCTGGGGACAATGCACACTGATGTGTCAGTGTTTTGACACTTGAAGCATATCGCCTTCCATCGCTTGGTCGATATCGATGATGATAACCCCCACATTTCGGACACGACCGGTCCCGTCGCTCCAGGTTGTGCAGTGCCCATTGTAACTAGTACCTTGGTGGTCCCCTCCGTACTCAGGACAGTCCTTGATAATGTGTCCCGGCTTTCGACATTTGTAGCAAACCCGTTTCCTATTACATCGAACATTGGGATGGTAGTTCCCACAAATCGAACACGGTAAGAGTCTCGGCATTTTTGGATAGTTCTCATTGATCACGGACTATCTTCTTGTTCTTACCTTGATCGCCGACCCAGGGTAACTTCCTTTTCGGTGGGAGTTCTTGTGACAACATCCGTCTGACTTGTATGGTTACCGTTGAAGTTCCTTGCTCAGCGTAGCTCTTTCAAATTATACTCCATCAGACGGCAGGATTCTAATTGCCTCTCAATCTGTCTTTCTAGTTTTTCAACCAAGAGGGTATCAATAAGAGTCTGTTGCTCCTTCAGCTTTTTCTTCAGAGTCTTCTGCTCCTTCAGCTTTTCCTTCGAGTCTTGCGCTCTCCCCGCTTTTTCCCTCCGAGTATTCGCTCCTTCACTTTTCCTTCGCTCCTTCAATTCTTCCATCGGCTCTACAACTCACTTTGGTGTTCACGATGTTGTACTGGGACTGGTATCACCTGTGGTTGTCCACCTTCATTTCCTCCTTGACTTTGGCCTTGGCTTCTAAGGACTCCGATTCCATGCACACTTTCCATCCTATCTTTCTATTAAGAATTTGCAAATCTTTAGGGGATAATTTAATCTTTTAAACAAACATATATTACACATAAATGTTTATGGCAAAATATGTCACACTATGTAGTCAGGTTGTCTAAGACTAGCCTTTGAAGAGGATTTAGAAAGGAGTAAACATTGATTGTACGCTTGTTTTTATCTTAGCATTTATTCGTCTGTTCCATCCAGAATTGGTCTCGGGGAAAGAGATTTAGAGATACTAAGAAGAAGTGGTCATTAAGGGTACTTTGCAAACATATATATTAAACATATGCTTAAGATGTTATAGTCGTCTGCGCTTCCTCTACTTGTCAAACTAGTCTATATTTTACAAACCATTATTGGTTACATCAGCTATTTTACAACTTCTCAGGGGTTTTTAGGGAAGTTTCAATATACTAATACTCCAAACAGGCTCCTCTATTCCCCTTCTATCTTCTTTAGGTCATTATCGTTTTTGCTTATCTAAATATCGTGGATTACCCGCCACTTGAGACGACGAAGGAACAAACAAAAACTTTGGATAGGGCCTCCTCCTAAGAGTGGGAGTAGGACGAAATGAAGTACATATTCCTCCGATCGTACGTCGTCTCCACATTCTGCAGGTATTGGTAATATTCGTCCTTTACCGCTATCGTATGCTGAGCGGCGTTTCCATAGTCGAGGCTTAGGATGTCCACTAGCACCCCGTTTTGATCTAGGACATGCTTCAGGAAAACAGGTTTATAACTGGTATGAGATTCATCATAAAAAATCTCCCGATTACTAGATTGAGAATCATCGAGTTGTCTTCATCGGACGAATGGCTTGATGAATTTGGTCCTTCCTACTCGGCGGAGGTTGTGCCATATTCGGGAGTGCAAAGTTGATGAGTTCAGGTTGATAAATAGGTTCAAGTGGGTACTCCTGTCCAGAACGGTACACGGGTCCTGGTGCATGATTACGTGTAGGGGAGTACAGATTCAAGAATTTAGGGTTAGGGTCATACTCCGGCCCAAGGTAGTGCTCAGATTCAGGGTTAGATTCCAGTATAACTGGGTATTCGGGCTCATGAAAGTATTCAGGTTTAGGATTGTAGATTGGTTCAGAGTTAATATTGTCCCTTAGGTGTCTAGGGTTCGCTGATTTCCGTGCTGTACGTCTTATTGTTCCACGGGAATTCACATGGGAAGGTTCTTCTTTGTCCATCTTTACTGTATCCCATGGAAAACGTTAGGCATGTAAAAGGAAAACAATGATTAGAATATCACAGACTTTATTACACTAGTATTTATACTAGAAATGAACAGACACCCGCAATATTTCTCTTGTTCAGGATTTCGTTGGTTTACCCAAAACAAGTACGAGGAAAAATAATGAAAATGAGATCTGATCCGGTCCCAGAAGGGTACGGAAATACATAACCGAAGTTTCTCTGATAGGAATTCTCAACATGGGTCAAATACCGCATGTATTAATCGGCCTTAGAGTTTCGTCTGGCATGTCCCAGCTCCACATATATGCTCTATGCTAGGATACAATTATCGTCCGGTACAAACGGAGATTATTAGAGTTATCGATACGATATCAACATAGGTTCAGGCGGTGGATATACTGGCTCGGGTTCAGTCTTAACCCTATCATCTTGGGAATTACGGAACATACGCGCAGTTAGTCTTACTTGTTTTATAATAGTTTATGTTTGGAGATCTATTTCCATCCATCACTACAACATCACAGTAGAGTTATACCAGTGCTCTTTTTATAAAATATACTCCAAGTTTTTAAAAGGCTTTGAACCTAACTCCGTTAACCGAACAGAATGGCCAGGTAAGTGTCTATCATGGGGGCCTCACAGAGTTCACGGCGACTAATTGGCGTACCCAAATAGACTAGCCTTGCCTTCGGCACCAAACTGTCCGTAATAACTTCGTTAAATTCATGCCAGGAATACTGCTCTGATACCAAAAATGTAACATCCCATTTTCAAAAGCAGTAAAATTTTGTTTTCCATATATCAGAGTAGAGCATTGTAACAAAAAGAGTATTGAGTAACTGATACAACATAATACGGTGGCATAACTTCCTGTTCATAAAGAACAATACATTATCTCTTCAAATCTTAGATGCCCTTGATCGGGTCTTTACGCGATCTTCACACGTGCTGCTAACCCAGCTTATGCTCATCTTTCGTCCGCGAGTCTTCGGACCCTGAAGCTATAGTAAGAGCTGAGATCCAATGCCCATCGGATCTCAGGTAACGGTTAACCTTATGCTCAAATACAACAGTATATGTGTAACAGATATTTATAATATTACAGCATGGATCAATACAGTTCATCGTATGATCATTTAATAACAACTACACTACATGTAAAGTTATTTCCGGTATGCACATTATTATTTTTTCCTAATTTCCAAGAGATTTTTCCTTAGAAAATAAGATAAGTGTAACATACTCTTTAAGACCACATATTCACCTATCAGAAATAGCCATTGATTTGTTTCTATATAATATTCCAGATACATGATTATTCGGGTATTACAAGTGTAAGGAGAATTAATGTGTTAATGAATGTTCAATTTGCTGTATAGATCTAAGCATGATAATTTGGAACTTTTCAAATACGCTCCGTAGCCTGTGCGAACACAATTATTGCTTACGAAAACCTAATAGTTTATATCAAAATGATAAGTGCTGAACAATAAACACTAGTTTTATATTATCATTGATCAGATTCACACCCAAAAGATATTATGTTTTTGAAGATAGAATATATTAATAAAATACTCTCTCCTGTCTTGTAGGTAGAAGATAGTTGACTAATTCACATAGGGTGAGGTTAGGTACAAATGAGTTACTTGAAAAAAAAAAAAGCATACTTTGATTTTCTTAAAATGGCCCTATGTAAATATATCGATGCATTTGAATTATTGCTTTGTTTCATTATTGTTGAGGAAAAATCAACACAGTAGTTTGGGAAAAGTGATACATATGGGAGATAAAGTGCATTAAGAAATTATATTTTAGACCAAAACAAAACCCTCAACGTTATTACGCAGAGGGTATATATATATACCATCAACTTCAACTGTTTATAATGACCATGGATTTAATATTATGAGGAGTCGTCTTGTAATTTTATCAGATTTCTTAATATATAGTCTTGAAGTGTTAGAATCAATGTGTTTATAAATCTTCAATTTGCTGTCAAGGTTTAAGACTGATAATTTGGAAAAATTAAAAAATGGAATGCAGCATGTGTACGATAACCATTATTGCTTCCGAAACCAATAATTTATCTCCAAAGATAAGAACTAAACAAGAATCAAACACTAGCCTGATTTTATCATTCAACAGATTTAGTACCAAAAGAAATCGAACAAATGGGTTATTGATTCAAAGAGACAAAAGTCAGACAACTGAAAATCAATTCTGCGGATGAAGATCAGAAATACCTATCTATAAAGCCAATGTTCAAGAGGCGCATAACTAACACACAAACACAAAAAAAGAAAGATCGATAAATATGAGCATTGCTCGAAGATGGAGAGTCCTAAGTGGAAAAGACAATTGGAAGAATCTTCTAAACCCTCTTGACATTGATCTACGAAGATCCATAATCCACTATGGAGAAAGAACACAAGCCACATATGATACTTTTATCAGAGAAAAGCTTCTAAGTTTGCAGGAGCAAGCAAGTACGCGAAGAAGAACTTGTTCGCGAGGGTGGGTTTGGAGAATGGGAATCCCTTCAAGTATAGTGTGACAAAGTATCTGTATGCAACATCACAAATCGCTGTCCCTGATGCTTTTATAGTAAAATCATTGTCAAGGGAAGCTTGGAGCAAGGAATCAAACTGGATAGGGTATGTCGCTGTGGCCACAGATGAAGGAAAAGCTGTGTTGGGAAGGAGGGATATTGTGGTTGCTTGGAGAGGAACAATAAGAACATTGGAGTGGATTAATGATTTCCAATTTCTGTTGCTTCCAGCTCCTATAATTTTCGGCGGTTCGGGTTAACGGATCCTAAAGTTCATCAGGGTTGGTACTCTATGTACACTTCAGATGATCCTAAATCTCCATTCAACACAACGAGTGCAAGAGACCAGGTATCTGTTTTCCTTTTCCTTTCCCCTAAAGTGCTAAAATGTTCAGATTTCATAGTCCCATTAGATTTTGTCCAATTTGCTTAAGTCAGGTCGGGTCTAAATGAAGGTAGCCATTTCATAGTGATGGAAAACAACTTTTGAAGGAATCATAAATCCCTTTTCTAGTGTAGATCCGATATCTACATATCTCTGAGAGCTTACGAGACCCAAAGTAAATATCTTGACGAAAGCAATTAATGCTTTTATGTGAAGGTGCTAAGTGAGATAAGAAGGCTAGTAGATTTATACAAAGATGAAGAAATCAGCATAACTGTGGTAGGACATAGTTTAGAGGTGCACTTGCAACCCTAAACGCAGTGGACATAGCTCGAAACGGCTATAACAAGCCAACAGATGCACCAGAAAAATCCTGCCCAGTCACAGCCTTTCTATTTGGGTGTCCTCGAGTTGGAGATTTGAACTTCAAGTGGGTTTTCAATGCGTTGAAAGATCTAAGAGCCTTAAGGGTTGTGAATATTCTTGATATTGTTCCAAAGTATCCTCTTTTTCCCTATTTAGATGTGGGAGAAGAACTGAAGATAAATACTCAGAAATCTCCGTACTTGAAGAGTCCAGGAACAATCCTTACTCGGCATAACTTGGAGTGTTACTTGCATGGAGTTGCAGGAACACATGGAGTTGATGGAGAGTTTAAATTGGTGGTGAATCGTGATATCGCACTCGCGAACAAGCATTATGATGCTTTGAAAGATGAAAATCTTGTTCCTGCGTCTTGGTGGGTTGAGAAGAATAATGGAATGGTTCAGCAAGAAGATGGTTCTTGGAAGCTGATGGATCATGAGGAGGATGCCTTTTGATTCGTGTGGGTTATTAAATTATCAACACTGCGTGTGATTTGTATTTTTTTTTTTTTTTTGTTAATTGTGGAATCCATTTATATTGTATCCTAAAAATTATTCTGTAAGTTGGAATAAAATATCTTTATTGCATGTGAGACTCCATTTAATACGGCATTGACATTGTCTCTTTATATTTTGTTCTTCATAAGTAAGTTATTGATGAGGGCTTTTTTAATCTTTAGCCTGGGTCCATAATCGAAATTAAACCAAGATTACAGATAAAGAAACCTGTGATCGCTCTTCTCTCGGAGCCTTTTATTGAATCCAAAGTAATCTAAATGACATGCAAGTGCAATTAAAACAGGGGAAAATTGGTTTTGGATTTTTGAACTAATAAACTAAAATAAGAATGCAATTTAATTAAATCCTAAACTATTATTTTGTATTTTCTTAATAAAATGGTGAATGAGTGAATGAAATGGATGAAATGAAAATATAGATGAACGTTCTTGGTAATGAAGACATGACTATCATCAAGCCATAAAAGATTATGGGAGTTAAAATTCATATGTCTTAAGGGAAACCTCAAGATAACACTCGAAGTCCAAGATTCTCAATTAATAGTAGCTTCCTACAAACATAGCTAACTACTACCTCGAGAAATTGTTAAAACCACTTGATGTGCAATTTAAATTGAATGATGCAACATGAGTCTTCTTGAAATTGAGACATAATGATCCTCAAAGGGCACAAATCAACCACATTAATTAGACAATAACACGCTAATTAATATAATCTCATTGCAACCACAAGAAATTAAAACAAATATAATCTTCATACTCCAAAATCCAATCTCAACTACAATTATCAATCCAACAGAGACAATAAACATTAATCTCGGCCCAGAATTTATACACAATAATCCCTAAAACTAAAGCAACCTAAATATATAAATATGGACTAATGAATTGATAGAAAACTCCCCTATTTGGTGCCTTGAGCTCAAGCACAAATCCGCATCATCACCAAGAACAACAAATCAGCTACTCATAGTAATTAAAGGACCCAATCGAATCTGCAAAGAAGAAGGTCTCCTCCAGGTTCGATCTAGGTAGAAGGGAATGGAAGAAATCAGAAACAGAACATGCCGATGAGGGGGAGAGAGTGGATGAGGGTCGCTGGTCTCTCTCTCACGGTGAAGGAGGGGTCTGGACGGAGGAAGATGGTGCGACGGTGGTGGAGACCGATGGTGGCTGATGAAAACGGTGAAGAGGGTGAGGAAGGTCGCCGGTGGTAGCTGACAGAATGAGGACGGACGAGTGGTGGAAGAAGAGACGAATGTGATCCGAAGGTCCAAGGTCCAGCTCTCTCCCTCTGTTTCGGCGCACAAAATCGGTCTCTCCGCCTCTGGTCCTTGCCGCCGGTGATGGAGAAAACTCGCCGGCGACCGTGGTGGAGGGTGACGTCGCCGGCGAGAAAGAATATCAAGGGCGAAGGGAAGAAGAAGAAGATTGATGCTGGAAGGTCTCCCTCTTTCCTTCTTCGAACTCGCGGCGCTCTCTCGTTCCTTTTTTCTTCAGCTCTGGTTCGGCCCCCCTTTCGGTCGTTCTCTTTTTTTTTTAATATCCAATTCAATCCCCAGCTCTCCATTGCGTCTCGGGTCCTCCAAAAGCTGACCTAAATTTTGCAAATCAAAACGCTGTGTTTCACTCAAGGACCTAAGTGGAAAGATCAAAACGTTTTGTGGAGGGACTAAACTGCGAATAATCTAAATGTTTTTGGGGCAGAACTGAGATTTCCAAAATCAACTGGGTAATTTTCTGTAATTTGTCTCTGGCCGTTTTCTTCATTGATTTCCAATTTTCAGAAATTTTTGGGGCCTTTCTTGTAATTTTCGCCAGCCTTCAAAACATTGATTCTGACCCTAAAAATCTCCATTTTCTTCTTAAACACCTACAATCCAAGATTAAACACAATGTAGCATCAAAAGTCCAAGGAATCAATTGCATGAATAATTAACAAATTATGACCATTTTACCCCTAATTACATTTAATTCAATACAAATGTCCCTAACTAAAATTAGTGCTTAATCATGCAATAATGTCCCAGAAATTGTATTAAAAATCCCAATTTAATCATGAAAAATCATATAAAAATATGGTTAGATCAATTCCCCCACACTTAGACCTTTGTACTCCTGAACAAAGGCAATTGAGTACACAATTCTAAGTTCAAATCACTAATGCTTTTGAATGATGAGCAATTTCATAATTAGAAAGCAATGAGTTAATTAATCAAATTCATCAAGCCAACACTAGTTATAATCAAGCGATGTGGAGAAATTAGCCGACTATACAATACCAAATATTAAAATGAAGCATAGGAGAACTCTCAAGGTATTAGTGTTTCACTCATCTCACCTCATTGGAATAATTTCACTCTAGCTCACTTAATCAACACCTTACCATAGGCTTGTAACAACTCTAACATCTCCACCGTTAATATCAATTAATGTAATGAATCAAGAGGACTTAAAGGCTTGTAATGATGGATGAAGGCTAAATGGAATGAATTAATGAGAAGAAAGAAAATAGTTTATATGCAAATCACAGTTAATAACCAAGTTCATAGTATCTAAATAACTTTACAAACTTTTGCCAATTCTTTTGAAAATTCATGAACAAATGCCTTCTTCATTTTTTTTTATTTTTTTTTTATTCTTTTTAATACCTTTCTTTCTTTCTTTCTTTTTTTTTCCTTTTTTTTCTTCTTTTTCTTTTTCTTTTCTTTTTTTTTTTTCTTTTCACCCTTTTCATATACATGGCATTTCAAATTTTATTGGCAATTCTCTTTGATTTTTAGAATACTATGAACACTATGAGTAATGACAAGCATATAACATAAGAATGGCTCAAAAAGGAAGCAA
This sequence comes from Acacia pycnantha, assembly GCA_025563575.1. Lineage (NCBI taxonomy): Eukaryota > Viridiplantae > Streptophyta > Magnoliopsida > Fabales > Fabaceae > Acacia > Acacia pycnantha. Next base: position 358,832 of record JAMWYP010000238.1, on the reverse strand, counting down.
ATGATAGATGAATGTAGGTTTGTGTTTGGGTGAAAATGGTTTAGAATTGAATGCCTCTTTCATTTTCATTACAATAACGCAAATATCGTTTCGAAAAAGAGTTGAAACAAGTTCTAGAAGGTGAAAAACTAAGCGAACATGCACACATGAAAACAATTTAAGGCTCAAATATCCTTCCAACAAGGTTTTTCTCCATTGCTCACTTGAACATAATCAATTGCATAGTAAGTTAACCACAAAACATCTACTTAACTATTCCAAGTGTTAACCTTACAAACACAACCAATCAAAACATTGCAATTAGTTATAATCATGCTTAACTCTTAAATGCACTAATGATTCATAAACTCTCATTTTCAAAACAAGGAGTAAGAAAAAAAATCCAATTGTGGGTTCATTTCTCTTCCCATTCACTTGAAAAGCAAAACATGGTTTTAAAAAGTTGCCAAAACACTAGATCTCATGAAAGCTCAAAGATTTTATTTTATTTTTCCTTCTAGTTTTAGGCTTTTCTCATTCAAAACAACCATTTAATTGGGATTCAAAATGTATTCCCTCCCCACACTTAATCAACACATTGTCCTCAATGTAGAAAAATCACCCTAAAGAGAATGATAAACAAGTTGAAATTCAAGGCACAATGGTAATTAAGTGTTAGAATATTAGGAAATATATCTCTCATTTATTAGGATCCCATGATTAGTTCTCTCGATTAGAGGATCCGATTAGAGGGCATTAATTAAGTAGTTATGAGTCTTTATGAGTCTTTATTAGGCTTTATTGTATTTCCTAATTTACCATCTTTACCTTCTTTGTTCTCCCTTGCTTCACCTATAAATAGGTTGTAATTCTTTTCATCTAATAAGACAATATAGAGAGTGTTTATACCTCTAAACTTCAATATGGTATCAGAGCCTGTGACACCCGTCTGAGGCCACAGAGAACGAGAGAAACAGCGAGGGAGAGAGAAACAACAGGGAAAGTTCTCCGGCGGAGTTTAGGGGTTCACTATAGGCGCAGTTAGACTACACCGCCAGCCTGAAGGACCGAGGGCTCCGATCGCGAAACCCGAAGTCCGGCGACGATCCGGCTGCCTCCACGACGGCTGCTGCAAGTGGCACACGCCCGACGATCACCGGCCGCGACGGCGCGTGACGGCGCAAGCGACTCGCGTTTTCTCGACGGCGACTTCTTGTTTCGCCTCCCGCTTCCGATTTCCCACCCGACCATGGTTAGTACATTCTCCTATGACTTTTTGAATTTTCCCTATGAACTCCTCCTGGCGAAAATTCCAGATTCTACGACTATTTCTTTCATCCGTAAACATGGATTCCTCTCGTAGTCCTCCTATGTTCGAACATTTCCTAACTTATCCCATGGGTTTTATGACCTGCATCGATTCTCAAACTCAAAATTCCTCTTCTCCTTCTTCTAGTGACTCATCAACCCAAGACAAACACAACCTCGAGATGGCTTCGTAATTTACAGACCATCACATTATGGCTATTAGCCATAAGTTTAATGGTAGAAACTATCTCCGTGGTCACAAAGCGTGCCGAGGTATATTCGAGGTAAGAGAAAGGAGAAATACATTATCGGGCAGCCTCAACCACTCGATGACCCTAATTTTGACACTGTTTATTAAAACAACCAAGTCATGACATGGTTGTGTAATTCAACGACCATGGAGATCATGAGGATATCGCGTGCACACACCCAAGAAAGGAAATATGGGATACCAATGGAAGAGGATGCCACTTAGAGATCAAACCACAAGGTATTCCAAATTTTAATGCAGAGAGATACGTAAGACTTGTGGGAAAATTGATATACTTAACCCATACCCGTCCGACATTAGCTATGCAAAGCTTGGAATAGTAAGTCGGCTTTATGCATCACCCCAAGAAGAACACATGGCTACATTACGTAATTTGAGCTACCTGAAGCTTAATCCCGGAAGGGAATATTCTTTGAGAAAGGTACTACCAGAACATAGAAATCTACACCGATGCAGCATCATGCAAGAGATGAGAGACCGTGAGGTCAATCTCGGGTACCGTACATACGTGTGGGGAAATCTAGTTACCTGGAGAAGCAAGAAATGTACGCTGGTGTCACCAAGCAAAGGCCGGGTAACTAAGAGTCGTCAACAAAGGAGTATGTGAAGGAATCTCGGATTATCGACATCGACAGAGTTGGGAATTCAACATGAGGGACCAATGCAACTCGGTCCGATAACAAGGCCAAGCATTGAAATGGTCAAGAACCCAAAGATATCATGATAGAACCAAACATGTTGAGATAGACAGTACACTTCATTAAAGAAAAGATTGAAGCAGCATTATGACACTGTCTCACATAAGATCTGCAGACCAAATTGCGAGATATCCTAACTAAACCACTTGGCCGAACGAAGTTTGAAGGATTTCGTGGCAAGCTAGGATTGATCGACATACTCTCCACTGAGTGAGGAGTGTTAGAATATTAGGAAATATATCTCTCATTTATTAGGATCCCATGATTAGTTCTCTAATTAGAGGATCTGATTAGAGGGCATTAATTAGTAGTTATGAGTCTTTATGAGTCTTTATTAGGCTTTATTGTATTTCCTAATTTACCATCTTTACCTTCTTTGTTCTCCCTTGCTTCACCTATAAATAGGTTGTAATTCTTTTCATCTAATAAGACAATATAGAGAGTGTTTATACCTCTAAACTTCAATATTAAGTAAGGAGTGACCAAGAGAATGCAAAGCACACATAGAGATTCTTATTCTACTACTCAACTACATTATTTCTATCGGATTGCGTCCCTCCCCACACTTATCTTCCTCATACAACAATTAAGTCCAAATAATCAAAGGAATTAGGAAGAAAATAAGCGAGGAAAGAGACAACCCGTGTTAGAGTATCTTGAGTTGCTTGAAGGAGAAATTATCATCCATGATGAGAGTCATGCATTTGCCTTTTAAAAACATCTTCTCCCGCATTGATTTTCCTTGGGCGAGGTGGTTCAGATCAATCGAAGAGGTCCAAGAATGTACTGTGGATGTTGGTTCCATCGAGGACCTTTCCAAGAATGTGCCTCAAAGAAGACAAGCAACCAAAGATTACCCATCCAAAAATAGAAACATGGAGAGATTTCAAGTGAATTAAAGACATTTTAGGAATCAAACTCTCCAAGTAACTATCACATCCAAGGAAATCAATATTACTCCCATCGCAGGGAGTCATACAAACAGCTATATTTGAAATTCTCTTGTGTTTGCAAAGTAGAAGGTGCGGAATCCAACTTAGTGTTGGGGTACACCACATCAGCATTGCAATCACAAGAGATGGAAGGCGAAAGAGTGGAAGAAGGAAGAGAATTTTTCAAATCATTACCACCTGGAGCTCTTAAAGATTCAAAACAATTATTTTTCTTTTCCTAAGTCGTGGTAAGTCACAAGAAAGCACTTGTTGGAAAGATTCATCAACATCCGAATTTTATTAATCAAAATTTTGAATCTTTGTCACCAACAAGGCTACAAGGAAGTAATCCAATGGGAATTCTATGGCTATGATCTTTTCACTCAAATCAACCACATTATCATTCATGCAAGAGTCAACATGTTCACAATTGTCATGCATGCTATCATCAATAGTACAAGGGGTGCATTATGATCAATGGTAGAATCAACCACTTCACTAAATGCTTTTTTCAAACTCAACCAAGAAGTGGCATTTTTCATGATAATAATTCACACATATTTGATCTTCCGCACAAGTACATGAAAATATTTCATTCAATTGTTCACAATCATCTCTAGTACTATGAAGAGAAGCATTTTCAACAACTAAAGCATCACATAAAGAAGTAGGAGCACACTCATCAACAAGTACAACCGAATCACTACTACTAGAGCTAATGCCTTGAGCAATTACATTGTCAAACATTTGAGGGGATTCAACAATGATTTCCTCATCCACCTCATTATCACTCAAATCATGAATTGCTTTATTAGTTAAAGTAGTAGGAGAATCTACTTCTATTAAGATAGATCATTACCAAATGGTGGGAGCTCCTTCTTCTCCTTCGATTTTAATCCATAGCACATGGTGAACAAATGCCTTGTTGAATTTTTCAATGTCCTTCATTTCCTCTTCTATTTCCTCAGAGAATCCATGAGGAAGTACCCCTTGAGATTGAATAAATGTAGATGCCGAACCTTTAGTTCGTCATACATTCTTCTTAGGGCAAGGGTTTGAGCATCCATATATGGCAAAGTGAGGAAAGCATCAAGGTCTGAAGGTTGGAGGAGTAGGGTTGGGATGGATGTTCAGGCATGGTGGAGCCGGGTGGCTCATATGGAAGTGTATGTGAGGGCAAGACTTCGTGGAGTATGACACATAGAAGACTCTGTGCAGCCACTCCATTCCTTTCTCCAACTCCTCATTTTGTTTCTTCAATTGCTCCGCTTCTGTGCATGTGTGAACACGGGAAGAGGGTTTTCTTGGAAATCAGTCTTCAACACTTGTGATTGCCGAGCGAGACGCCTCAATTTCCTTTTCCATTCTCTCATTCTCATTCTCTTGGTTCCATTCGTCTCATTATCAAGTCCATTTGATAGTCAAAGTTGGCCTTGTATGACCGCTCCTCGTCTACCGTTTGAGTCACTTGATTTTGCAATTTTCTAAAGACTTCACTAGAGGTAGGTTCTTGGTTTGGCACACAAGGTTGAGAACGGGTCCATAAGGTGGCTCAAATGGATACGGGGATTCATGAGACGGATGACATGGTTTGGAAATGGGATGGAATGGAGGAGGAGGTTCATGGTATGGCATGCGGTTGTATGGTAAAGGATTATGAGAAGGCTTATAATATGGGTTGTAATGGTGGTGAGAAGGCTCATGGTATGATCTATAGTGGTAGGTGTAGTGTTTGATTTGGTGTAAATGAAGATTGGTGGTAAGGTTCATGATAGATGTGGTGGAACGGACCATGACATTCTTGACCAATCGACTCTTATCTTGAATTCCCAAGTTAGCTTGAAGAGCTCGTATTGTTTGTAGCATGGAATCGATGCTTTGAGAGATAGACTTTCCTTTCTGTTGAATCTCCTACAAAAGAGTGGGATTGAAAAAGTGAATCTTGATTACCATTAAACCAAGCCATGAAAGTTCAATTCAAGTAATTCCCAAATGAATCACAAGTATTTATCTAACTAAGCAAAGGAATCTAGAAAATGACAAAATATGCAAGTATCTATGAATTAACTTGGAGACATGGTGAATTCAAACAATTAAGCTCAACATCATATCAAATTTAATGCAAACACACCACTCGTAAAGCTTACCAAGTCAAGACAATTCAAGAATGCAATGAATGCTATGTAAACTACCTAAATGCAAAAATCCTAAATTATATGCAATGAAAATCAAAAATGCAAAACTAACAAGCTTCACACGAGAAACCCTTGTCAAAAGTGAATTTGACAATTAGATTACCTAGGGAGCCAATTACTTAGTCCCCAGCAAGAACTAGCGCCATTTGACGAGGCCCTTTTTAATCTTTAGCCTTGGGGTCCACAATCAAAATTAAACCAAGGATTGCGATAAAAAGGCAATCCTGTGATCGTTCTTCTCTCGGCGAGCCTTTTATCAATCCTAAGTAATCTAAACGACATGCAAATGCAATTAAAACAAAGGGAAAATTGGTTTTGGATTTTCTGAACTAATAAACTAAAATAAGAATGCAATTTAATTAAATCCTAAACTATTATTTTTGTATTTTCTTAATAAAATGGTGAATGAGTGAATGAAATGGATGAAATGAAAATATGTATGAACGCTCTTGGTAATGAAGACATGACTATCATTGCTCATAAAAGATTATGGAGTTAAAATTCATCGTCTTAAGGAAAACCTCAAGATAACACTGAAATTCAATATTCTCAATTAATAAGAGACTCCTACAAACATAGCTAACTACTACCTCGGAGAAATTATTAAAAACCACTTGACGTGCAATTTAAATCGAATTAATGCAATACGAGTCTTCAAATTGAGTACATAACAAGGTCCCTCAAAGCACACAATCAACCAAATTAATTAGACAATAACACGCTAATTAATATAATCTCATTGCAACCACAAGAAATTAAACAAATATAATTTTCATACTCCAAAATCCAATCTCAACTACAATTATCAATCCAACAGAGACAATAAACATTAATCTCAGTTCCAGAATTTATACACAATAATCCTTAAAACTAGGCAACCTAAATATATAAATATGGACTAATGAATTGATAGAAAAACTCCCTATTTGGTGCCTTGAGCTCAAGCACAAATCAGCATCACCAAGAACAACAAATCAGCTACCATAGTAATTAAAGGACCCAATCGAATCTGCAAAGAAGAAGGTCTCTCCAGGTTCGATCTAGGTAGAAGGGAATGGAAGAAATCAGAAACAGAACATGCCGATGAGGGGGAGAGAGCGGATGAGGGTCGCTGGTCTCTCTCTCACGGTGAAGGAGGGGTCTGGACGGAGGAAGATGGTGCGACGGTGGTGGAGACCGATGGTGGCTGATGAAAACGGTGAAGAGGGTGAGGAAGGTCGCCGGTGGTGGCTGACGGAATGAGGACGGACGAGTGGTGGAAGAAGAGAAGAAGGTGATCCGAAGGTCCAAGGTCCAGCTCTCTCCTCTGTTTCGGCGCTCAAAATCGGTCTCTCCGCCTCTGGTCCTTGCCGCCGGTGATGAGAAACTCGCCGGCGACCGTGGTGGAGGGTGACGTCGCCGGCGAGAAAGAAGATTATGGGCGAAGGAAGAAGAAGAAGATTGATGCTGGAATGGTCTCCCTCTTCTTCTTCTTCGAACTCGCGGCGCTCTCGTTCCTTTTTTTTTTTCTTCAGCTCTGGTTCGGCCCCCCCTTCGGTCGTTCTCTTTTTTTTTTTTAATATCCAATTCAATCCCCCAGCTCTCCATTGCGTCTCGGGTCCTCCAAAAGCTGACCTAAATTTTGCAAATCAAAACGCTGTGTTTCACTCAAGGACCTAAGTGGAAAGATCAAAACGTTTTGTGGAGGGACTAAACTGCGAATAATCTAAATGTTTTTGGGGCAGAACTGAGATTTCCAAAATCAACTGGGTAATTTTCTGTAATTTGTCTCTGGCCGTTTCTTCATTGATTCCCAATTTTCAGAAATTTTTGGGGCCTTTCTTGTAATTTTCGCCAGCCTTCAAAACATTGATTCTGACCCTAAAATCTCCATTTTCTTCTTAAACACCTACAATCCAAGATTAAACACAATGTAGCATCAAAAGTCCAAGGAATCAATTGCATGAATAATTAACAAATTATGACCATTTTACCCCTAATTACATTTAATTCAATACAAATGTCCCTAACTAAAATTAGTGCTTAATCATGCAATAATGTCCCAGAAATTGTATTAAAATCTCAATTTAATCATGAAAATCATATAAAAATATAGTTAGATCAGTTATATATACTTTGGCTTTTTTGTTTACTGGCTAATTGATTCCACTTCCTTCTGGAGAGTGTTCATTTGATGTTTACGCAGTTCAATTATTAAAAGCTAAGGTAGATCAAGAATGGAAATTAGAAATCAATATTACAATAGCTCTCACATTTATAGAAGGTGCATTGAAATTAGAAGCATATTATATGCACCAGGTAGTTAATCAGTCTCAAATTGGAAATTGAAATTGTTATTCCAATTGTAAAACAAGGTTAAAAAGTATCACTTTATTGTTCTATCAAACAAAATTATATTAAACTAAAATTACTCTATCTGGTTGAAGGAGCGTGTCAGCTTAATTATGCTTTAATAACTTTTTCAAAATTAACAAAGGATTGCAATATAGGTGCAATCCGGATCATCTTCATGAGCCTTTTATTAATTACCTAGAAACTAAGTGAAATGTTTGGCATGAAATAATTTAAATGGATTCAAGCTTTTATCTATCAACTAACTAGGTTGCAATTAAAATAAAATGCTTTAAAATAAATATTTTTGGGGTAAAAAGGAGGAAATGGAAATTGGTTTAGAAAAGGATAATGAAAATCTCCTATAATAATGAATTTTATCTATAATTGCTTTCAAAGATAATGGGAGAGTGCTAGTTTGATAAAAATGCTTAAAAGACTCTTCAAGTTAAGTTAGCTTGAGTTAGGTGAATTAATTCTCTCACACTGGAAAGACTTAATCTCTCTAACCGAAACTCAATTTAAACTTGCAATTTAAATAAATGAAATGCAATAACACAAGTAACCAAAATGTTTCCATTGCAATCACAATTACATATCCATAGCAATTCCAAGTATAAACTTAACCAAGTCTAATATATAAGAAATTACTACCAATGAAGTTCAAAGTGTAATACCCTAATTTTCAAAACTCTTATAAACATTGTATTTTGGCTAATAATTAGCAAAATATAAAGGTGAATATGTGTCTCAAATTTGTGTAATTTGTTAATTATAATTTTAAATGTGATAAAATTAGCAAATAAAATAGTAATTAATTTATAATCAAAGGAGATAAAGAAAGGGTTATGAAGACCCTTAGCCAAATTAGCAATTGCTAATTAATAAATTAGGTTGCACTAATTGAGATTAGTTGCATAATTCTTTAAATTAATCAAGGGGCAATTAAAAAGCATTAATTTAGGGCTGTCTTATTTTGAGAATTAAGGACCAATAAGAAGACAAGGTTAGCATAGAATGAATCACTAATGATCATAATCAATTAAAGAACCAATTACACTTTGTCAATTGTACTTAATAACATCTAAAACACTACATTAAGGATGCTAATTAGGATTAAACATTCATCCCCCAAAGTCAAGGAGAGAGGACGAATTCACATGAGAAGAGAGAGGGAGCAATTATTTAATAATTCTAATAGAAACATATGTGATATTAAATAAAAATCTTCAATAGTAAGTAGGATTTTTCTAACACAAATGGAAGGCTAAGATTAAGTTTAATAAAGTGAAATCCAATGGTTCTAATTAAACAATTAAGCTTAATTCTCTTGTAAATTAACTAGCCAATGAGAAACCAAGAAAATGATCTAAATCCTTGGATAATTAATTGGACCAATTAAAGCATTAAGCCATGAATTAAGGGTGAGGAATGAAATTAAACAAACACAAATCAAATCCAATAGCCCTAATCACCAAATTAACCTAAATCCCCATGAAAATTGTTGAACCAATAGGAGGCTTGTATCATTGATCATTAGACACAAGAAACACACTTTATGAGCCAAGTAGAAGGGGGAGGATGGTTAGCACAAATGAAGAAGGGAGAGTAATTGTATTTTAATCAAGAAATTATCTAAACAAGGCACATGGGATAACGAATGGGGGAACAAGTTGGAAGAGATAAGATAAGATAATTAATAGTCATAAATGAAAGCACATGGGGATGGAAGAGGATAGGATTTTGGATGAAGGGAAGAGAGGAGAGAGGGCACGGTTTTGAGCAAGAGGAAGAGAAGAGAATTGTAATGAATGAGAGTTGAAAAATCTAAGATACCCACTAGCCAATGGGAAAATAGAAAAAAGAAAATGGGCTAAATCCTATGTAATTAATATTAGCCAATGAGGATCTTTGATCCATAATTTGTGTCTTCATAAAAAACCAATGCACATGAACCCTTGATGAAGGAAAATGATCCAATGGTTGTGGTCCTTGGATTTTCCCTATAAATAGAGAGCAATTCTCTTCATTTTTCTTCACACCAAATCAAACTCCAAGTAGTTGATTTCTAAGAAGTAAGAGTAAGGAGAGGCGAAAATCATAGAGCAAGAAGAAGGAGAAAGAACTTGAAGGGTAAGTTCTCTAGTTCTTTAGCTTTGGTCTTTAGATTTATAATAAAATTGTGCTTTGATCTTGAATCTTCCAAAGTGGTTTTGTTTTCCTGTTTTTATGGTTAAAAGTGAGTTTATTTATAAAATTTGATGGAAATTATGGTGGAGCAAAATTCTTGGAAGTTGAGGATCAAAGTAGCGAAATTCTGTAAAATTTATGGTTAGAAGTTTTCCGGAGTAAGCCACGTTTGGGCTATTATTTTATATTTAAAATGAGCTTTAAAAATTATGAGGATTTACAGGAATAAATTATACATGTAGGGATTTCAACTATATAAAATATGTATCATTTGGAGTTCTACATAAGGAGATAAAATTTGTTAAAGTTAAGCTATTTTTCTGGGCTTAAAGCTGGGCAGCGTTGAGAAACGATTTAACTGGGAATTATTCTTGATGTTATAGCTTCTGGGGATATTTTTCCTTGAAAATAGACATTTAAGGGTCATGAGGAATTTTGAAGCATTAAAAATGATTTTTTAGAATTAATTATGATTTTTCAAAGTTGCTGCAAAATCATGCCAGAAAATCCAGAATTTAATTTTTAAGAAAATGTAACGGTAAAAATGGAATAATTAATCCATCAAAGGTAGAAAGGTCAAGAAAGGTGAAAATATCCTTTTTGTTATTATTCTAGGAAATATGGTATTAATTACAATATCATATAATGTATGGAAAAGGAAATAATCCGACAGTAATGTATAGGATACCAGGAAGTCCGGAGTCGGATTCAAAGGATGGGCATTTTGGTAATTACACGGCAAAGGTATGTTCACGATCGGTAAATTTAATCGTCTATATCTTGTATACTTATATGTGATAGATTATTCATAGAGTGGCTAAAGACTCTGGCCTTAGGTCACAATTTATATACATTTAGTTGTATGCGGGTTATAGTCTTGATAACGCCGTAGTATTGTTTTCCTAGCGCCGAAGACACGAGGCCGTTGTGGCACTGGTTAGTGCAAACGTGGATAACATTACATATGTTGTGTGTTATGTATTGTTGTGTTGTTAACATTACATCTGATGTGTGCTTATGTATTGTTGTAACCTTACATCTGCTATGTGCTATGTTTGGTTAATGCTGATATGTAATGAATATCTCGTTATATATTGTTATATCTCGCTATGAGGTTAACTATTACTCGGGGTTCAATTTCGGTTGAATCTCACCTTGACTAAGAGTTTAGAAAGGAACCTGAACTAAGGAGGCACCGATGAACGGAGCCGTGAAGGGGCTGGATGGATTGAGTCGTGAGGAGGCACCTGGTCGAGACAAGAGTCCAAAAAGGACAATAGAGGCTTAGTTTCTGGCATGAATTCAATAAAGTTACTTCAAACAATTTAGTGTCTAAGGAAGGGTTGGTCTTGTGGTTCACATAAGTTGCCGTGAAAGACGGGGAGACTTCCACTAGACTAACATCTGTCCTGGCCAATATGTTTGATTAACTAAGTTAGATTCATTGCTACAAGTCTAGTTTAGGCTTGATTTAAGGTTGTATAGTTACTATGCCAAGAATTGTAATTAAACATATTTCAGATAATTGTATGACATGACTATTCCTTCGAGATTTTCAATTTAACCAACATATACCCTGGCATTTTATATCGCTTACTCATTGTCCAAAGTTGGTGCATGCTCTCCATTTTCGCATTACTCTGATGTAGCACCTCAAATTTCATTGGTTTTTTCTAAAACAATGTGTCAACCGATACAATTTGAAGTGTGGAATTTGAGGTGTTATACAAAGTGCCAAATACATAACATCTAAATCCAAATACATCCAATCTCCCAGACAGTATGAAACTTCAATATAAAACATCAAACCATCCTAATAATCAAATTGAAACCTAGAATTCAATTATTAAAATGGAAAGAGAAGGAAATTAGATAAACAACACTCCCCTTTAAGCTCCAAGCTCAAAAATCAATTCATTAGCAAATGAGAAGAGACATTTACGTACTGCGATTCATGGAAACAACGTCAAGATGCAAGGCCATTTTTTTTTTCCAACAAAACCAGAGCCATAAAACAACATCAGACAATTGAAATTAATGATGGAAATGGATGAGTGACAACTGACCATGGAAGAAGAGAACAAAGGAGGCTGAAAGCATGCTGAAACGTGGTTAAATGAAGAGGAAGCATGACAGCATTGAAGAAGGTGATGGAAGGTGACAATGCAAGAAAACGATGGTCTTCTTTGAAGTCTTGCAGCGCCTTTGTTCTGCTCTGAAAATACAGGTCGCAGGTGGTTGTGCTGGACGGCGAAAAGGAAGGAAGAAGAAGGTCTCCACTGCGATCTCTCTGCAAATTGTCGAGCTTGAAGAAGGTCTCCGCGGCGCTGCTCATTCTCTGGTTCCCGATCTGAAAGTCACCTCTGTTCACGGTGGTGCAGAAAGGTTGAAGCTCTGCAACCGACCACGATGGTGATGAGACCCATAGTCACCGGTGACGGAGAAGGTGATGCTTGGTGACGAAGATGATGGAGGAAGGAGAAAAACGATGGAAGTGGATGCAGATTTTAAGATCCCAGGTCCGAAGATAATGATAATGGTGCTGCGGCGCTTTTCTTCGTGCTCAATTGTGTCTCGAGCTTCTAGTCTGAAACTCAAACTAACCTAATCTGTCAATGCAAAACGATGTGTTTCGAGTAGGAATCTACATGAAAATTTTAAAAGTTCGTGGAGGGACTAAAATACATGTTGGTAAAGCAATTTCGGAACCGTAATGTAATTTTTAAACCTTATAGGATTTTCTGTAATTTTTCTGGTTCCTTTCTTCATTAGTTTCCAGTTTCCAGAAATTCTAGGTTCTTTTCTGTAACTTTCTCTAAACTGATCAGCAATGAAAATAAATTCAAAATGTATTACCTTATATTCCAAAAATTAATCAATTAATGTAAATCATGAAATATATGATATTTTTGCCTCTTTTAAAACCTAATTTCATGCAAACACTTGCAATCACAAAAGATTTTAAGCTCAATCAAAAACCCAAAAATAAAATGAAAATATAACAAATTAGGGATTTGTCACATGTCCACAATATAAGTCGCCTTTTAAAAAGATTCTTTTGCCCATAAAATAAATCACTTGTTGAGCAATTTTTTATAAGACTTGGAGAGTAATTTTAATGCTTACATATTTTCCAAATTTTCAATTAAAGACACGTTTTACCTAAATGAATCTCACAACATGGAGGGAGGGTGAAAGGTAAATTAAATTAAGTTGATTTTTTTTTTTTACCTAAATCAAACAGTATATAAAGCTTTTATCGTTTTATTTATAAAATAATGATATTGATCAGATGCAATTATCAGCATACTCAGTGAAATCTATAAAATAGGATTCAATTGAAGTGTTGAACTAGATATTTTATAAAATAGGATAAGGTGAATGTCATATATAGTTGAGCTACAATAAAAACTTCAAATGAAATTAATAAAGTATTACATGTCTTGCACCACTGAAAATGAATGAAGAAAATTTCGAATATTTATAATAGTCAAGCCGACGTTATAATCGTGCTCAACTGGGAAAGAAAGAAAAACTCCATAATTACTGAAACTTGTACTGCTTTAATAGAGATATGAATGGGACAATCATGAATTAAGGTTATATATCACAGCACAAGCAAATATAGGATGTTTGGATTTTTGCACCGGCCTAAGAAAGAAAGTATTCCGTGAAAAACGATAGCATATCAAACATCACAATTCAACAGAAATTTTGTAAGTATAATATATATAATGCAATGAAATATTCACACTCTCTTCCTTACTACAATCAAATTAAAGAAATGCCCAAATTCGTTTAAAAAAAAAAAAAAAAAAAATCTACCCACGATTAAATGACATGCATGGGAAAGAGTGACTTTTTAAATATCAAGAGTATGATATGTAATTTAGATTTTTCATAAAGGGTACACTTGAAAGCATACATTTCAGCTGAGAAATCTGTATTGGGACATATACAGGGACAAAGAAGGGAAAATAAGGGATTGATACTATTTTTTTGCCACAACCTGCGTATAATTATACTTTTAACAGAGGGTTCGAATTGGCAAGTCACATGCTTAAGAAATCCTTAAGGGAGGTGCTTGGTGTCATTTAGGATATAAAGCTTCGCTGATCGAGTTTTACTCTATTATCCGATTCCCATTATAATTGACGGTATGTTTCTCTGCTAATGATATACAAAGACCTATGTCATCACGTGCAAAAATATTTTCAAAATAATGCACTATAGTAGTAGTAGTAATAATAATATTATTATTATTATTATTTCGTCTGTTCACATCACGTCAACCCACGATTTTCTTCAGAATAATTTTCTTGAAATTTGCTAAAGTCTCACCTAACCTGTATTTCTTTAATAATTATTCATCTTACGAAACCTATATTTTATCTCAAAATGATAACAACTAAACAACAAACACCCACTTTTATATATTATCATACACTAATAAGATTCAAACCCAAAAGAGATATTGAACAAAAGGGTTGAAGATTTCAAAGTGGCGAAAGTGAGACAATTAAAAAATAATTCAAAGAGGCTATAAATTAATCTCTATTGCAAGTGGTGGATAATCAAATAATCACACAGTACAGAAATACAAACAAATTGGAAACACAAATATGAGTATTGCTCAAAGATGGAGAGTCCTAAGTGGACAAGATCATTGGGAAGGTCTTCTAAACCCTCTCGACATCGATCTACGAAGGTACATTATCCATTATGGAGAAAGAACACAAGTCACATATGATACTTTTATCTCAGAAACAAAATCCAAATATGCAGGAGCAAGCAAGTACGCGAAGAAGAACTTGTTCGCGAGGGTCGGTTTGGAGATTGGGAATCCCTTCAAGTATAGTGTAACAAAGTACTTATATGCAACATCACAAATCCCTGTTCCTGATGCTTTTATGGTAAAGTCGTTGTCGAGGGAAGCTTGGAGCAAGGAATCAAACTGGATAGGGTATGTTGCTGTGGCCACTGATGAAGGCAAAGCTGTGTTAGGAAGGAGGGATATTGTGGTTGCTTGGAGAGGAACAATAAGAACATTGGAGTGGATTAATGATTTCCAGTTTCTGTTACTTCCTGCTCCTATAATTTTCGGTGGTTCGGGGTTAACGGATCCTAAAGTTCATGAGGGTTGGTACTGTATGTATACTTCAGATGATCCAAAATCTCCATTCAACACAACGAGTGCAAGAGACCAGGTATTTGTCTTCTTCTTCTTGTTTTTTTTTTTTTTTGTAAGCTTCTTGTTGTCTAGAGTAATGTTAGATTCTAACTAATCCTAAGATCAAACCCCAAATATAATGGAAGTAGCTGTCATAAACGGCATATTTTGTATACAATGGGAAGACTCGAACTCAAGTCATCATACTTAAACTGAATTCAGCCGTTTTTGTTGGGACCTATTTGTGATATTTAATTTGTTATTTTAATTGTGAATTTTTGTTTTCTTCTTTCTTCGTTTTTAATTTTGGTAGTAAACTACTCGTTATCTCATATTAGATTCTAACTCATCCGAACGTCAAACCTCCAAATGTGAGTAGCAGTCATAAGGGCATATTTTGATCCACATGATTCGAACACAAGTTATTGAGCTTAAATGGAATCCAGCCCTTCTTGCTTGGACCAATGCCTATCAGTGATTTTTTTTTTTTTTTTTTTTTGAATTTCGAATTACTCTATCATCAGTTGATTGGATTTCAGATTTAGATCCATTGACGATAGCTTTGGAGAAGTTGGAAGATTAAGTTTATTAAAATTCAGTCAAAGTTAACCCCCTCAAATTCATAGGATAATTCAGATTCGACCATATCTCCTTCCTTTTAAACATCTAGATATACTGCTATAGTCCTATTTGTATGTCAAAGAGAGAAGCTTCTTTTTGTACTATTTATAACGCACCTCATTAAAGTTTTGAAGTGAATGTACAACTTATCCCTTCACTTATTATTGTGTTGATTTTGTTTTCATGTGGTATTATGTATATTAAGTAGGGGTGAAATTTGAAAATTGTTGAATTTTATGGCAGTGTTAATTTAAGGTTTTTCTTTCTCTCTGTGGAAAACGTTAGAAGTTCCTTAGAAATAGGAAAGAGGAGTAGCAATTAATGCTTAATTTATGATGTGCAGGTGCTAAGTGAGATAAGAAGGCTAGTAGATCTATACAAAGATGAAGAAATAAGTATAACTGTGGTAGGACACAGTTTAGGAGGAGCACTCGCAACCCTAAACGCAGTGGACATAACTCAAAATGGCTACAACAAGCCATCAAAGGCACCGGAAAAATCATTTCCAGTCACAGCCTTTCTTTACGCGTGCCCTCGAGTCGGAGAACTGAACTTCAAGAGGGTTTTCAATGTGTTGAAAGATCTGAGAGCTTTAAGGGTCAAGAATATTCTTGATATTGTTCCAAACTATCCCCTTTGCCCTATTTGGACATGGGTGAAGAACTGGTAATAAATACTCAGCAATCTCCATACTTGAAGAGTCCAGGGTCGATCTTTACTTGGCATAGCTTGGAGTGTTACTTGCATGGAGTTGCAGGAACACATGGACTTGATGGAATTTTTGAATTGTTGGTGAATCATGATGTTGCGCTTACGAATAAGGGCGATGATTCTTTGAAAGATGAATATCTTGTTCCTTCGTCATGGTGGATTGAGAAGAACAAGGGAATGGTTCAAAAAGATGATGGTTCGTGGGAGTTGATGGATCATGAGGAGGATTCCTTTTGATACGTCAAGGTTCTATATATGTACTTCCTCTAGTCCTTAATATAAAAGTCTTTTGATTTTTTTAAAGAAATTAAGGAAGCTAAATAATATATCAATTTATAAGTTAAGAAACTTAGTATGGAAAAAAATAAATATAAATACTTTAATATAGAGTAACTAAATTAGCTTGATTAACCTCTATAAAAAAAAGCCAACTAGCTTTTATATTAAAGACCAGAGGTAGTATATGTATATAGTGTGGCTTCATATTTAAAATATTGTTGTGGTTCTGAATGTTGCAATATTATGATTATATGCATGTTAGAATAAAATATCTATATTTCATGTAAGTTCATTCATTAAAGGGCGTTGTCATTGTCTCTTTCCTTATGTTTCTTTCATAAATAATTAAGCTCTATACCTCGGTTTGTATGTTTATTTGCCTTATTGGTTGCCTTCTGTGTTTAATGTGTTTAGGCGATAACGTGCTTTTATGCCCTTAGTCACTTTTGGCTCCTGTTCCATGTTTGGGAAAGCGTTTTGGTTATCTGACTTTTGAGGCCTAACTCACTTTTATGTTTTGAGTTGCGTCGGTGCGGCACTTTGCCCAACCTCTCTCCTCCCTCATACACTTAGCTTTCTTCATTTGTCACTCTTTTCTTCAAAGAAACTTCGTTACTCAGATAGGAAAAAAATTGTATATTCTAAATAATAAAAAGTAGTACTAACAAGAAATAACTATGGTTTAGATTTGAGAAATAATAATAGAGATATTGTAAATTTTAACTTGCGTGCTTTGAAGAATGATTTATAATGTGTGTGTAATAAAGTGTTTTTTATATTAACAACTTTTTTCTAAAAATAAATTACCTCTTTTTTATTTTTATAAGTTTAATTTTAATTGAATATTTCTCTTAAAGTTGTCAAATTATATATATTATAAGACTCATGTCCTTTTCGGTTATTTTGCATCTAAACATGCTCTTTAATATATCATCTAACCAAATTTCTGAAAAATGACTTTTTTATAAAAGCCAATATAAACATAAATCCCATTATCTTATCTGAATTTAACATAATTTAAGTTTGCAAAAGTCAGAAAAAATACAAGCAACTTTCCTCGCCGTGAATCTAAAAACATGGAAATTAGAAACTAATCTGAAGTGTAATACCCTAAAATCTGACCTATGATGAGCATCATAGTTTTGCAAATAATACCTATTGGAAATAGGTGAATATGTAATCTCAAATCTGGAGTCATAATTACCGTATTTTCTAGGGAAATTTCTAATGAAATTTGAGGGAATAAAGTGTAAAAATCCCTAAAATGCAATTATGGGCCATAAAATGCCCGAAAATATTATGATAAATCCTAAATGGTAATAAAATATTTGTTAAAAATTAGAGAGTATGTTGTCTCTAATTTAGGGAATTTTTGGGATTATTTTCCCTGGAAAATAATGAGGCAAAAATCAAAAAGTATTTGGGGGACCAAAAGGACCCCATGATTTTTAATATTTTACATGGGACATAAAATATCAATGTCAGTCCAATAGTTGTGAGATAATAATTAATTCTAATTAAGAAAATTGTTAACAATTAGTAAGTAATTAAATAAGTAATTATTGGCTGATTGTTTAGGAAATGAATAAGGTGAAGTATATGAATACTTAAAGGTTTAATTAGCAAATGGGATAATTACTAATTAAGTAATTAAAGCATATAATTAAGTGATTAAGAAGGTTGAAAAGTCAACAAGAAGGGCCCATGAATTTTCTAAAAAATAGAAAAGAAAAGGAAGAAAAAATGTTGTAGTGTGAACATGGAAGTAGTTTAAGGATATTTGAGGAAAAGGAATATTCTATGGAATATTCTGTGAAAAAGCAAACAGGATAAACTACCGATAGAAAATAAATCCTAACTCAAAATCCTTGGATTAGGTTGCTAACAACTGGACATATTATGATTCAGTGTAATTTTGTCCAGAAGTTGACATTTCGGCGATTTCGTGAATCGAAGACGTTTGTCTGAAAATGTTCGGCAGGCAACGGGATGCCCTGGATGGGACCAAAAATTTAGTTAACCAAGGTATTTCCAAAGAGGAAGAATAGACCTTCAGGGCTATGTTGCCGGATTTCTAAGATTCTGTAAGATTACGCGATTAGAACATCGAACCGGGACTTTATCAGTAGAAAACTTATAGAACAAGTAGATGACATCACCTAGGTGACATCATCTTTTGAAGAATGACATAGGGGAAACTCACACCAATTCCTCTTAGATTTTGAAATAGAGAGAGGATTTAGAGAGAAGGAAGCTCTGGAGAAAGTTGTAGAGAAGTTCTTCAAGGGTAAGTTCTTCGGTTCTTAGTTTTAGTCGGTAGTTATTGAAGTTTTAGGTAGAAGTTATTTTGATCTTTAATCTTCCAGTATATTTTAGATATCATGTTTTAGGATTAAATATGATATTTATTTTGGAAAATATGTTGGAGTAAGAGATATGTTGAAATTTTGGAAGATTAGAGTCAAAGTAACGAAGTGCTGGTGAAATTCCGCCAATTAGGGGGTCAGGTGTAAAATGGTCATTTATGACTAAAATGTATCTCATAATGTTTGATCATTAATAGATGCGCTATTGTCCTTATAGGATATCCCCGATTACGTTCTAATTACGTTCGACCAACCGTCGCACCAAATTCCGTCCAATGAAAGTACGTTAGCGTACTGTAACACTAACTCTGATGGTTATTGTATGCATATATGTATTTCCTCCGTCATGCTGTATTTTACATGTGATTGTATTGTTGTTGTCATCCATATCCGACTATGTCCAATGTCCATTGTACCTTAACCATACATCCGACTGTATTATTGTCCATTGTGCCTTAACTCTATATCCGACTGTATTGTTATTGCCGTGCATATCTGATCATGTACATTTCTCATTGTGCCTTAACCTTGCATTCGATGTCTTCATATTGCCATACATATCGATATGTATACCCTATGACCCAGCCGTAGTAAATGTTGCCAAAATTCCATGAATATCCGTAGCGCATATATGATGTATGTAAACATGAGGTTAACCGTTATCTGGGGTTCGATGCATGGACCTCAGCTCTTAACTTAGCTTCAGGGTCGGAAGGACCAAGGACCATGGATAGAGGCAAGCAGGCCACATAGAAGACCCGGCTGAAGACTTACTTCTGTTATATATTACTTTTGAAACACTCTTGTACCGCTGTTTAAACAAAAAAAACATGCTCTTCAATGGGTATTTTAATATATATATCGATTCTTCAATCGCCGGTGCTTTACTACGATGATTTGAAATGATGTTTGATGAAAAAAAAATTATACTGCTTGTGAAAACGGGATGTTACATGAAGTGTACGTGTTGCAGTTTATGATGAACCCAGACAGACATAGATCGCTTTTGTCAAAATCAAATTTGAGATAAAGCATTGAAACATAAAACATGCACGTTACGACGCGACAAGAACAGTTATTAATATGCTTGAGTTTGGGAAAAAAAATCAATTTTGACCTAAACTCAGCTTAATTTATTGAAATCCAACAAGGAAACAAATGCAAGAATGAAACAGATACAACAATGAAACAACTTTATATATTTTACACACCCAAATGGAAAGTAAAACTCATTATTTAATTTGAATCATCATCTTCAAATTCTTGTTCTTTCATCTTCGTCCAAGTATCATCAGGTTGTTGAACCAATCCTTGTTTTGATCAATCCTCCAAGCCTCAGGAATATTATATTCATCCTTCAAAGCACCCATACGTTTGTTCACAAGTGAAAAGTCCCTTTTAACCTCTAAGTTAAATGCTTCTTTTCTACCTTGTGTCCCTGCAACTCCATGCAAGCAAACCTCCGAATTATGCCAACTCTTTGCATCCCCTGGTTGCTTCAAGAAGCTTAACTTTTGAGTTTCAATCTCCAACTCTTCTCCTACTTCTGCATAGCCCAAAAATGGATGCCTTGGAACATTTTCGTTTTTAATAGTAATACGTAAGATTCGAAGATGTTTTTGTTTTGTGAAGAACTTTTTCAAGTCTGGGTCTCCTCCTCGAGGGCTTGCAAATACAAATGCTGTGACTGGAAATGCTTTATTATGAGATTGATCATCTTTTAGAATGTTAGAACCATTTGTGACTATGTCAACTGCATTTAATTTGCAATTGCTGCCCCTAAGCTGCGGCCGGTTACTGTTATGCTGATTTCTTCGTCTTCCAATTTATCCACAAGTCTTCTAATTTCAGTTAAAACCTGCACAATGAAATTGCAAAAATCAGTCTCGAGCTGAACATGATATATATTGCATTCTTTAATCTGAATGAGAATTATGAAATTCAGTCCTTGGGATTAATAAAAGATAGATCTCTTTATTTTGTTTAGTGATGTTTGTCGGTATTTTCAAAATCAGATCAGGCATTGAACTGGTCAAGACACTGATCCAAAGGTTCAATGGTTGAACCATGGTGAGACCACTTTGTACTAATTTGTAGTGTAAATTGTACTACAAAAAGCTCCTATAATTAGGACCGTAGGGAGTATAATTTAAAAACTATGTTTGACAAATATAAATACTCCTCTGATTCTATATGTAATGCACATCCAACATGTTTGACATTAACTAAGAAAAACCTTAAACCTCATTAATATTTCTATAAAATTCAAAAGCTTTCCAATTTTATGGCTATTTAATACACATTATAACCTTACATTCATATGAAAATTTTTCTTTGTCGGCCTTATAAATAAGAAGAAAAAAATTCGTCTCTCTCTGGCCTATATATATGATAAGAGGAGTATCATACACAATATTTAATCATACCATTTTTAATACGTGCTAAATTAATAGGGAACCACGCACGCATTACAATAAAAGTATTTATTGTCAATTAAAATAACTAAAATCATAAAATAAGCCAGATTAATTATCAACCAAACTAGTACAAGTTTTCATGATTAAAACCATCAATAAAATCATCAAGCATATATTACTAGAGAAAAACAAACAAAAAAGACATAAAAATGCAAATTAACATAATTTTGGACAATAAATATAGATTAAGTATATATATTAAGTATAATTTGTTGTTTTAATGGACAATAGGTATAGATCAAATTATCATCTTTTTGTACTATTTCATTTTGTCTCCCTCATGCATTAATACAAAGACACTTACCTATTTCTAGCGCTTGTTTTATTGAAGACTGACTGTGACTGGGTGGCTGTCTAAGTAGAATAAAAGCCTCCACGCACTTTACAATCAGATTCAGCACCAAAAACAATAGGAGCATCATCCAATAGGAACTGAAATGTTTAACCTATTCAACCATTTGCATAGTTCCTCTCCAAGCAACCACAATTTCCCTCCTTCCTAACACAGCTTTGCCTTCATCAGTGGCCACAGCAACATATGCCATCCAATTCGTTTCTTCGACATCTTCTATTATAAGAAAATCGTTTTCTCAGGTTGCTTAGAGGAACTTTGTCACCTCTTACTTGAAAAGAATCCCTTTTTCAAACCCACCTTAGAAAAGAAATTGCTTTTCCCATAACGGCTCATTTCAACATACTAGGATTGTTCTTCGTCATTAAAAGCATCATAAGTAGCTTGAGCCATTTCTTCATAGTGTATTATGTACCTACAAAGATCAATGTCAAGTGGGTCTATCAGATCCTTCCAATAATGTTCCCCACTAAGTTCTCTCCAGTTTGTTGCAATGCTTCCCTTATGTGTGGCCATCTTTTTGTCTTCTTCGAGTTGATCGGCTACCGGATCAGAATGCATGGTTTTGCTCTCACTGCTTCCCATTTTGTTGTTGTTCTTGTTCTTCTTATGAACTGCTTTTATGAATGAATTGAAATGTGTATGAGTGATGATGAAGATGGTTTAATTTGTATGTCCACTTATACTCAAAGATGAAGACCCTTTCTGCCTATTGCCCACGCTTAAGTTGATTCAGTCTTTTTCTAATGAAAATGTACGAAATTGGAAAGTGTTAGGATCTTAGGTTTTGAATTCAATTTTATTGGGCAATTAGAATCTTAGGTGTTTTAAGTTTACCGTTTCTCAATATTTAATTAGCAAACACCTAAACGTTGGTTGACTTTCCTTCAGAAATGACTGCTTTTTAAGTTTTTATCGAAGAATTTAATGAACATGATTGACGTTTTATATTTAAATGAAATGAATCCATTATTCTACCGAGAGAACTGTTCTATTCGACATGTATAACAGAAAACACGTGAGCAAGATATAAAAAGCTACTGTATTTTATTCATGGTAAATATATATAATACTCCATCTATTTTCATCATTAAATTGCAATAATTAATACATTTTATGGGATATTATTGCATAATTAATCACTAATTTGAGTTAGAAACATTTGTATTGAATTAAGTGTAATTAGGGAAAAATGATCATAGTTTGTTAATTATTCATGCAAATAAATTCTTAGATGTTTGATACTACCGTATGTTTAATTTTGCATGGTAGGTGTTTAAGAAGAAAATTTGAGATTTTGGAGGGTCAGACTTAATATTTCGAGAACTGGGAAAATTTACATAAAAAGTCCCTAGAATTCTTGAAAATTGAGAATCAATGAAGAAAAGAAAGCATGGAAAATTACATAGAAGGACTCATATTGCTTTGAAATTACATTCATGCCCTGAAAACGTTATATATTTACCCTTACGTGCCTCTTCGAGAACTTTTAAGTTTCTTATAGATCCCTGGTCAAAATAGGTTTTGACCAAGGACCTTCTCTCCTGTACATCACAGAAGCAGCGCCGCGAAACCAGATCGAGTTTGGGACCTCCGCCATCACCTTTCACTTCCATCTTCACCATCGCATCACCTTTTCTGTCACCAGAAACCTTCACCCTCATCTCCATCGTTAGTGTCGATCTCCACACCATCACTACCCTCTTGTGTTGAGCTTTATAGAGACTTGACAGCAGCCTTGAGACTCGGTTGCAGCAGCAGATTCGACACGGAGGGATATTCAGGAAGGTGAGAGAGACACAGAGCAGAGGTCAAAATAGAGAGGGCACCGGCGGTGTGATTTGGAATTTTGGGGAGAGGAGAGATCGAATAGGCACCACCGTCAGTTTCCGCTGTCCTCGTCTTCATCGCGTCTTCACCACCACGGCTGAGACTATCACTGCCAGCCTTCCTTTGTACTAACCTCCACCATTGTCGACCATCTTAATCCTTCTACCATTCCATCTCAAGCACCCACGTCTTCCTCTCTTATTTCCATTTAAACCCACTTTTCCTTCATCCATTCATCTTGGCAGAAGCTCTCAATGGGCACCCTTGTTATTAATTTGATTCAACTGATTTGTGTTGGTTTCATGGCAATTAGTGGCTAATCCGTTTCTTGCTGATGAGGATTTATGCTTGAGCTCAATGGACTGAGTTTTTCTATCATTATATTATTCTAGAGTTATATATTTGAATTTCCTAATTTTAATATATGATTCTGAAACTGATATTAATGTTAATTATCTCTATTAGTTTGATATTTGTAGGTGAGATTGGATTTTGTAGTATGAAAAATATATATGTTTTGAATTTCTTTGTGATTGCAATGAGAGTATATTAATAAACATGTTATTTCCTAGTTAGTGTAGTTGATTTGTGCATTTGACGGATTGCTTAGCACTCAATTTCAAGAAGATTCATGTTGGACCATTCCAATTTTAATTACATATTAAGTGGTTTTAAACAATATTTCAAGAGATTTTGGTTAGATATGATGGTAGGAGCTAGCTACTATTAATTGAAAATAATGAACTCAAGTGTTATCTTGAAGTTCTTATTAAGGTTTAACGAATTTTAACTCCCATACTTTTTGAAGAATAAGGATAGTCATTTCTTCATTATTAAGAGCATCTATCATTCATATTCTCACTCTCAATTAAAACATTTCTTCATTAGCTTCCAAAATTACGAAAAGCAAAAGAGTAGAAATAGCTTTTATTTTAATGAATTTTAGTTCGTAGAAAACCAATTTTAAAACCCCATTTCTAATCATAGTTTTAGCACTTAGTTCAAGCTATGGAATTCAAAATAAAAGCATTCTTGATAAGAGAACGATCTCGAGATCGAGTTGTTTGCACTATATTGCTTTTTAACTTTTGGTAAATATTGTGATTTGACCCCGAGGTGACTAAGGTTGTGTCAAACGAATAAGATACAATTTATTTTGTCTCATCATTGAATATTTTCTCCAAATTTACCCACTAATTAATTACATATCTTTCATCTCTTTTTCCCACTCATTCTCTCTCATATCCTTTTTCACTCATTCTCTCTCCCACTCACCCTCTCCATACATAAGGGTGTTTTAGGAAAGTAAGTTATATTTTTTACAGTCTTCAACCAATTTTAATTAACCTTTTCAATTGTGTAATTTAGTTACTCGCATATTATATTTTAAACCAGTGGTAGTATAAAAAAAACATAAGTTTCCAAGAAACCAAGACATATTTTACAATGGTGTTCGTTGCTTGGAGGAGAAGAATTTTAAATTATGCTTGAAAATAGAGAGAAGAGAAGCATTTATTTTCACTTCTTCAAAATGTATGATTTGTGTTAAGGAGTCCTGGTTTTGCCTACTACTGAATATAATTTTTCTACCATTGAAATGAAAATAAACTATCATGGAGTCACCACCAAATTTTTATGACAAATCTATTGGGAAATATTTTGAAAATGAAATGATCAAGATGGTATGTGAAAACAAAGATATGTCCAAAAGTTGATTGCACCTGACCTAAATTTCATTTGGATTATCTCTATCAATTACTTTTGCAGGAATAAATTTAAAATATCACTTATTTACCTGAGCAGACTTGCCAACAAGTTTTTTTTTTAACAAGCAACAATTTTCTGAAATAGATTGTGTATTTTAAAAAGCGCAATTATTCTGAAAAAAAAAAGAACTAGTTAATTCGTTATGGATAACAGAAGAAACGGGTACAATATACAAAAATGTATTGTACTCTATATTTGCGATGATAATGTTTTAAATTACGTTTGCAAATCCGATTAAACATTGTGCAAAAATCAATATGAAGTCTTGAAATTTCAATTTCAAATACAGAAAAAACTAGTTTATTCAGCGCACGTGGATATACAAAAAAAGGAGGAACTTGCGTGTCCAAGATATCAAAATTTATTTCATTCGGTTAAACGTTGATTATGAAAGAAAAATATTTAAATTATGGTTGAAAATAGAGAGTAGGAGAAATCTCACTTCTTCAAAACATAACAGTTCGTAAGAACTAATGATGATTTCGTCCTGCATGTTCTTATTTCTCAGAATACTGTGCATGTTCTTATTTCTCAGAACCTTCGATATAATAACTTGACCGTTGACTCAGTCTTGCTAACAGCTTTGAATACTACTCTTGCTCCTATTTATAAGGCAGGGTATGAGAGTGTATTTTTTGGTCCTATTTGGCTATTTATAAGGGATGTCATTAATTTTTTTACATGAATGACATCTTCTTTGAAATACTTCCAGGTCTGGCCGTCTGTTTTTTTTTCTCTTCTTCATGTTGATCTGCCACCCTAGGAGAATTTATGGTTTTGCTAGCAAAGCTACCCATCTTCTTCTTCTTCTTTCTTTGGCTTTTCTTTGAGATAAATTGCTTTATGAAATGCTATGAATTTGATTTGTGATGAACAAGCCTGCTCGTTTTTCATGCTTATATAGTTGAAAGCCCTGGCCTCGTCCTTCTCTTGCATGTTCAAAGTTTTTGACTGCGCTGATACTTTAATTGAAAAGTAGTCGTCTTCTGACCAAATCATGATTACTGAGTCTGTTCAGACCGTTAGGTTTTAAACTTCATTATTTCTTTCGTGGTAGTTTCGTTCATAGGGAACTAACGGTTGACTATTACATACTTAGGTTTGTGTCATGCAGATGTATTTTTTTTTTTTGAAGTAATGCTTGCTTGGAGTCAGGTTGATTTGGGTTTCGAAATCAATTGTTGTGATAGAAAAAACTTCGATATATGAATATTCAAAATAAGAAAAAATGGAACTATTAATATTCATAACATTACCATTCATTTTTGTAATTATTTTAGATTTATTTTAGATTCAAACACCAAGCATTATTTAATTTAATGATAAATAGTCTTATTTAACAGTACAATTTTCCCCCTAAAAAATACTACTCCATCATGTCCTAAATATATGACCTATTTATTAAATCTGGAGAGATTAAAGAAGCTAAATAAATTACCTACTTATAGTGTATATGCCATTATCTCTCTTAAATACTTCAATGTAAAATTAGATTATATATCAATTTATAAGTTAAAAAAATTAATTTGGAGATAAATGAAAAATATAAGAGATGAAATAGAAAAAAAGATCTTATATAAAAAATTCAGTGATAAACTAGCTCTTGTTAAATATTTAAAAGCAAAATAGTACCACTCTGATCCTATTTATAAGTCCAGTTTGACTAAAAAATTTGGTCCTATTTATAAGTCCAGTTTCATGTAATAAATGAGATTGTGACAATTTTGCCCATATTAATTTTACTCATAAAGATAGAGAAAGAAGAAACAGGTTGCAAAAGACTCAATCATAAATGAGGGAAAGTTGAAAATTTATCCCATAATCATTGAGATAACTATTTTTCCTTGGTATGTGAGATTTGGTTAAACTGGACTTATAAATAGGACCAGAGTGGTATTCCTTTAAGACTTTGCATGTTCTGTGTAAGTGGAAATGATGAGATGACGTCATCATAGCTACGTGCTCGGTCTTTTCAAATCTTTCTAGTTGTTGAATTCGTAAAACCTAACTTTGATAATTATACAATATTTTTTAGAAATGAAATGTAATTGATGTTTCAGTACTAGACTGTTAGGTTTTACTTCTATAGTGGCTACTTAGCTAAGTTGGACTGTTAGATTTTACTGTAGCAGTGGAGTCTTTTATCGTTATTTTTCTTCTTTCCAAAATCAGCTCGCTTGTTTTGACGTTGAATATTTAATTTTATTGAAAGACTTTTTCTTAGTTTAGTTGAATGGATTATTTTATTTCTTCACATCATGCGTACTAGATATGAGCTACAATGGCAATGTTTAAAATGTGTAACTTATAGTTGATAATTATGGAATGATCACAACAAATGTTATCCAGTTGCATGGAAGAAAAACCTAACTTAGTTGACAATTCGTGGCACTCATTATTACTTAGGTTAATCCCAAAATTACTATTCCAAATTTTAATTAATTTTCCTATGTTTTTTTAAAGAAATATAATTAGTAAATTACATCCCAAATCATCCAACAAATAAGCACTATGCACTAATTCATAATCAAAACCAAACTATGTTCACAAATAACTCACATAAAACATAAGAAACATACCACTAAGCGACATTAGTACGATGACTATTATTGTAACAAATAATTTAATCATTAAACATAAGAGTAATTTTATAAGCAAAAAATAATAAACCAAATCATAAAATTAGAGTATAGTTATTATGTATTTGTAATTAAATGAATAAATAACTCTATAACAAAGGGAAAATATATAAAATTAATAAATTAAAAAAGAAAAAAAAGCTACAATGAAAAGGGCTTACAGGGGTGGCCCGTGGCCTCCCGAGGCCGGCCGTTTAAGCTCGAGGCCCTCCAGGGGGCCCTTACTTAATGGCCAATTTCAAATATCTCGCTCAAGTTTTTCAAGCTCAGCCCTTGACAAAGCCGGGGCCTAAACGGGCCGGCCCGATGGGTTTCGGCCCGATTTCCGGCTCTAACTAGATATGAGTTACAATGGCAATGTTTAAAATGTGTAAATTATGGAATGATCACAACAAATGTTATCCAATTGCATGGAAGATAGTAAGCCTAACTTAGTTGACAATTCGTGGCACTCATTATTATTAACGGATTTACTTGAGGTTAATCCCAATAATTTGATTTTTTTTTTCTCTATCTCTCCTTGAGTTTTCTTTTGTAAATGTAGGAAGTGAAGTCGATAAGAATGCACTAGGGGTTTTGCATAACTCAACCTATTAACCTTGTGAACTAAGTTTCTAGCTTGCGGTTAATTAATTTCAAAACCATTTTTCGTGATTTATTCAGGGTAGAATGACGCAAAGGACCACATAAAGCAACATATAAAAATTAGGTTACTCAAAAGTATTTTAGAGAGATCATGTTACATATGTTATAATATAATTAAATAATGTATTTATCTTTTTAATCTTTTAAATTAAATAAATATGTCTTACATTTGATTAAGGACGGAAAAATACCAAATAACCCCACATTTACAAAATTATATAGAAGGGTCAAGGTTGAAAATGCAATTGAAGGATAATGTGACATAGGTCAACTACGAATCCCGAACAGGGTTGCAATATGTTTTGTTAAGAAAAGAAGAAGAATTAGTTATAAAATTGGAAGATTATTTGCGAAATAAATTGTAAACTATCTAAGTTTCGAAAATCATGAAAGATAAGTTGTAAAACTAATGACCTGTTTGGTTTCCTGTATGTTTTAAAATATATTTGTTTAGTAGAACAAAAGAGAAAAAAAAATGCTTGAAAATGTGTTCTGACTATATTTTTTTTTTTTAAGAATTAAATTGTTTTTCTAGAAAAATTAGAGCATATTATTTATGCTATGTTATATTTTGTTTTACAAAATTAAAGAAAACGTGGGAAGCATCTATATCTTTTATATTAAGCAGGATAAAGGAATTAACCCTTTTCTCCATAAATTATATTCATTTTAACATCGAACTTATTTGATGGTTAATCTTGACTTTAAATACAAGACATTTTTTTATTTATCAAATTTTTCAAATTTATCTTTATAGATACTCTCTCAACAATGATGTAGGAGGAGAGAAAAAAATAAATTAATGAAAATGATGAGTTTTAAAAAATATATGTTATAAATTGATTTAACTAACTTTACTGACACATCAATTATACATTCCATTTCTTAAAAAAATCGCAAAATTATCCAACTTTTACGAATTCAAAAAAGCCAATAATAATGGATCACGCAGGACAAGGTCGCCACATCATTTTCACGTAATCACATCAATCACGAAATCAAGACTCTGTCAACACGAAAGAACTGTACTATTCACAAACCTAAGTTATTGGAACTACTCCTCTATTCCTTATTATAAGCGCACCAACTAGAAATTTATTTTGGCCCTTTTTATAACGCACCTACTTTGTTTCCAATGAGTATTAATTATTTTTTCCATGTCTCGCCATAATTAATAAGCAATGGGTGGTAGTAATAATGGGTGGAGTACCACGTACGAATAAAGCAATGAATTTTAAAACCTGTCAGTCTCAACAGACACGAACAGTAACATGATTTGGTCAGACAGGCGACTACTTTTCAAATAAAGTTTCAAGGAGATGTAAAGCTTTCACCATGCAAGAGAAAGACGTGGTCAATGTTTACAAGAATATAAGCATGCAAAACCAAGTTTCCTCATCATAAATCAAACTCATTGCAGTTCATAAAGCATTTTATCTCAAAGAAAAGCAAATAGAAAGAAGAATGTCACGCCCGAAACATAAAGGGGTCACCAGCACGGAATATAAGCGGATTCACATTCCTTAAACCTTCTACTTATAAACATGTGTTCCAAAATACATGGATCCTACCTATAAATTACATGGAACATCTATCTCTAAATAATAATATAAAAGTCTAGGGTTATGATTACATCAATTAATAGCATATCCGAATGAGTCAGCGAACTTTAAATCCTTAAGGAAACCCTTCATTGCTTAGTAGGAGATGCATGATCAGCAATACTATCGAACCATAACAAAGTTTCCGTGAATAACGTCACATTCTTATAATTTAATAAAATACAAAAGTAAATAATTTAAACATTGTAAATATTTTGATAATAACAATATTGCAAAAAATCAATTTCTAAATTGTACGATCATGAATGTAACATCCCAACTTTTCAAAAGCAGTATAAATTTTTTTCATCAGAGTAGAGCACCGGAACAAGAGTGTAACCGATATATTGATATAAAATGCCCATCTAGTTACATAAACGGTATAGTAACCGAGAGTTTCCAAAAAGTAAAGGATAATAACGGAAAGTCTTCACCCGGATCCTCGAACTCGCCGCTTCCTCTCTCCTCGGTCCTCGGTCCTCCCGAACTCGACGCTATGTTAAGGCCGAGATCCGCACACCGGATCTCGAGTAACGGTTAACCTCATGTTATAACATCTATACAACACACCTACTACATATATGCATACCATAAACATCAGAGTTAGTGTTACAGTACGCGAACGTACCTTTGTTGACGGTATTCTGGCACGTTTTACGGAAAACGATCGTTTTGACAGAAAACAACGAAACGTCCTGTCGGACAGCGTAACGACAGCAGATCAGATTTTCTGACGTCCTATAAGAGTAATATCACTTTTATTAGTGATTTGGTACTATATTCGGCATTTTGGGTAAAAATTACCATTTTGCCCCTATACCCCTAATTGGCGTAATTTCGCCA
This sequence comes from Acacia pycnantha, assembly GCA_025563575.1. Classification (NCBI taxonomy): domain Eukaryota; kingdom Viridiplantae; phylum Streptophyta; class Magnoliopsida; order Fabales; family Fabaceae; genus Acacia; species Acacia pycnantha. The sequence goes on along the minus strand of JAMWYP010000238.1, from coordinate 327,627 downwards.
AAGATTTTCGTTACTCGACAAATTTTCTTCCCAAATTTTGCCAACTTCGACGCCATTTTGATTTTCGAAAATAAAGACTAAAATAGCCCTCCCATATGATACCCAATCATACTTGAAAATTTAAAGGCTATTCTAGCATTATAACACCTACTTGTGAAAGAGCTACGAAGACTTCACTTTCGGGACTCGATCCCTACCATGTTTCTACCTCATCGGCATATATTTCAATGCAATGAGGCCTAAAAACAATAGTAGGAATCTCACTCCCTACTTGCTAAATCTATCTAACAATTCTACTAACTACCGAACTAAAGACTAAAGACCGAAAGACTTACTCGTTGAAGACTTCTCGCAAAGATTTTCCCGTAGCTTCTCTCTCTTGTTTCCCTCTCTAGATTTCGGCTAGAATAAGGAAAATGGTGTGAAAATCTCAAGAGATCTTATGCCTATTTATAGGGAAAAGGTAAGGACATAAAGGGAATTATTCAAATTGTTCTAAGCCCTTGGATTGCATTTTGAACAAATGGCTTGATCTTGTCCCTTGCTCCCTTTGGTCGACATAGACAGCCCTATGTGGCACAAAATTGCATCATCCATGATGATGTAATCTTTTCCCATTTTGCCCCTACCCAAGCAAAATTTCCGTCGGTATTCGATTCGCGTGATTTCGAGAAATCTCAAAATTCGGATTTACAACTTTGGAAGCATATTCTCACTTAGTAGAAATGTCCAATTTAACCTATATTTTGATTCCATATAGGGCTCCAACAGTCCAGTTGAGTCTTTCTCGAAAAACGTGTCCGAACACGTCCGGTTTCAGAATGCATTTCTGGAATCATCAACTTCTTCAGAAAAATTCACTGATTCCAAATATGTCCAGATAAATTCAAACTCATTCCTAGATATTGAGTTAGAATTTATTTTCTTCATATCCAAAAATATGCCTATCTGCATTTTTCCCTATTTCGTCTTATTAGGAAAATGCACTAACTGGCTTCAAATTTACTTCCTAAGAGTTTAACGGAAGATAAAAACCCACTGATCAATATTTTACCCTGACTTTGGAAATCTCATTCCTAGATCTCTAGATAGGATCCGTTTCCCATTTATTTGATTACTATTCACCATATTAAATTATATTATTAAATATTACAACTTGCAACAAAAATCTAGATATTATTTTTTTGATCTTATCTCCATTTTTGTCCAAAAATCTGATCCTTTTCTTTTAATTTTCGTTTTTATTTAATATTTAATTTATTAATATTATATAAAATAATTATTTAATAATTTTTTTATATAATTTTTTTACAAAATTTCCCTATTGGTCAATCTTGTATTTAGGCTTAAAAATACCTAAACTCATCTATTTTTCTCAAAAATCCAATTAATTAGTAAATATGTTTTTACTAATTCTTGGCCAAAACCACTAATTTTAGGGTTTTACATAATTATCTCCGAATTTCCTTTGCTTATGCTTAAGTAATTAGCCCAATATTACTTAATTACTTAATTATCACAAGTTGATAATTTTCTTACTTAGAACACCTCATTACCTTCATACTTTTGTATTGACATTTTTGTTTTCATGTCTCTGCATTATCTTAGCATCTACGGGGTATTTCGGTCATTTCCTTACTTTTTGAGTATTCTTCTACAATTTCTCCAAGTTTGTAACTTAATAAATTACCTAAATTAGGGACAATATCATTTCCTATTTCAAATAGATTTTTACTTGCCTCCTTTATAGCTTTCACAGGTATTTATAACCCATAATGTATTTTAGGGACCTATATGCAATTTTCAACATTTTAGGGACCTAATTGCAATTTATCTAATTTCAAGAGAAATTACCACGACAACAAGGTAAACTCAATACAAGGTGCTCGAGACCTGATATTCACCTATTTTTAATAGGTATTATTTACTCATTTTATGATTTTTACCCTAAGTCAAGCATGACTCAAGGCCATGAAACAAGCATGGACACACAGTCCATGAAACAAACATGAGAACAAATCTCATGAATAATATCAAGCGAGCTCGAGGTTAACCATGGTGCACCAAGAACTAACAAGGTTTGTTGTTAGTAACCAGTGTTCTGTATTCAGTCCTCTCCAAAACATTTTCAAGCATGCTTGGGGTCAATTTATCAAAGTAATAAAAATTCCTCTTTCCAGATAATAACAGCTCTATCTCAACTTCATAATCAAATCCCCCAGCATATGAAGTTTCACAAATAATATTTCAAAACTTTCCTTCAAGTTCAATGTGTCGATAAATTCCTTTTAAAACATCAAGAACTCATGTAAAAACATTCCATTTCAAATAATAAATTCTAGCTTATAAATTTTCCAAAATCCAAAATCATTTCAATGTAAAATTTATGAAAAAATATGAAAAGTCTTCCTTTCCATTAAAGTGCATGATAATAGATTATAATTTCACTACTACAAAAAGTGGCTTTTATTTCCTAAGAGACGTCCTTAATTTTAAAAAGGTAGTTAAAAGTGAACGCAGTGGCATTCTTGTAAAATGAATACGGATATTCTCAAATGTGGCATCCTAAAACTAGATTTAGAACGTCTAAAATAAATTAAGACGTCCAAAAAAAATTTCAGCCGCCTAATTTGAAATTTTTGCGCCAAAATGAATGTTTACCGCCTTCGTGCAATTTCGCGAATTTATTTGGTGCCAAATTTTCTAATTGGCGTCCTGAAAGAAATTCAAGACGCCCTAATTGATTTTTGGCGTCTGATATAACATCGGGACGCCTTAATAAAATTATTGGCGTCTCGACACATTATCGGGGCGCCTTAATACAATTAAAGGCGTCCGAAACTATATCGGGACGCCTTAATTAAATTTTAAGGCGTCACGATTTTATTTCAAGATGTAACATCCCATTTTCTAAAGCGGAATTTTTTTTTCAATCAGAGTAGAGCATTGGAGCGAAAGAGTAACTGATCATAACAAAACATGAACCATAGTGTAATAGAGTAATGACATTACAGTGATCCTACTGTTCAAAAGATAAGTACATAAAGCGATAAGATAGCTTCGGTAGGTAGCCTATTCCCCGCTGCTTATCTCTTGCACCGATGCGTGGTCCTCCGGATCCTGAAGCTATAGCTGAGATTCAATTCACCGCATTGAATCTCAGGTAACGGTTAACCTTATGCTCAAATGAAACAGTATATAGACAATGTATATTCATGACATAACAAAGAACATCCCATCGTGAAGTGTGACATGAGATGTAACATAAGCATGAAGCAAATATGTAAGGTCCTACACAACAACATTGTGACACGAGACATGACATAAGCATAAAGCAGTATGTAAAGTCCTACACATATATAGCTCGCACATTACCTGTGCCACGAACACGTGTCCTCAGCGCTAGGAAAACTCAAAGCGGTATTATCATGTCTTATAACCCGTACAAGGCTGTATGTAAATCGACGACCCTAAGCAGAGCCCCGGTATATGAACGTATCTATGACATATATGTATATGAGAGCTATAGGATTAGTGTTACAGTACGCGTCCGTACCTTCGTTGACGTACGTAGATGTTTCTGCGAAACTGCATTTTTTCGACTTTAAACAACGGTTTGTCCGACAACGGCACGTTGACAACAGAACGGCAAGAAATTAGGATTTCTGACGTCCTATAAGAGTAATATCACTTTCATTAGTGATTTGATACAATAACTGGCATTTTAGGTAAAAATTACCATGTTTCCCTTCTACCCCTAATTGGCGGAATTTCGCCAGCACTTCGTTACTCTAACAAATTTTCTTCCCGAAATTTTGCCAGAACTTCGACGCAACTATGATTTTCGAAAATAATGACTAAAATAGCCCTCCCATATGATATCCAATCATACTTGAAAAATTAAAGGCTATTCTAGCATTACAACCCCTACTTTTGAAAGAGCTATAAAAACTTCAACTTTTCAGGTACTCGATCCCTACCAAGTTTTTACCTCGTCGCATTTTCAATGCAATGAGGCCTAAGAACAATAGTAGGAATCTCACTCCCTACTTGCTAAAACCATCTAACAATTCTACTAACTACCGAACTAAAAAGACTAAAGACCGAAAGACTTACCCGTTGAAGACTTCTGCAGAACTTTCCCCAGAGCTTCTCTCTCTTGTTTCCCTCTCTAGATTTCGGCTAGGAGGAGTGGAAATGGTGTGAAAAATGCAAGGGAGGGGGTATTTATAGAAACTGGGGTAGGGTTTCGGATTTATAACTCAAAACATATTCTCACTTAGTACAAATGTCCAAGTTAACCTATATTTTGATTCCATATAGGGCTCCAACGGTCCGCTTGAGTCTTTCTCAAAAACGTGTCCGAACGCGTCCAGGTTTGAATGCATTTACGAAATCCTCAACTTCTTCGAAAAATTCACCGAATCCAAATATGTTCATGAAAATTCCCAATTCTTTTCCAAATGTCACAACATAACCTTTTCGTCCTCTTGGCTATTTGGCCTTTCCTCGAATTTTCCTATTTCGTCTTATTAGGAAAAAGCACAAACGGCTTCGAAATTAACTTCCGTCGAGTCTAGGAAGATAAAACCCACTAATCAATATTTTACCTTGACTTTGGGAATCTCATTCCTAGATCTCTAGATAGGATCCGTTTCCTAATTTCTAAATTACTATTCACTATATTTAATTATATTATTATTATATTGCAAGTTGCAAATTTATTTTTTTCCATTTCATTTTCTTTTTTTTTTCTTTTCTTCTTGGAATTTCGGCTGGCCCTATTTTTTAATTAATATTTATTTATTTTTTATTTAATTAATTAATTAATTATTTACTTATTTAATTTTTCCCAAAAATTCCACAAAATTACCTAATTGGTCCATTCTTGTATTTAGGCTTAAAAATACCTAAACTCAACTATTTTTCTCCAAAATTTCCAATTAATTAGTAAATATATTTTTACTAATTTTAAGCCAATTACCACTAATTTTTGAGCTTTACACAATTATCTCTTAATTTCCTTTGTTTATACTTAAGTAATTAGCCCAATATTACTTAATTACTTTATTATCACTTGTTGATAATTTTCTTAATTACAATGCCTCATTACCTTCATACTCTTGTATTAACATTGGTATTTTCATGCCTCTTGCATTTTAGAAATTACAAGGGTATTATGGTCTTTTTATTACTTTTTTGAACCTTCTTATACAATTTCTCCAAGTTCATAATTTATCAAATTACAATAATTAGAGATTGCATACTCTCTTAACTCAGTTGATCATTTTATCGCCTTACGGTATTTTTTTATAATTTTTCTAAGTTAATTACCCTTTGCGGGGCATTTTGGTCATTTGGGCACTTTGGCCCTTAAACTCCCTAATTTCTTGCAGAAATTCTACTTAGAAAATAGACTATGATAACACAAGTTTAGAGATCAAAACCTTGCTTATCAGAAATATCCAATTTTATTTATAGTATTCCAGATAAAAATCGGGTATTACACAAGACGCCTTTATTCTCTTTTAGGCGTCCTGAAACATAATTCAGGACGCCTTTATCCACTTATAAACCCATTCAGCCCCTATACGACTCTCATTTCGATTTTCGATCGAGCCTCTCTTCTGCTTTCTTCCTCAACCCTATATCGCCGTCTCACACTCCTTCTTCTGATTCACGGCCTCACCCTCCCCTACCTCTTCCCTCAACCCTATCCCACTCTCATTTCGAAGCTCTTCCCAAGCCGTCGCTACGGTCACCTCACTCTCCGCCGTGTTCGCCATAGCTCTTCGCCGTAGCTCTTCCGTCAACCCAATCCCACTCTCATTTCCGGCGACGCCCACCTTCTCCGACGCCCCCACCTTCTCCGTCTTGCTTCCACCTCTCTTTCCGGTGCCACCGTCTCCGACAATCGCCCACGGTACGTACTCCTTGCTTTCATGGTTTTTGGTTCTGAATGTATGAGTTTTTGCATTAATTGCTACTTCATCAATTTTATTCAATTGTTGATTTAGTCTTTAATGGAGTTAGTGAGGTATGAATAAGAGTTGTCTGGTTTGGATTTCTACTTGAGTTGTCTGGAAAATTTGAATTTTTATGAGTTGATTTATTTGGAGTTGTATTATATTGAAGATTGATGCAGGTTATAGTTTTGAAAACTAAGTTTAGTTATAAATATATTGAGCCTTTTGAATTAACTTTCAAGTGTTGGGAATTAGGTGTTTCTGAATAAATTGAGGAGGTTGTGGTTAATTTATTATTCTAATGAGGGAAAATGAATTAATGGAAGAAAGAAAGAAACAGAATTACAATGATGATTTTAAGGAATGCATGTTTGACTTATGGGTATTTTTCCTAAATACTAAAGTAAGCTAAATTTGAAAATTTTAGGATGGTTGGAGAGAAATATTATTGTTAATTATTTCAAGTGAATCTCCGATGATAAAATGTGATGAGATAGAACAATTGAGTTTGGGATAAGTTGAGAATTTGTAACAAAGTAAACAATTTGGAGGTTATATGAAAATTTGAAAATAGAGATTGATTTGTGAGTTATATTTTAAGTTGATATTGATAATACCATTATTTGAAATAAGTTTTGGTAATTGGGTTAGTGGAGTTGTTTGAGCTATATATTGTAACACCAATTTTGATGTTAGCTTGATTGACAATGGTCAAAGATGAGGGTTGAGACTTCTGGATGGACTTTTAAGTCTCTAAATTATTTTTGCAAACCGCCACACAATTAGTTTGAATACCAAGTTACGTGTTAAAATTTATTGTTATATATTGATTTGTGCATTATGGTTGAGCTTGGAGGTTATATTCTTGTACTTTGCCTTCTCAAAAGTCCAATTTATCTCCCAAGTTGCCACTTGTCCTTCTATGTTTAATTCCTTTGTTTTTGTATTTACGCATGTATGCTTTGCACTTGAGCAATTGTTTCTCCTTCATGAACAGCGGATACATGATTAATGACTTGTATAGTGAAATTGATTAGTGACTTATATTTAAACTAACATGATTAATGTGTTTAATGCATTTGATATAGTGAAATTGTATTTTGTTTGGGAAATACTCTTTGTAATCATGATTATTCCCTCTCCCATATGTTAGTTTAAATAATTCTAAGGTTGTCTTTATTGTTGTTGTCTTTAGGTTGAATTGAGCAAATAAATTTCAAGCGTCGGAATTTAAAGTTGAGGTAAGTATAGACAACTTAGCTATATTTTAATATTTTGTATTGATGAAATTATTGGATTTAATAGCTGATAATTTTGAAATTGCCTTAGTTAGTAAGTTTTGTTGAATTAAGTTGAAATGGTTTGTTGTTGAAATTTTGGGATGTCATTATATTATTGAAGTTGTTATGAACTTGACTGTTGTTGGAAATGTCTTAGGTGATAATAAAATGGGTCATAGTTGGATGAAAGCTTTGAGAACAAGTGAAGAATATGAGAATGGGGTGGAATAGTTTATTGAATTTGCTAGAAAAATGTGGCTACAAAAAATGGGATGTATTATTGTCCATGTGTTAATTGTTTGAATGAGATTCGAAGGGATATTGCGATATAAGGGATCACCTAATTTGTGATGAATAAACCTTCGATACACAACGTGGATATGGCATGGTGAGGAAGTAAGTACCGGTGTGTCCCACCAAAATGAACTAGAGGTAGATGATGATGGAATGGAGAGGATGATTCATAATGTTGAGGTAGAATCTTTTGCACAATCGCATGAATATGATAGCGTCCGGAGTGATGCGAGACACCTTTGTTCCCTGGGTGTACTAAGTAGACACGGTTTGACTAGGACCTTACATTTGGTCAACTTAAAGGCAACTTGTGGGTGGACCGATAGCGGTTTCACGTCATTTGCTTGAGTTGTTGTGTGATATGTTGCCGGATGATCATGTACTTCCAAATCGTATGTATGAGGCGAAGAAAATCTTGTCTTCCATGGGCATGGAGTATGAAAAGATATACAGCTGCCCTAATGACTGCATATTATACGAAATGAGTATGAAGGTCTTAGTAATCGTCCGAAGTGTAAAACTTCACGATACAAAGTGAAGAAAGGTGGTGGTTACGGAGATCAAAGAACAAAAATGCAACCTTTGAAGGCATGTGGTATCTTCCAATAATACCGCGAAGAAGTCTTCGATCGACATGCGAGATAGCTAATGAGCAAAAGAAGACATTCATAAAGTGGTTCTAACAGAAGGTATTACACGAGACCGGTGTGTCAGATACAATTGAGTGGTTAGCCGGGTGGGGGCCTTCTTTTCGGTCATCACATGGAGTGGTTATGATATAAACGGATATTCTTTCTACACAAAAGACCAAGATGACGAAGTTACAGTGCAAAATAGTGGGGTGATGGTTGAAGCTGAATCCATGCACTTTTTGAGTTCGAAAGACAAAAACCCGATTTTAGCATCAATGGCTTATTATGGAGTTATTGAAGAAATATGGGAGATGAGCTACAACAAGTTCAAAGTTGCTTTATTCAAATGTAAGTGGGTTAGCAATAATGTTGTTGTCTGTAACATCCCATTTTCAAAAGCAGTATATATTTTTTATTTTTTTCATCAAACATTATTTAAAAACATCAGAGTAGAGCATCGGAGCGATTGAGTAACTGATACTTATATTTAAAATGCCGTAAGTCTGGCTGATTTCAGTAACAGTACATTGATTTTGGACGTCTAACATCAATGTAACTACATAAACGAAGAAGTCTTGATCGGTTCTCTCGTGCGGCCTGCTTGCCTTTCTCCTCGGTCCTCCCGACCCTGAAGCTATATTAAGGGCTGAGGTCCAATGCACCGGACCCCAGGTAACGGTTAACCTCATGTTTACATACATCATATATGAACTACGAATATTCATGGAATTTTGGCGCTACAATCAAATGTACGGTATACATATCAGATATGTATGGCAATAACAATACAGGTCGGATGTAAGGTTAAGGCACAATGAGAAATGTACATGATCAGATATGCACGACAATAACAATACAGGTCGGATGTAAGGTTAAGGCACAATGGACAATAATACAGTCGGATGTATGGTTAAAGCACAATGGACATTGGACAAAATCGGATATGGATGGCAATAACAATACGGTCACATGTAAGGTTAAGACACAACGGAGGAAATACAAGATAACAGAGGAACTACATATATGCATACAATAACTATCAAAGTTAGTGTTACGGTACAAGCTTGTTGGTCGAACGTTAGTTGGGTCTTATTTAGGTCGTTTTTTTCATTTTTTTGTAGTAGTGTTTGAAACAATTGGAAGAAAATACATAATAACGAATAAAATCACCATTATTTACTCATATACTTTCAACAAATATTCCTTCACAAAATCATACTTTTAAATATGAAAATTAACATAAGAGTTCAACAATAAAAATATCATTTATAAAAATTTCAAAACTATACCTTTATCGAAACCCCTTTCGTTCACTTTTCTCTTGAGCTTTGGCAATTGCCAATTCCTATAAATTTTTAAAATTCATATATCAACCTCTAATGGAATTTACCTAATTAAATTAAAAATCCTTAAGTACGGTTCGCCTCGCAAGTGTACGAGTTTCGCAAGTAATAAAGTGATAAATAAGTAAAGTATCGTTCCCACGAGGATTTGTTTAACAAATTGGTCAAGCAAGAGGCTTAGTGAATTTCATCAAGTTGAGCTAGAACAAAGTTTTGATTTGGAATGAGAATTTTAAAAGACTATTTTAAAACTTAAAATTGAGAAAGGAAAATGACTCTTTGACTTCAAGGATAATAAAGCCTAGGATTCTTTTTCCCCCTTTGCATTTCATAAAACTTGGTTAATTTCCTCTCTAGTAGCATTTCAATACATATATGTGTTAGTCTAAGGTTCTAAAACACTTGACCCGCTCTCTCAAGTCAAAATCAAGTTTCTCTTCTCATTAAAGCGCACAATCTCTTGCTACAATTAATGAGAATCAATATTTAAGCAACAACCCTAATGTGACAATGCAAGGTTAGTAAATATATCTCTATTTTACCAACAAACCATCCATTTATCAAGTAAACTTCAAGACAAGCATGATTTCAATCAAGTTCTACACCTAGATTAGCTCTCTCAAGTCAAAACCTAAGTGAATAAATCATCTAAATGGAGGCCAATCACTTAGAAGCATTAAGCCAAGGTTGAAATCAACACATACATATATTAATCAACTAAAAGAGAGGAATATTCAAGTATTAATCCATACAAAGGGTCAAAAGAACCCTAGAATGAAAGGTTTAGCTACTCATGTTCAAATACAAAGAGAGGCTAAGCAAAGATACTGAATACATGAAGAATGTAAGAGGAGAAGAGGAGAAAAGAGGAAGAACCAAGGTGAAATCCCCAAAATCTCTTCTAGGTTGAGCACCCAAGCCTCCAAAGCTCCAAGATCTCTCTCCCAAGCTCTCTCCTTTGTTTCCCACTTGTTCCCTTGTGCAAAAAGTCTGTTTTTCGGCCCTTCCCTTTAGGTTAAATAGGGTTTTTCTGTTTCTAAAGTGAAAAACGCGCAACTGTACTTTCTGCACTTTTCACTCTTGTTGCGCGCCGGTGGCCCACTTTCCGCGGCCGGCATGCGGGCCGCGGCCAGTTGTCCACTTGCTGCGGCCAGTGACACAGAGAGCTACTTGCTGCGGCCAGTTTGTCAACTTGCTGCAGCCAGTTGTACAGGTTTCTTCTAACTTTGCATTACTCCACTTCCTTTATTTCTTCCCTTGTTTCTTGGTTCTTATAGAGCTTCAAAACTTGACTCCATCCTCCTACAAAAGAGAAAGGAATTATCAATTCTTACTTGAATTACAAACTCTACAAGATATAACAAGAATTTCTTTGATTTTCCTTGATACTTTGATATGCACATTTTCTTCTATACACTTCATTTTCTATGCATACTTAAAGCCCAAAATAGGTAAAAGAGACAGAAAATGTGCTGGAATGTGGTCAATTTCTAAGAGTTAACAACTACCAAAACATCCTTCAATCACACCTATCACTCAATTATCTATGTTTCTAATAAATCTTAATTCTTCTAAAGTCAACTTCAAAACACTGATTCATTCCTCACTCAATATATCAATATTCAAATCTTTAACCACCAAATGGAACTTACAGTTATCATGGTTTTAACATTTAAGCTGTCCTTCTTTTGTCATTATAAAGTTTGACCCTAATATTCCTAATTATTAGACCCTCTGTTTCGATGTACTAAGGCCAGAGGCAATAACTCAAGATAAAATCACATAAAGACATCTATACACCTATAATTCGCTGATTCAACATAATAAGAAATAATTTCGTTTTTTTTTAAGACTTAACTTCAGAGAACCCAATCCATCCAAGCTAGGACAATAAACCACATGTTCGATGATCCCAACCCAAACACAAGCAACACCAATTTCCATCTTTACTCCATCTTTAGTTACTTTTTCCAAACAATTGAAGTTATTCCATCTAAGATTCAAACTCCCTTCAAAATCTATGGTTGCATGTGATGATCGGCCTCTCCTCTTCCTCCGGCAACTCTCTCTCGCTCTCGGACTCCCTCATTCTCGGCTCCCTCTCACGCACTCACCCTCTCATTTTCTTGTATTGAGGCCGAAATGAATCAATCAGAAAATAAGGAGTAGTGTGCTGCGGAAATGGTTAATGGGAGATATAAGGGAGTGATAAATTGTTGTGTTGGTCGAATGGTTTAATGGAGAAATAAGGGAATTATGCATGTGTATATGTGTCCGATTTTGAGAATAGGGAAAGGTGAGGTGTCTCAATATGAAAGAGAGAGGGCGTGTGTTATGGGGCCCACTCCAAAATAATCTCATTTGATCATTTTTAATCTCCTACAAGACTTTTATTTACAATTTGGTCACTTACTCATTAAGTTGCAAAATATTGGATAAGTGTTAGAAAGTAATCTTTAATTCCATATAAATATTTTCTTCCTCAATTAGCTTCTCTAAACCATAAAATATCAACTCTAAAATTTCTAGGACACAATTTATCCTCTAACTATTTTTCCTCAAATTTCAGAAAGTAGGTCATAAATTTCAAATAATGGCTTTAAGACTATTTAAGCCAATTTTTCGTAATTAAACCCCTAATAATAGTTCTAGATCGTCAAAATAATATTTCATACTTTTTCCCTAAATTTTCAAGAACCAAAAATATTTTTGTTTAACCTCGTACTCAAAATAAGCTTAAGACCATTGACTCCTACTAGCTTAGCTGCCTACTCATCTCAATCTTATTCCTAAACTCCTTGTCCCAAAATTCAGATATTACAGAGAAGAACAAAGAGGAGGAGAAGGACAAGAAGAAGATGGGTAGCTTTGCCAGCAAAACCATGGATTCTCACAAGGTGGCCGATCAACTTGAAAAAGAGGAAAAACATATTGCAAGACCTGGAAGCATTGCAACAGACTGGAGAGAACTTAGTGGCCAAAATTATTGGAAGGATTTGTTAGACCCACTTGATATCAATCTCCGTAGGTACATAATACACTATGGAGAAATGACTAAAACTTACTTATGATGCTTTTAACTCTGATAAAACATCCCAAGTACGCTAGAAGAAGCGGTTATGGGGAAAAAAAGATTTCTTTTCCAAAGTGGGTTTAGAAAATGGAAATCCTTTCAAGTATAAGGTGACAAAGTTCCTCTACGCAACCTCAGAGATCAATTTTCTTATATTAAAGTGGAAGAATTTAATTGGACATGATATGTTGCGGTGGCCACCCACGGAGGCAAAGCCGCGCTAGGGAGGAGGGACGTCGTGGTCGCTTGGAGAGGAACTGAGCGGGACATGGAATGGATCAAAGATCTTCAGTTCCTTTTGGATGATGCTCCATACATTTTTGCTGATCATTCTGAATGTAAAGTACACCGAGGCTTTTACTCCGTTTACACAACAACTAACTCATCATCACAATCAAACATCGCCAAAACCAGTGCAAGGACTCAGGTATACTTCATACATGTGTTACGCATAATTATTATTTTAATTCATCACTATATTTTAAACATGAAAGAAAATATTGAATAATAATCATCTTCTCTTATTATGTAGGTCTTGACTGAGATTAGAAGACCGGTCAACAAATATAAGGAGATGAAGAAATCAGCATAACGGTAACCGGGCACAGCTTAGGTGCAGCACTTGCAACACTCAATGCGATGGACATAGTCACAAATGGATGTAACATCCGAGAAGATGAATCTCAAAAAGCTTGTCCAATGACAGCCATTGTGTTTGCTGGCCCCAGAGTTGGAGATTCAGACTTTGAGGAGTTTTCCTCAAGTGAAAAGGATCTTCGGATACTTCGAATCCGTATCAAAGAAGATTTTGTTCCGAGGCATCCATTTTTGGGTTATAAAGAAGTAGGAGAAGAGTTAGAGATTGACCAAAATAACGGTTTGGTTCAACAGCTAGATGGCACTTGGAAGATGGAAGAACCAGAATCAGATTCTGAGGATGATGTTTTTTAGTGAATATATTGTTGCTAATTTATTTTTCTGAATTCTTGGATAGCCGTTTCTTTTAAGTGGGACTTTGTATTAACAGAAAAGGATAAATATATGTATTCTTTTATTTCATTCAATTCATTGTTCGCTATAGTAAAGCTTCTGCTGTATTATCTCTTATTTACTGTCTACAATTGTACCAAAATTCTCATCCGATAAAAGATTGCGCATAATGGAGTATTCCAGGCGAGCTGAAATGAAATATTTTGTTTTTATATGACTTCCCCAATCTTTACCAGAATTGGCATACTTTCTCAAAAGTAGTAAGATTATGCATTTTGTGATTTCTCTTGGCAAATATAGTATGTGGCCATACTATATACAGTGGGGTGAAGGACGTTGAAGAGTGTCCGGGTTTTCCACTCAGTTTAACTGTTTGGTACGAGGGATTTGGAAGGGATGTAATTTATAAGTTAGATTTTAAAAACTTAAAGAAGTGGGGTTATACAAATTTTTAAAAATATAAGAGGTAAGATGAAAGGGTAAGAAAATTTAATTAAAAATCTTAACTCCATTTCTCTAATTTTTTTTTTTTTTTAAATTTGACTCACAAATTTTCTCTCTCTCTCACTTTCCCTCCCCTCAACTCAAACCAAACAGCCACTACAAAAAAAAAACGACATTTTGTAGCGGTTAAAATCACCTATTTGTAGCAGTTTTTGGCGCAACTAATGACATTTGTCACGGTTCCAAGAACCGCTACAAAATCCACTGTGGCAAGCTAATTTGTCGCGGTTAAGAAAAACCGATACTACATGCATATGAACCGCTACTAATATCTGCTTGCGGTTAATAATAACCGCTACTAAATGAGCTTGGCGACGCCTCTTCCGAGAGCTTAGTCACGGTTACTAATCGCTACAATATTTACTTGTAGCGGTCACTAACCGCTACAAATTAATGTTTTGAAAATTTTGCCGCCATTTAATTTATTATTTTGAATATTTGTCGCGGTCCTTAACCGCTACAACTTTTCCCGCCATATTTTCGCAAGGAAAAAAAATTGCCGCCATGTGAATATTTGTAGCGGTTTGTAACCGTTACAAATGTTCCCGCCATCTTTTTCAAAAATTTGTAGCGGTTTGAAACCGCTACTCTGACCGCTACAAAATAATCCCGCCATTTCCTCCTGGCAAATATTTGAAACGTAGTAGCGGTTCAAGCAACCGCTACAAATTTCATGACTTTTATAAAAAATAAAACTATTATTTATCAACGTAATTAAGTAATTATTAATAGTTTATCTTTTTAATAAAAATAAAAAAGTATTAAAATATGAAATTTAAATATATAAGGTGCTTGTTGTATAGATGCAAAATAATAAAAATATGGAAGATATAATAAGAGCTAATAATGAGGTAATTAAAATAATACTGAATGTTTAAAACATATGCGAACAAGTTATTGAATAATGTATTTGGAAGAAAAAGGAAAGTTGATTAAAATATCTCGTTCAACTGCAAAATAACAAACATTAATTAGTATATATGAGAAACATTTAAATTGATCCGGTTACACCGGCACTTACCCCCTTGGACAGCTTAACCCCTATGTTCCAAAACGTAAAAATATTTGAGAAGACGGAGAGAAAACGTGGGTAGAAAAGAAATTGATGTATATTAAATGAGGTTGGGTGGGGTATTTATGGTGGTTTCTGCGCAGCATTTTGTAGCGGTTATTATTATTAGTATCGGTTTGTTTCCGTGTTTGTAGCGGTTCATGTAACGGTTTCTTTTTGTCGCGGTTTTTAAGGATTAACCGCTACAAATTATGTTCTTGATTTTTTTATTTAAAAGATTGCATATTACAAAGATAGGCATTAAGTTTTTCTCTCAATCTTCTTCGACATCCCTACAAAGAAAGTTTGCATAAAATGTTACGCGTGAGGTGAATACGTTTGAACACAATTAAAACTTTAGTTAAATGTTTCAATTTCATAAAGCCACAATTAAAAACGTACTGAACTATAGGTAAATTGTCATCGCCGTCTGGGATGAAGTCTTGGCAAGTCCGGCCTGCAACGGCTCACAATCGTAGGCGGCGTTATCATCATCGCCCATGTCGTAAAGGTCCCGAGGCTTTAAGTGAACCACCATATTCTAATCCTTGTGCCTCTCATTCCATTGTGAATAGGCCAGGAGAAATTCACTGATGTGATGCCTAAGTCGTCAGTCGTGAGTCCTCTGGACGTTGTGGTATTCGCCCACAAACACTTGAACAACGTCACAGTGAAAAGGCCTGTGTAACTTATCCTGACCACATCAAGCAGCTTTCAATAATACGGGACGTCACCGAATCGCATGTTTCGCTCATCGCTGCTCGCATAACTCCTCGTCCCAAATGTGCCATATACACCGAGTTTTGGGTCAGCAATCCCGATCTCGTGCGACGGTGCAAAACTTAAAACCATTGGCATTGTATGCCGTAAATCTTAGGGCGTGGTCAAGCGGGCCTCTGCGAGAGCTCAATTCAGTGAGTGCGGGTTGTGGTCGTTCATTATTCTCCTCCTAAACCAACCCCTGAATTCTCTGTGGACCTTTCTATAAATTTCGGAGGATGTCCGTATGCGAATCCTCGGTTCACGCTTCACATAACTCCTGAATTCCCTGCAATTAAACATGCAATGAAATATGAGTATGTATAAAATGTAAGGAAATATATAGGATAGGATATATATATATTTGTATGAAATCCTTCATCGAAGGTATGGTTCAACTTTGGTGCGATTAATCAAGACATGTCGATGTGCTTGGAACTTCTCAAGTGCCGTGAGTTTGAATTTCTCACTCCCGCCAACCGGTTTACCAACACGAGGGATTAACAACTCTGTTGCCTCGGCTCCGGCTCGAGCTCGGGACAATCGTCTACACGAGGCGGTCGGTTGAATGACGTCTCAATGTCATCAAGTACTGGAACAAAAATACAAGACCTCATCCCCGATATAACCTTCTGCTATTGAACCTTTAGGCCACGCCTTATTCCTCAC
This sequence comes from Acacia pycnantha, assembly GCA_025563575.1. NCBI lineage: Eukaryota > Viridiplantae > Streptophyta > Magnoliopsida > Fabales > Fabaceae > Acacia > Acacia pycnantha. Next base: position 311,066 of record JAMWYP010000238.1, on the reverse strand, counting down.
GTAAGATTTAAGTTTCCCAAGAAACCTATAAAGTAGAACCATAAAAATAATAATGCATCAATGGTTAAACGTGCGACTAGCGAGTAATGCTAAAGTAATTATTTTTAAACAAGTACCTCTCAACGGGATACATCCATCGGTCTTGAATGGGCAAGCAAGCTTTGTTTCGTGAACAAGGTGTCTTGTCAGTGAACCATGACCGTGAAAAATGACGGAGGAAAGATCATCTCCAAATGACACAACGTAACAATGATTTTTCACATACAGTGGTCGAGCTCCTCCACTATCAAAACCTTCGAACACAACTTCCGAAAGAAAGTACAAAGCTCAACCAAAACGAGAGACACATCGAGAGGCAGCGTATTTTCATGGCCAGCGGAAGTAACTATTGCATAAGAACATATGAGTCATGACTCTTCAAGACCGTAACCTTTCGAGCCTCGCAAGTCAATACATCGTGATATGTTGCTTGAACACCCATCGGGAACTTTTATTTTCTTCAAGGTAGCGAGAAAGATTTCCTTATTCGGTTTTCTCGAGGTGAATCTTGCCGGTTGAAATCTGTCATGATCATCCGGCCACGCGTCTCGACGAACGCCCATCTCCCGTAGATCTTTCTGGCCCGCAGATGATCTCCCTTGCCGGATCGTCCTTTTTCCCAAACTCAACATCAACATCCTGAAGCTGCTCTATGATTTCTTCACCAGATAAATTCCGAGGGGGTCCTCTTTTTTCCTGTTGCCCATTAAAACGATTGCGTTGCAACCTAAACCTGTGCGTACCATCGAGAAACCTCCGATGACCCATGAAGCACCACTTACGACTGTGGGGAAGGCGCACTGAGTCAGAGTCAAAATTGCAAGCTGGGCACGCAAGGCCGGTATGCACATTCCACCCAGATAATGTCCCGAGGCCAGGAAAGTCGCTTATCGTCCAAATCAAGGTCGCACGCAAGCTTCTCGTGCGCGTCGTACGTCTCCACACCTACATTCCACAACTCCACCAACTCCTTGATCAGCGGCTGGAGATACACATCGATGTCATTTCCCGGTGCCTTTTTCCCTGGAATGATCATGGACATAATGAAGGAGCTTTGTTTCATGCACATCCACGGGGGAAAGTTGTAGGGTATCAACATAACTGGCCATATACTGTAGCTTGTGCTAAGATTCCCAAACGGATTAAAACTGTCGGTCGCCAAAGCAAGACGAACATTTCTAGGGTCCGCCGCGAAATCTGGAAAGACTGAGTTGAACGCTTTCCACGCTTTAGCATCACGTGGATGCCTGAGTTTACCATCTTGATTCTTATCATCTTCATGCCACCTCATATGCTGAGCTGTCTTAGACGACATAAACAATCTTTGCAAGCGAGGTTTTAAAGGAAAGTACCTTAGAATCTTTGCAGGTTTATTCTTCTGCTTCTTCCCTTTCCGAACTGTCCTGAACCTCGAAGTGTGACACTTCTTACAAGTCTCCCTCCGATCGTCCTCTCCCCAATAAAGCATACAGTCGTTTGGGCATGCATCTATTTTTTGGTAGTTCAAGCCTAATCTGTTGATTATCTTCTTCGCCTCGTAGAAGGATGAGGAATGTTCGTGTCGTGGAAAGCATCTCAAGTAATTCTAGGAACATCGACATTGCCTTATCGTTGATCCCACACATGCACTTGATATGGTACAATTTGATAAGAAAAGATAACTTTGAGTATTTCTGACAACCTTGATACAAAGGACGATCGCTCTCATCCATGAGGCTGAAAAATTCCCGAGCTGCATCGTTCCTGAAGAAAACAAGTTCTGGACCCTGCACCTCTGCTGTGAAGTTGTCGTCCTGAACACCAAAAGCATCACGAACAGCTTCATTAACCGGATCATCTTGATGTACTTGATTTCCTACTTGTGAGGTTCGAGGAAGATGGAGCCCATATCCCATACCACGTTGCTCCCCATGAACCTCCCATAATGTATTTGCTTCGGGAAAGGCTTTACAAGAAGATGTTCCAAAGCACAATCTCTTGTTTGCCACTTCTTAAACTTACATCACAAACAAGGACACACGATCTTGCCATTAATGCAAGCGTGAGAGAAGGCGAAATCTAAGAAAGTGTTCAATCCCGCTAAATATACAGGAGAACTACGTGGCAGCTTGATCCATGACTTATCCATATGTAACAAACAAATCTAGGATAGAACATAAATGTGGATACAATGTTTAATTACATTCAACGCAGAACTTGGGATCTTTAAAAATGCATCGAATGGTTTGTAGCGGTTACAAAACCGCTACAACAACCGTTGCAAGTATCAAGAACAGTTCTGTAATGGGTAAATTACCGCGACAAGAACCGCTACTAAATAAAATTTGTCGCGGTTCTGGACGGAAACCGCGACAAATCTTGGCAAATGATGACCGTTGAAACTTGTAGCGGTCATTTAACCGCGACAAAATCTGGCGCCCTTTCATCCATTTTAAATTTCAAATTTGTTGCGGTTTCTCCATATGAACCGCTACAAAATTTACTAAAATTTTTAGTGTTTTTGGACTAAAATTTTAGGAAATTATTTTGGATTAAAATTAAAATATATAACTAAAGCACAGGTTAAACAAGGATTAAAATTTTTAGGGTTTTGGATTAAAATTTAGTTAAATGAGTTATAGGTTTTGAAATAACGTACCAAATTTAACGATAACAAATATATAACTAAAGCACAGGTTAAACAAACCAAATATGTAAACCAAAGAAAACAAATATCCAACGGTACAAAATGACTTAAGTTTTCAAGATAAAAACTAACTATCAGGAACATGATCATCAAGTCCTGTCCGAGGGGGGTCTGTCTCAGGGGGGTTGGTGCACGATCAGAGTTGACAACGTCGTCGTCATCAGTAGCACGTGGGGGGGATTCCTCAAAGATGAACGAAGGGGGAGGCTCGGGGATGGAGACCACTCGGTCGGGTAACAGCTCTGCGCCTATTCCTGGCCTCCTCGTCGGCCCTCCTGCGCATATCTCTGGCCTCCTCGTCGGCCCTCCGTGCAGCCTCATGTGCGGCAACCTACGCAAAGAACCTTCTCAAGAATGATCTCATCAAAAGCCTCCGGTGGTGGCCTTCTCGAGCCGGAGGGTACGGACGCAGAGGAGGAGCCATGCCGGGTACACCATGCTAGGCCCGGTGCCAAGGCCCATGCCCCTAACGCGGCCAGGATGCTCGACTGGGCCCACAACAGCTTTCAATGGGGCAGTAGGACTATTATCTCCTCTCGCCGCCCGAGAGGTCGGCGTCCCATCACGGTGTCTATGGGTGCGTGTCCACAACTTCCCATAGTCCGTCCGTGTGTTCTCCTCCCGAGCCTTCTTTTGCCGAAAGAATTAAAACAATATAAACTTTGTTATTTCAAAACAAAACAATCATCATGTTAAATAATAACATACCATCTCACCGTAGGTCACAACAAACGCCTTGGTCCCTGCCGTGTGATGGACCCTCTCGCCGTGCCTCGCTTCTTGTGTTCCTCTGCGACAAAGCCTCGCAAGGAGGAGGAAACAAAATTTTAATTTAAACTCAATTTAAATTATCAATTAAGTGAAAATATTAATTAATTTAAACCATATGTAATTAAATTATAATTAATTAAAAAAGGTACCCTCCATTCATTAGATTGTAGAGACGATTCCTCCGACTCTTCCACCCTTCCCCCACCTTCATCATAACGTACCTTTTGTGTTGTTCGCGAAGTTTAAACTTTTCTCTGTACCATAATTTCATTATTAAGAATTAATAAATTAAGAAATAAATAAGGAAAGAAATAAACTAAAACTTATAACTATTAACATGTAAAATTTAATTAAAAATATTGACTACCCGCAGAACTCCCAGAAACGCCTTGTCCTTTGTTTCCTTGTCACATGCTTCTAATCCTTGAAAAAATCGGGAACCATGCCCAATTGCCGCCAAATTCGGACAAGAATCGGTTCATCGGTGACCACCGGTGCCGATCGCCTGGTCACGTGTGATCGCTCCACGGACTACGACCCGATACCCGGCCATCTCCCGCCGTCTTGAGTGAGAGTGGAAACATCCAAATGTCCCCACCGCTGATTTTCCCATGTCTATCTGCAATATTACAAAAATTGAATTAAACCTACGGAATTTAAATTAATTTCTCCCAAAAAACTAATTAGATATACCTTCGACATCCACCGCAAATCCGGTGGAACACGAAGACGCGGTCGGGGTTCCCGTGGTCCCGCTGGTTTTCCTGGTCGATGAACTGCTCCACGTCCGCTATGGGAATGTCGAGATGGATGTCCGCATTCTCGTCGTCTAAGTCGTTCAACGACAAACTTGCTTCTTGATCTCCCCTACGGTCCCTACGTTTGGAATTTCTTTATCGGTGAAGAGATCGGCAAACTCGTTCAGCCCCTGATATGGCGGAGGTATATGTTGGGCCCCACGCCCTCTCGTCTGGCCCCCTCTACTACTACTCCCCCTTAAACTGCTTTTCCCTGGGACACCTGCTTTTCCCTTTCCCTTCTCTCCTCCAGAAACCATGATGTTGAAATGTAGAAGTTTAAAAGTAAAAGTTTAAAGATGGGTTGAAAGGTAAAAACGGTGAAAACTCAAACCGTTGGAAGTGTGACTTTGAAAATGAGGAGTGACTGTTAAAAACCATACATTTTGTAGCGGTTAACCAAAGAAACCGTTACAAAATTTTAATTTTTGTAACGGTTTACATCTCACCACCACATAAACCGCTACAAAATAGCCGATAGTTGATATTCGTAGCGGTTATGTAGTAACCGCAACAAAAACCGATACAAAAAGTCGACCCTTGAAATTCTACGTAACCGCTACAATATGTCCACATTCTGTAGCGGTTATTATCAAAAACCGCTACAAAATGATTTTTTTCGAAAAAAAATTCCAAACTCATTAGTTTGATTCATAAACTTTATGAATCAAACTAATTATTTTGGTACAAATATTTAAAGCCAAACCTTCAATTCATTTAATTTTTTTCTTTAATTTTTCTAAAAGTGTCCACGTAATAAATTTCACATAATGAAATAACCAAAAATAGTCCAACATATCCGTGGGGATTCGGACTCAATATAGCCGCGATCTCCCACGAAAAACTCGGCCGAGTCATTTTCATCGAGATATTTTCGTGAGACAAAGGTGGCTATAATGGAACCTAATCTTCCAGTCGTATGTTGGACTGTTCTCGAAAGAGTAGAAGTATTCACGCCAAAGAAATGAGCAAACATTGACTTGTGATCGAACGAATTGCCTCGCAAGGATGAGAGAGGCAAATATCCGCAGCCTCTTATCACCCGAGATAGGAGATCGAGCTACGATATATGCATTTATTCGACGACCAAGCGAGATAGTTCATTCAGATTACAAGTCGAAGATTTAGTAATTCCTTTAATTGTTATAATTGATGTACGGAGCCTAAACCCTTATTTATATCGTGAATATTTGTAGCGGTTTTCCTAGAAACCGCTACAAAAGTTTAGCTTTTGACGCGGTCAAGGTCACTCTTCTTGGTGACCGTGACAAAATTGTGACCTTTCGTTTATTTGTAGCGGTTCTTGTGATGTGACCGCTACAAAATCACCGCAACAAAGTTGGCACCAACGTTATGCCACTTTTGTAGCGGTTATACTCAAATAACCGCTACAAAATTCCCGCGACAAACATTCCCGCCATTGCGCGCCAAGGTGACGCCAAATTTGTTGTGGTTTTCATTGAGTCAACCGCGACAAATATGGCTGAAGTCATGTCGTCATGGCTTCAGTACTATTTAGTAGTGGTTTAGGGATAAAACCATTACAAATTTGTATTTTGTAACGGTTATTCTTAACCGAGACTAATAAACCGCGATAAAATATGATTTTTTTGTAGTGAGCCTCTAAGATCGAAAACCATAAACATGATCATTTTTCATAATAGTCGGATGTGAGTAATCATTAATATATCAACTCCTATTACTTCATCAGTGGAAGTCCCTCATTGCCAGAGAAAAGACGCATGTTAATATATATAAACATTAACAGATATGTAGAAACGTTACCCAGCAAGGGTACAATTCAAAACTATCCAGCATGGGCAGATTAGCCAATTGCATATGTTAATTAATAGCTCCTAGCTCCGGTTCTTGTCAATAAGATTCCTATCTACATGGTAAGATATTGAAAATACCTTTTGAAATGTGTTGCTTTTGGACATTTTTAAACAGTCAAGTATAAATATACTTATAGCATGGCCTGCGTGTTCTCTGGCCAGCTTTATTTGACGGTCAAATATGTCGAAATTACTTGACGGTTGTAAGGCATCATAGCCGTCAAATAATTTGATACCAATTTTGGTCATTTTGATAAGAGTTTATTTGATGGTTGTTAGACTAAAAATATTAAATAATGTGTCATAAAGACATATATATTTGACGTTTTGTCCTTTATATGTTTGTATTAAGTTTCATTTTAGTCCGTTATATTTATAAAGTGAACTTTTACTCTTTCAATCTTAACGCCGTTAGTCTATAATGGTGTCATTTTCCGTTACATGTGACTAATGACATTAAGATTGAAGGGCTAAAAATACACTTTATAAATATAAGGGACCAATATAAAACTAAATGCAAATATAAAGAACTAAACGTATATATTAGCATGTATTATACATATGGGTTTATTATTTGTCATGTCACTTGACATAAGGTTATGTCAAGTCACCCCAAAACCACGTCGTTTTGGGAGTTAGGAGAATTAATGAAGGGTGTTTTAGTAAAATTCAGGTAATAAATAAAAAAAAAATACCAAAATACCATTCATTAATTATCCTAACTACCAAAACTACGACATTTTGGGATTAGGGAATTAATGAACCCCAAAACGACGTAGTTTTTATGCTGACTTGACATAACCTTATATCAAGCCACATGACAAACGATAACCCCTATATATTTTTATATCCTATAGATATTTTAACAGTCAAAATGTAATATTTCCCACGTACGTTTTCCTCCATCTACATATCCAATATCTCAAAAAAGTTATTTAAAAAATATATTAATTAAGCAACTTTTTTTTGGATATTATTAATTGTGTTAAAGAACTGGAATTAAGTGTTTATTTTCAAAATAAAGGCGATTTACCCAATCAAAAAGGTTATGGTCTTAGCAGATCATAGGGGGTACTACCTCCGGTTTTTATATTCGAGCGTCACTTTAATACCCCTACTTTAATAATAAAGTCTGCGTTTAAATTTAGTACTTATATAACAACATAAAATTTTACAATCTTGTCGCATGGTTCTAATTGGGACCAGAGAGATAGTTAGGCAGAGGCGCAGAGCAATGAGTGGGTTAGGTAGTACGTACTTAAACCATAGCCTACTCATTTAACTTAAAATGTGTATGGGCTAGCCTATACCCATACTTCAACTCATTTAAACCCGTGTAAACGGTGAACACATAAATGGACGGGTTAACCTGTTTTGGGTATTCCATTTACATTTGACTTGTTTATTTTTTTTTTTTTGAAGAAACAAAACATGCATAAGTATTAAACATCCATCCAAATTCATTATTTTAAATTCTGAAATCTGAATCTTCAAAGTTCAATAATCACAAAAGAATCTAAATTTAGAATAGTACTATCATAACATAATTTTGATATTCAAACTCCAACTCCAACTTTTGAATTAAAAAAATTACAACTCAAGTTCAAAGGTTAACAAAATGGCATGGTTCCATTGAATCTCGCATACTTAAGTCTTCACCATCATCTTCAGATTCACAGGAAGGGGTTGTAGCTCTAGACGCTAAATCTTCTTCTGCAAAATAAATGAAGAGAAAACATATCCATTAATAATCTAATATGAAATAAAAAAAATGAAAAAATAAAAACGATAATGTTATTGAAAATACCAAGAACAACACTTGCACTCTCATCAAAATTATGAAAATCAAGGAGGTTGTCTTGAATAGCCAATTTTGGGCACATACAAGTGCTTCAACCATCTTTGAAGACAAGTAGCTCTTGAAAGAATCTAGTATCCGACCCCCCGTACTAGACACATTTTGAAGATATTGTAGAGACTGGTATAGCCAACAAATCACATGCCAACAGATTTAGAACTTGGTAATTGGAAGCATTCACTACTAGAAATAATGCTTTTTAGGTTCGCTTTTCGCCCTTTTAACATCCAAAAATAGAGGGACGCCTATCCCAGAGACGTAGTATAGTCAGTATACAGCATCCCAAATTATTTAGGATGTTGTAAGAGAGATCTACGGCGTCCGCCAAATAATTTTGAACGCCATATCGTTTTTTCTTTAAAAAACCAAACGCGAAGGAAGAACTAGAAGTTGTCTCATTCTGCATCAGATTACTACCTCTACCATCCACTCCATAAAAAACCGTAGGAAAACGAGATCTATGGCAAATGTGTAATACATTTCTTCATTCACTTTCCCTGTCATTTCATTAATTTCACCTTTCTATCTTAAGCTTGAAAATCAAAGGACCTGGAGAAGCAAATCGAAACAAAAATCATAATAGCATAAACTGAAATTAAAACACGAAATAGCGTAAATAGAAAATCTAATAAAGAAATAGAAAATCTAAAACCGAAATCGAAGCAAATTCTAATAGCGTAAATTGAAACACGAAATCTTAAAAAAGAGAATCTTTCAAAAATCAAAGAACCCATAAATCAAACACCAAATAATCGAAACAAAAATCGTAATAGCGTAAACTTGTGAAGAAGACGATGGAGGAGGCACGGGGTAAGATTGAAGTGGAGGTGTAGGGAAAGACAAAGAATGCTGGTGCAGCAGATTTTGATGCAACTGGTGCTCTTGGGAATAGGGAATAGGAGGTTGGGGAAACTAGTGATGGAACGGTGGGTTTTACGGAGAGTACAGATAGGGACCAGTGGGAGGCGGGTAACATGCAAAAGAAGAAGGTGGCGGAGAGGATGGAGGAAAAGTCGTCGGAGGAAGGAACGATGACGGATTGTGAGGAGATGAATTCAAAGACAACACTAAGATCCGAAGGGGACTTTGAACACCGTACCGATAGATAGACGCAGAGGAAGAGAAATGAGTGAATAAGAACCGAAATTCGAAGTGGCATGATTTTTTAACCCTAAAGTGTGTATAAAGGGTCCTAAAATAAATTTAAGACACCTAAAGTTTTCAAAATGCCCTTCTTTTGGCATCCCTATTTACAATTAGGACGCCTAAAGTTTTAGGCATTTGAAATTTAAATTGGAATGCCTAAAGTTCACTTTAGGCGTCCTGATTCCAAATAAGGACGCCAAATATATCAAAATATTACAAAAATGCCACCGCCTTTATTATTTATTTCCTTTTTAAAAAAGGGATGTTTTGGGGAAGTAGAATCTATTTTTATAGTAGGATTCACACCTCCACATTCCAAAACATCAAATTTTGGATCACGAAAGCTAACTAATTCAGCTTGAAGATATTCATCTACTTCTGAAATTTTCTCTACATTACATGTAGAGTTTGTAGTGGCTAAGAATTTCTGGAATGTAACATCAAAAGATGACAAAGCTATTTCAAGTTCAACTTCGAGTCAACACATTACCCCACCACCATTAATATCCCTTGCTCCATTCTTGGTTGAGATTCAAAAGCTTCATTAGCATTAATGACATTTGGTGAATAATGATCATAAAGACAAGACAAGACACCCATAATCCTCTTAAACATAGATTCACACTTTGTAGGTTCAGGAAAAATGTTTTCAAAAGCAATTTTGACATATGTCATCTTGTATCTAGGGTCAAATATCACTACAACCACCAACAATGGATTCATTTTCTCAATTTTTCCCTTATATTTATCGTACTTTGTTTGCATTCTTCTTGTCAAGTCACCCAAGAGAGAATGGGAACTAGCTGCACTTGAATTAAGATGTGTTTGAATTGCAACAACATGTTGAAAACAAGTGTTTGTTGTCACAAAATTTGATCCATAAAATTTCAGAATGATGGTGTAGAACAACTTCAAAAATACAAGGAACTCCTTTGCAACAGTTCAGTATATGCACTTGGAGGCTCAACTGTAGTCACTGTAGTTGTGTCAATGATATCATCATGATGATCAAATATGCCATCATCAAAGCGAGTTGAATTTGAATCTAACTTAACTTTCTTTTTGAAGTAATCTATGTAATCTTGATATTCTTCTTCCATTCTTGTGAAAAATTCAATGAACTTAACAACACTATCTAACATAAGGTAAGTCAAATTCCACCTAACAAATATTATAAATTGCATGAACAACATATTATGAATTTTGTTTGAAATCTGATTAACAACATATTATAAAAGTACTTTGCAAATTAACATCACAAACAAGCATATGATTTTAGAATAGAAATCTAATTAAACATATTATGTGAAATCTAATTCAAAATAGAAACTAGAAAGGAAATAAACATGTATTTAAATTACCTTATGGGACAATCCAACTTTTTGATTCAACTCTTACTTTTCATCAAGCTCTTTGAATTTGGTCTCCCTTGCTGGAGTAGATCTAACATATTTAACTGCTTGTCGGATAAGCTTAATGGACCTATTTATTTCCTTGAAACCTTTAGAGATAATCAAATTCAAAATATGTGAAGCACACCGAATCAGCAAAAACTTCCCATCACATACTAGACCATTCCAATCCCTTAACCAATTTTTTTTCAAGATGTGCAATATGCAGAAATATTTGAGGAAGCATTGTCAACTGTTATAGTGAAGACTTTGTCTATGCCCCACTTGAATAAGAAACCCTCAATTTTCTTGCCAATTGTTTCCCCTTTATGATTTTGAATCACACAAAAATTCAAAATTATGTTTTGCAAAGTCAACTTCTCATCGACCCGATGAGCAGTAAAACACATGTAGTTTGAATTTTAAATTGAAGTCCAACAATAAATAGTAAGAGCGGACTTTATATTGCTTGAAATATTTTCTCAAACATTTTGCTTCTTCTAAATAAATTTCGTAGCAATCCCTAGCAATTGTCCAACATGAGGGCATTTGAAATCGAGGTTCAACCTCTTGTAATAATTCTTTAAAACCCTCCCTTTCACAGTCCGGAAAGGAAACTCATCCTTTATGAGGAATTTTGCAATAGCCTTTTTGCATGTCTTTTGGCTAAATAAGTGATGAGTCAAAGTTTTACTAGCAAAAATCGACAACCAAATCATGTGAGTTGCAAGCTTTGTTGGGATTCTTTTCCAAATGCCGCAACAATTGTATAGTGCCACAATTTGTAGGATGACTTGCAAAATCTTTGCCACAATGGTTACATTGTGCCCGATGTTTACCTTTTGTTTGGGTTAGTGGCAACCTTTAGAAATGTTCCCGAGCTTAAGATGTTGTCCTCATTTTTGTCTTAGCAGGTTGTGTTTGAGCTTCTTGTCCCTCTCCTTCATGATTTTCTTCATTTTTATTACGAGTAGGTGGTAGTGCTAATGATGTGGTTGTAGATATATTGTTAGTGGCCCCTCTTGTAATGGCTCAAGAAAATAAAATAAATAAATAAATAATATTATAATAGCATAAGCTAGTTATATATTTATTTATTATTTGTTGTAGTTGGGAGTCAAGATAGAACTTGTAGCTTGATGGTATGAGAACGGTCAAAGGTCCCTTCAGTGTTAAGTTCGAATCCTTACTAAGACAAGGTGTGATTTCTTTTATTTTTGTCTCTGATCCACGGAAATTACCAAAATACCCTTATTAAAAAAAAACTCCAGATTTTTTTTTTAAACGCACAGACGCATCACTGAAATAGAGAGAACGTGGAAGCTTCGTGATTTTTGGACCAAAACCCAGCCCCAACGTTCAACCCTATTCCTTCAGCTTTTCCGTCCGCGATTCACCGCCGTCGCACATCCGTTCGCCGCCGATGTCCTCCTCCGGTTCGAATCTTGCTGCTGCTGCTATTAGTATTTTCTCTGTTTCGTTTTATAACTGCTCTGTCTCGCTGGTTTTGGTTGCTACTGTGATATTTGGAAATTTAAGATTGAAGAATAATTTCATTTTGCTGCTAGTTGGTTAAAGAAAGTAGATATTGGAGGTTATTCTAGGTGGAAGGAGTATTGGAAAGAAGGGACTTCAAAGGTTTTTTTTTTTTTTAGAAAAAAGAGAGTTCGGCGCTGATTTTGTTTTCTCCGTAGTTGGGTAGGGTGAGGGGATTTATGATTCTTTAATTACTATTTCATTCTACTATTCATTCGTGCTTGATTGATGGATTTGTGGATGTATGACTTTATGCATTTGATTGGATCTTTCTATTCCCCTTCATTGTACGTCCAAAGCAAAAAAAAAAAAAAGTTGAGTGTTGCTTTCTTTCAATTAGGACTTTGAAATAAAGGTTTCTTCTTTTATATAATTGTTGCAAGTTGATTATTGGGGCTGATGTCATACACTATGGGAGGGGACCGAATTGCTGAGTGTTGTGAAATATATATATATATATATACGGTGGCGGACCCACACTTGTGCATGTGTGTGCAAATGCAAACATAAAATTATGAGAATATATATATATTTTGAAGAAACTTTTCATCAAAAGCCCTTTTTGGTCTATTAGTAAGTTGTTTTGTACCACCCACAGACCCAGGTTCGAATTCCTCCTGGTGCATCATGTATTCCCTTTTGCAATTGAAACCACACTCATACATATTTCCATTTAATCACTTTTTGCAATTGAAACCACACTCATACACGTTTCCGCAACACCGAAACCACACTCATAACTTATTATAGAGAAAAATTACAACAACATACCCACTGTTTTCATTTTTATATATTTTAAAAATTACAAATTAAATACATTTATCATATATAATTTCACTCTTGATTATAAATAAATCCTAAAATAAAAATTAGGATATTACAAAAGTCATTGAGCTCATGGGGGTATCACCTATTGCAATGATCCATTCCATATTTCTTAAGAAGCTCTCGAGATATTTGGTTTGAAAAATAAATATTTCATTCTTTTTTGCTTGATTTGAAGTCCTAAGAAGAAATTTAATTCTCCTATCGTAGACATTTCAAACTCACCTTGCATGATCTTAGATAACTCTTGACACACTTACGTTGAACGTGATATGTTTGATAAAATTAATGATGAAAATATAATGCAATATTTTCACGAATGAAGAATTGAATAATGCTTTTGTAATCGTTCTGTTATAATAGGTTAGTTGACTCTTGATTATTATTTTTCTATATTAAGTTGAAGTTTTTTTTTTTTGTCTATATTCTTTTGTTTTTTAATGCATTTAAAATTTTCCTTTAAAAAAAAATTTGGGGGCAGCCCCCACTAATTGTGCACACATAAACATAAAAACCTGGGTCCGCATTTGTGTGTGTATATATATATATATATATATATATACACAAAGGAGAAGCAATGAGGTCACAAAATTATGGAATGAAAGTGAAGGTTTAAGTATTGTTTAAAACTGAAATTTCGAATAAGATAAGGAAGATTATGATGTTTGGTAATCATTAGTTAAGTGGTAAGAAATTTAATTTAGGGAACTTTGTTATATATTATAAGTTGAAGAGTGTGTCAATTTGCTATATGAGATGGCATTTATGCGAAAAGAATTGAAAAGATACTTAGGTAATAATTTAAAGATTGATTTGTATGATCTTATGAACGCCTCTTGCTCATACTAAGTGTAAAGATTGAAGCATAATTTGTCTTCATTGGCTAAGCAAATTATACCCTGATTTATTTATGGAAATTATGTTGAGGCTCCTATGCTTTATGTAGTTGTGGTTATTACTATTATTAATTAGAGGGTTTTTAGTAAATGATTTTATGAATTTCATAAGGATACCTTTGATATGTGATCAAATGTCTCTTCTGAATGCCTATGAGGAAAGCACCCAAGAAAAGGTAAGATCATCGTACACAACCGGCCTCTTCGCCAAGGGGTGGGTTGTGTGCACAATGTGATTTGTATGTAAATAGTTCGGGAGATTAGAACGTGTGTACCTTAGGGTTTGACCTCGTATTTATAGGGTGTACCTTAGGTAGGATATTACGGGCCTGACGTGATCTTCGGCCCAAGGATCCTAATCTGCTCAACCATATCCGGAGATATTCATAGATTATTGGGGGAGTTAGGATCCTCCTTGCTAATAGATAGAACCGGTTATGCCTTATCTATGGTTGTTGGGCTTCACCGCTATTTGGCTTAACACAGGTCCATAATAGTTGTCCCAGCCCGATAGTTCAAGTCTTTGAGCTGCCGAGGTGTATTATGTTCCTGGATGGGTCATCCGAGGTAACTGAGGAGTCCTTGGCGCCCTGGCGACTATACCGTGGCCCGCCGGGTTAGGTTTTTTAGGCCTCGGTGGCCCCCCATCTTCCGGGGTGTAAGGCAGTGTCGCGGGACTCAAGGTGTCGGGGTAGTAATTTGCGGCTTGAGGATCCGGGGTGGCTGCCGTGGGCCCCACATGATTCCTGGGGAGTAACCCTTCTGGATTAGCTATCATTGCCTCCTGACACCTGGCTCTCACGGATTGGGGACGGATTTCAACCGCCACGCTTAGCCGTCTCCGATTTTCGTGCGCATTTAATGCGCCAGTAGCATGTCGTACGTCACCCCTGCTTCTAGGGGTGAATAGTCCCTTGTGCCCCTGACGGTTGAGTGGTATTTGAACTTCCCTCCACTTTCTTTTATGTTATATGCGGTTGGCACTCCACATTTCCAAAAATTTTGCTCTCCCGCACCACACTCTCTCTGCGAAGTTTGCTCTCTGCATTTCCGAAGAATTCTTTGTGTGTTTCTGAAGAACTCTGCCCCTCATACGCCTAGAAAACTCTCTGTAGCTTCTCGCTCTTCACTTTGCATTCCTCTAATCTTCGCATCTACTGGTATATTTTATTCTTGTCTACCTTTGATCGCTTTTACTTTAACGTTGTATGCACTTCTGCAATATTAGTTTCTTGCTTCTCTGTAACATCCCGTTTTTATTAGCAGTATAAATTTTTTTTTTCTTTAGAACATCATCAAACATCATTTCAAATCATCAGAGTATGGCACCGGAGCGATTGAGTAACTGATATATATATTAAAATACCCACGGTAGCATGTCTTGCTGTTTAAACAGCGGTACAAGAGTGTTTCAAAAGTAATATACATCAACATTTACTACGGTCGGACATAGGGTATACATATCGGATATGTATGGCAATAACAATACGATCGGATGCAAGGTTAAGGAACAATCGAAATGTACATGATCATATATGCACGTCAATAACAATACAGTCGGATGTAAAGTTAAGGCACAACGGACAATAATACGATCGAATGACAGGACAATAGTACAATCGGATGACGAACAATAGTACAATCGGATGACAGACAATATACATATATGCATACAATAAACATCAGAGTTAGTGTTACTAGTACGCGAACGTACCTTCGTTGACGGTATTCTGGTACGTTTGACGGAAAACGGTACTTCTGACGGAAAACGGCACGTTGACAGCGGTACAACAACGGTACAACAGCGGTTCGTGATTAAAGATATCCTATAAGGACAATAGCGCATTTATTAATGATCAAACATTATGACGGACATTTTAGTCATAAATGACCATTTTACCCCTGACCCCTTAATCGGCGGAATTTCGCCAGAGCTTCGCTACTTTGACTCTAATCTTCCAGAATTTCAACATATCTCTTACTCCAACATATTTTTCAAAATAAATATCATATTTAATCCTAAAACATGATATCTAAAATATACTGGAAGATTAAAGATCAAAACAACAACTACCCTAGAACTTCAAGAACTACTGAACTAAAGACTAGAACCGAAGAACTTACCCGTGCAGAACTTCGCTACAACTTATCCAGAGCTCCTCTCTCTAACTTCTCTCTATGATTTCGAAATGCTCAAGGCAATTTGGTGTGAGAATTTTGCAAAGAGCAAGCAGGCTATTTATAGGGAACTTCTATGGATCTTAGCCCTTGGATCTACTTTCGTATCAACAGTTAAAAGGAGGTAGATGTGGCCTCATGAGAATCACTCATTTTCCTCCACAAATTTCGTCCCCCTGTGTCATCCCATGTCACTAGGGTGATGTCACTTACTTCCTCAAGAAGTTTTATACTGATAAAGTCACTGTTCGGTGTTCTAATCGCGTAAACTTGGAAAATCTCATAAATCCGGCAACGTAGCCTAAAGATCTATTCTTCCCCTTTGGAAATATCTTGGTTAACTAAATTTTTGACTCCATTTAGGGTATTACATTTGCTCTTGAACATTTTCGATTACGGAAATCGCTTCGGGAAATGTCAAGGCCGAATCATAATATGTCCAGGTTGTTAGCAACCTAATCCAAGAATATTCCTTTTCCTCAAATATCCTTAAACCACTTACATGTTCACACTACAACATTTTTTTCTTCCTTTTCTTTTCTATTTTTTCGAAAATATGGCCCCCTTTTTGTTGACTTTTCAACCTTATTAATCACTTAATTATATGCTTTAATTACTTAATTAGTAATTATCTCATTTGCTAATTAAACCTTTAAGTATTTACATAATTCTCCTTATTCCTTTCCTAAACAATTAGCCAATAATTATCTATTTAATCACCTACTAATTGTTGTCAATTTTCTAGGTCCGGCCGAGGCGAGTCCAACCTCAATAGGCACGGTCATGAGAAGTCAGTGAGGCCGAAATCATTTCGGTAGAGCCCATCGATTTTGTGAGGCGCCTCGCCACACAGGGTCGGAGTCCCTTCTGGATGGGTATCTCGGTCCCTGCTGGGAGTGCATCATACTGAACTCCACATATATTGTGAGTGGGCACAACTCCATGGCCAACAGTGTGTTGGGTTCCTGTTGTCATGGCTCATCGTTTGAGCCTGTCCCGGCTATTAGGGTCCACGTTGTCGGATGCCACCAGTTTAATCCCTCCTAAACGCGTAGCTTATCTCAACCGGTATCCCTCTTAGTGCTAACTATAGCTTTTTATTTTGTTTTTATTATAGGTAAATGGAGTTCTCGTCTTCTCCTCGCCATTCCAGTCCGACGTCGAGTCGAGTCGATTCGAGATCCTTCCCGTGATCTTCGGCTAAGTACCCTTGGGTAACGCATGAGGGCGCCTGGCGACGTGTTCCTTGATGATTGCTGGGGATGTGGATCGGCTAGGGCGTCGGGCTCGCCGGATGTTTGTTGAGTCCTCCCCAATGAGGACAAGCCAATCTGCCCTACACCAGGAGCCCGAGTGAGCAATTTCTTTTTCTTTTATCATGCCGAATCATCTTCATCCTCGGCCCCTTCTCAGCTTCACCCTAACGGGTGGGCTTACCTCGTGGCGTTCGAGCACCTGTGCGGCTCGTTCGACCCCGCCATTCCTTGCACAACCACCCTTTTCTTTTACTTCTTTTGTCCTTCACTTCCTAAGCTCGGGTAGGGAGCCGGCCACCATGAAGGGGTTGACTTCTCTCGGGAGTCATCCCAGGATAAGAAAATATTCACCGCCTTCTCAGAGCTCCTTAAACACTTCAAAGCGTCCTTTTTCAAGGTGGTCGCCAATTTTGGTGAGCAACCGGTTTACGAGGGCCTGATGTGGAGTGGCGGTTTCCTTTATCTTTGGTGCATCGATCATCACAATCTCTCACTCTTCCTCGTATCAAGTCGAGTGCTATCGACCTTCTAGTTGAGGAGGAGTCGAGGTAGCTCGTCGGCCTCCTACGTCGCCGAGCATGGCGTAAGAGTGCGGCCGTTTATATTAAACGAGGCTAGTGTTGGGTCGGGGTCAACATCCGATCGACCTCTTTAATTTTAGTTTGGCTTTTTATCTTGTGCAACTTTCCTTAATTTATATAGTCATGACTTCGACCCTCTTGTTTATTTTGTAGATCCACGAATGGAGGAGCACCGAAATACGTCATATGTGATGCCGGAGGCGGGCGAGGCACGAAGGCACCTCGAAAAGCGCGCCGCGAGCCTCGGAGACGAGAAAGTCGTTGATCTTTGCGGTCGTGGCATCTAAAGCAACATCGGTGAAGAGGGCCAAGGTCGGGAGAAGCAAGTAGCTCCTCCATCTCATCCTCTTGGCCGAGCTTCTCCGATGGCGACACTAGAAAGGAGGTCCTTGCATCCGGTTCGCCGATTCCCCGTCACGCCCAAGGTTCCCACGCTGCTCTCGAGCTGGCGGGATCAAACGTGGTCGGCACGGGAGAACGGGATCACGGAAGAGCTTGGTCTTGCCTTCTTCCCACCTCGGCAGTTTATGAGCTCCCGGCCTCTTTCTCCCGTGGATAAATGCGAGGTGCACAAGGTGCAAGACTACCTGCAAGGCCCTCGGATTGTCCCAAGCCTATCTCACCTCAGGGTTACTATGTCGAGGCTGCGGGTGAAGTCCGGCGCTTGAAAGCTGGACCTAGAAATGGCCAAAGCCAAGGCTAAGAGGCTCGCGAGGAAGGCAGCGAGGTTGAGGAGGCTAAGGGTCGGGCCGAGGAGGAGAAGGTATGCTTCGAGGAGGAGCTTAATAGTCCAAGGCCGCGATTGGTAAGGCGACCAAGGAGCTTACGCTCACTAAGGACGCTCTGGACCGATTGCCTCGGAGTGGAAAATATGCGGTCGGCTTACTCCAACATCATGAAGCGCTTTGAAGAGCCTACAAGAACAACGCTGCAATGTCGCTAAGGAGCTTGCACAGACCCAGGGTGCCCTTGATGAGGAGAAGAAAGCCCACCTCGAGGCGGCGGAGGCGTGAGGGCGGCCGGCGGATTGCTTCAAGATGGCCCTTGCGCGGTTCGCCTTCGAACTTGGAGAGAAACTTAATATCGACGGTTATGACCACTGGTCTTTCATCAAGTGTGGTGTTAAGTTCCGCCTCCTTCCCTCGAAGAGAGTCGGTATCCCTTGCGGACGAGGACCAAGGAGGCCGAGTCGGCGAAGAGGCTTCGTCTGCGGTTCCGCTGAGGGGGTGAAGAACACGGGGAGGAAGCGGCCCCTCAAGCTAGGAGTCTAGAATTTGTGCCGGTGTCTGATATCGGTTTACTTGCGCATGTAATTGTTTGAACTTCTTTTGTAAATTCACTTTATATTAATGAAAATTTACTTTAGTATTTCATCATGTGTTTCTTTTATTTTACGCGTCAATTGTGTGTCGGTAATGGCCAGGGCTAGGGTCTTAAATAAATAGAGTCCGCTAGTACTCTTCTGGTGTAAGGGACCAGGTGCAGGGGTAGGGGTTTTCACATTAACCACGCTACGAGGATGAGGGCCTTTTCGTCTTTAGCCTTGGGGTCCACAATAAAAAATAACCAAGGATTGCGTATAGGCAAACCTAGGATCGTTCTCTCTCTCGAGGAGCCTTTTATTGAATCCTAAATAATCTAAATGTCATGCAAATGCAATAAAACAAGGGAAAAATAGGTTTTGGTGTTTCAATTAACAAACTAAAATAGGAATGCAATTTAAATTAAATGCTAACTATTATTTTTGGCATTTTCTTTATAAAATGGTGAATGAGTGAATGAAATGGATATGAATGATGAACATTCTTGGTAATAAAGAAATGACTATCCTTGCTCATAAAATATTATGGGAGTTAAAATTCATCAAGTCTTAAGGAAAACCTCAAGATAACACTTGAGTCCAATATTCTCAATTAATAGTAACTCCTACAAACATAGAAACTACTACCTCTTGAGAAATTGTTAAAAACCAATTGATGTGCAATTAAAATTGGAATAATGCAACATGAGCCTTCTTGAAATTGAGTACATAACGATCCCTCAAAGGGTACAAATCAATCACATTAACTAGACAATAACACGCTAATTAATATAATCTCAAAGCAACCACAAGAAATTAAAACACTTAATTTTCATACTACAAAATAGAATGATAGAATAACTCCCCTATGAAGTCCATTGAGCTCAACATTAATCCTCATCACCAAGAAGCAAGGGAAATCAGCTACTCATAGTAATTAAAGGACCCAATCGAATCTGCAAACTAGAATGGGCCATAAAGGTTGCTGAGATCATCGGAGATGATGGAGATGGTGAGGAAGGAGACGATTTCGGCGGCTTGGAGGAACGAAGAAAGGGAAAGAAGGAAGAAGAAGGTCCGAACTCGTCAATGGTCGGCGTCTAGGTCTTTCGTCCGTTCTGAAATTTCCGGTCCTTCCCAAAATCCTTGCGTGGCGCTCTTCCCTCTCTTCCTTCGTTCCTCTCTCCCCCAAGGTCCGTTCGTCCCCCAACGTCTCTTGTTCGTTTCACCCTTAATCTCCGTTCAGCCCCCACTAGTTTGTCTCTTCGTTCCTCTCTTTATTTCATAGATTCCATCCCCAAATCGCAAAAAACGTGGCCTGCAATTCGACTCAGGCCACAGGTCAAAGCGAGTTTTGACCGCGGACCTAAGTGCAAAGTCGAAATGTTTTGTGGAGTGACTAAAGTGAGAATTTTCAAAATCTTGGTGGGCGTAAATGAAATTTCTGAATCATTAGGGTCCTTTTCGTAATTTTTCTTTGGACCTTTTCTTCACTCATTTCCAATTTTCAGAAATTGTTGGGCCCTTTCTTGTAATTTTTCCCAATCCTCAAAACATTAATTTTGACCCAATTGACATTTCCCAATTCTTCAATTTTCTTCCAAAACACCTACAATGCAAGATTAAACACAATGTAGCATCAAAAGTCCAAGAAGTCATTTGCATGAGTAATTAATAAATTATGATCATTTTGCCCTTAATTTCACTTAATTCAATACAAATGTCCCTAACTCAAATTAATGCCTAATCATGCAATAATGTCCCGAAAATTCATTAAGAATCCCGATTTAATTATGAAAAATCATATAAAAATATGGTTCGATCAACGAGGTTCCGAAGTCGTTTTCCAGTATCTTAACCATGATAAGGGAAAACCGTCACATGCTCAACCGTGGTCGTAGGGACACACATTTAAACATTTCGACCTGATCAGGGTCCGTCATGACTATTTGCCTTCTTATCTAGGTGTCAATTTTGATGCATCAAAATATTTGCAAGGGCTGATGACAGCGGTCTTGCGTAAGTTCAGGGGACCCGGGCTTGTCGGCCCAGTGCTAACCTTGGCCCTATGGTTGGAGTAAGACTGGGTCGAACAACCTTAGTCTTGATCCAATTCCTTGTAGGGCATGTCATTAAGTAATCTTGAAATTGAACTTTTCAATGGGGAAACATCCATTAATTTAAGAAGCTGACTCGCTCCAAAGAGCTAACAATCTTAAGACAAAAGCTTGCATAAGTAAATAAATCAAAATTAACTTGGAAATAATAAAAGCAGACTAATTTGGATATAGTGTGTCGACATAAGAGGTATCTGTGACTTGGTCTAGCTGTAGTAGACCCTTAGTTTGTCGGCGTTCCACGTCCTTTTGATTGGCTTCCTGGACAGGGTTTCGACAATGTAAACTCCTCTGTCGAGCTTCTCTTTAACCCAGTCAACCCATCCCGGTTTGCGGCCAATTTTAGTCCCCGACGTTTTTGTTGCCGACGTCGGCTCTTCTGAGAACTAGGTCGCCCTTGTCGAAAGACCGGGGCCTCACCTTTCGATTTTACTTAGCTGCGATGAGTTGTTTGACCGCCATATCTTGGCAGTGCATCGTGACCCTGACCTCGTCCACTAGATCTAACTCGGTCACCAACGCCTTGTTGTTTGTTCCCTCGCCTTCCTCAAGGGTCCTCAGCCTTCTCCAAGACGATTGGCCTATCTCAACGGGAATCATGGCCTCACATTCGTAGGTCATCCGGAAGGCGGTTTCTTGGGTAGCCGATTGAATGGTGGTTTGGTAGCCCCATAGTACGTTATAGAGTTGTTCGACCCAATTGGAGTCGGCGTCCTCCATCTTCTTTCTTAGCCCGTCCAGGATTACCTTATTTTTCGCCTCGGCTTGGCCATTTGATTGGGGATGTTTGACAGAAGCGAAGTGGTGCGTGATGCCGAGATCCACCATCATGCCTTGGAAGTTCTTGTGAGTGAATTGGGTGTCGTTTTCGGTCACAACCTCGGTGGAATTCGAAGCGGGAAAATATGTTTTGTTGGAAAAACGCCGCACCACAGTCGAGGTGATTATGGTTAAGGGCTCGGCTTTAATCTTTTTGTAAAGTAATCAACCGCCACTATTAACCATCGTAGTTGTCCGGGGGCGGATTTGAATGGCCCCAGCAGGTCCATCCCCTACTTGTAAAATGGCCACGGGGCCGAGATGTATTCCATGTCCGATGGAGGAGACCAAATGATTTTGGCATGCTTTTGGCAATTATCGCACGTTCTGACGAATTCCTTGGAATCCGCCTCCATGGTCAGCCAATAGTATCCGGCCCGTAGCGCCTTTCTTGCCAATGCTTTGGCCTCCATGTGCTGCCCGTTAATTCCTCCATGGATTTCTGCAAGAACGTAGTTGCTCTCCCTCGTGCTCAAACTTCTTAGCATTGGGGTATGTAGACCCTTCGGTAGAGGTGATCTTCCACCATCGTGTACCTGCGGCCTCCCGAATGAGCTTCTTAGCCTCCAATGTCTCGAGGGGAGAATTCCTCGCTTGAGGTAATCTTCGAGTGGCTTCCTCCAGTCGGTGGAGGTGGATATGGCCATGACACAGGTTGGTTCTTCTAGCTTTTGCTGGACCACGGTCCTGTGGTTGGCGAGCGCCTCGTATTCGGCCTGATTGTTTGACGTTGGAAAGTTTAGCTGGAGGGAATGTTCAATTGCAACTCCTTCAGGGCTTTCTATGATTATTCCGGCCCCGCTTCCCTTGGAATTCGAGGAACCGTCCACATACACTTTCCAGAGGTCAAAGTTATTGACATCCACCCTCGTCGGGGTCAGTTCCCGTAGGAAGTTCGCCAACGCCTGTAACTTGATGGCGTGTCGTGCTTCGTAGGTGATGTCGAATTTGGATAGTTCTATGGCCCAACTGATCATCCTACCGTCCAGGTCAGGCTTGTGCAGCACCTGCCGGATCGGTTGACTGGTCTGAACCACTATTTGAAGTACTTGGAAATATAGGCGAAGTCTTCTTGCCATTGTGAGTATGGCGAAATCCACTTTTCAAGCTGCAGTACTGAGCTCCGAGCTCTGTAGGGCTTTGCTTACAAAGTATATTGGTTCTTGACCATTCTCGGTTTCTCGGACTAATACAGAGCTCACTGCCTCTTCCCCGACCGACAGGTAGAGGAACAAAGTCTCTCCGGGTTGAGGTTTTGATAGAACTGGCGAGGTTGCCAAGCATTGCTTGATCTTTTCGAATGCGGCGTCACACTCCGAGTTCCAGTACCCCGTTGTCTCATTTTTCAATAATTTGAAAAAGGGGAGGGCGTTTTCCGTCGATCTCGGCAAAAACATTGTTAATGCCGCCAGTCTTCCCATTGGCTGTTGGACTTCTTTTTTGTTCCTAGGAGCTTGCATGTCAAGTACGGCCTTGCATTTGTCCGGGTTGGCCTCAATTCCTCGGCTTGGTTAATAGAATGCCGAGGAATTTACCTGCCGGGACCCCGAAGGCACATTTAGTCGAATTCTGTATTTCCTCAATTTTTTGAAGGTTTGTTCTAGATCTCGGATGTGGTCGTCGGGTTGTATGCCGTGACGATCATGTCGTCGATATAGACCTCGATGTTCTGGCCGATCTGGTCCTCGAAACGTTGTCCATAATTCTTTGATATGTTGCTCTGGCAATCTTCAAACCGTATGGCATGACATTATAACAATAATTTTCTTTTTTGGTGATGAAGGTCGTGGCCTCTTGATCGTTGGGGTGCATTGCGATCTGGTTGTACCACACAGTAGGCATCCATGAAAGATAGCAAGCGGAACCGGATGAGTTATCCACTAGTTGGTCGATATTGGGAATCGGATAGGCGTCTTTTGGGCATGCCTTATTCAAATTGGTGTAGTCCGTGCATACCTTCCACTTGTCGTTTGGTTTCGGGAACATCACCACGTTGGATAACCATGTGGTGTATTGTATTTCTCGGATGAACCACTGCCTCCAACAATTCGTCGATATGCTTGTCAAGGGCCGAGTTTCCTTACGGTCCTCTTTTCTCTTCTTCGGGCTCTGGTGCCGATTACGCCGAATGGCTGGCACGTGACAACAAAAATCTAGGTCGAACCGGGTATTTTGAACGGACTCCAAACAAAAACGTCTCATTTATTACTAAGAATTCCTCCAACCTTATTCTTAAACTTGGGCTCAAAGTTCTACCTATCTTTTGATTTGGGGTGGTCCGTTTCCCCTTGTGGCTCCTCCGACTCGCCTCGGCTCACGATTGGGGGACCTTTGGCTCCTCTCGAAGGTCAATTTTACCATAATGATTTGGTTGGTCGGGCTTCCCCCTCCTCGGTCCATTGTCCGAGGTGGATTTTCTGGGAAACGGATGGGACTCAGCCTTCACCTTCCCGGATGGTCTCGAAATAGCATTGTCGGGACTCCTTCTAGTCGCCCTTGATGATGAGGACTTTGTTGGTGTTACTCACCATTTTCAGCTTTTGATGCCTGGTAGACACCAGCATATCCCACTTGTGGATAGTTGGCCTACCCAGGATCACATTATAGGGGGAAGGGAATTCGGCCACAATAAACCTTACCCGGTCTGACTTGAAACGTTCCTTCGTTCCTAGAGTGAGTCTGAGGTCGATGTATCGCTTGGGAGGAGAGTTCCCCATTAAACCCGACAAGGGTTGTCTTGCATGGCTTCAAGTCTTCTTTATCGTGGTTCATCCTTTTGAAGGCGTCCCGGATGATGATGACGGCCGAGCTTCCAGCGTCTATGAAGATTCTTCTGACCTGGCAATTGACTAGGGTTCCCGTGATTACCAGGCTGTCTTGATGGCCGGATACCACGTCCTTCATGTCCTCCTTTGTGAAAAGGAGCTGAGGTCGTTTAACCTTATCCGCCGTATCCGGGTCTTCTTTGAACTTAGGACGGCCCCTCTCTGAGAGGCCCTCCTTTAGGTATTTCTTTCGCTAGATTGCCGTGTATCTGCCTTTGCCAAAGGCCCCACTGATTACGTTACAATCGAACTCGGCCTCGGGAAAATCATCCTCCTCAGACGCCAACCTCTGTCGCTTTTCATCCTTCTTGCTCTCGGGGGCCGGGCTGTCCTATCGGTCACATTGTTTGCACTTATCTCTTTTTTGCCACGGGGTTTGATCACATATTGGCGCAATTTCCCCTCTCTGACGAATTTCTCAATGGCATCGTGGAGTTCATAGCATTGGTCCGTGGTATGCCCCGGACTTGCTTGCAGGCCGTCAGACTAGTTCTTATCCCTTGGTGGCATCCTCCTATCCTATTCTTTCCAAGGAGCATTTGCTAGGCACATTTGCTCCATTTCTAGATAATTCTTCGATCGCGTTATAAATTCGTTCGGGTCTTGGCTCCTTAAAGAATGATTTGGCTAGCCGAGATTCATTTTGTCGAGCGGCGGCCAGTGTACATGTACCTTTTCATTTAACCCGCACACTTGTAAAGCCGCATCCTTGAATCGATCTAGATAACTGCAGCGTCTCTCATGTATGTTGCTTATTTGCATCCAAAATGTATTGGGACTTCGATTGTTGTTTGTTGGTCACAAAATGCAACTCGAACGCCTCCGCCAACCAAGTCGAAACTTTGTATTGACCTTACGGGCAAGGTATGGAGCCATTTTAAGGCCGTCCCTTTGAGAGTTGGCACTGAAATATTCCGGTGATGACGGGCTCTCTGAGTCTTCTCACACACATAACGACCTCGAAGTCTTCGGCGTGGGTAGTCGGGTCCCGAGTTCCATCGTACTTGGTGAGGTCGGCAGGTCGAAATCGTCCGGGTAAGGCGCGTTGAAAATATCATCTGAGAAAGGACTGGTATTGTCCTCCCTGACGTACCTTCTCATTGGTACCTCTGTTGGAGAACGTCGTGGAAGTCTACCTCCTCGGCTCCTATCCTCTCTCGTTCTTCTTTACTGCCGAGGTACTCAGGGCTATGGCCACGGCCGTTTTCAAACCTAGCCTTCTCCTTTCGGTCGCGTGAAGGCTCTGCATCTCGGATCCTTTCTCGGTTCTGTCGTCCAGAAGCCCACTTTTGGAGGGCCAGCGAGATTCCCTTGACACAGACCCCTTGTGATGAATTGCTTTGTCGCGAGACTCCTCGCGCGGAATCCCTTCGCCTTAGTCGTTCCTCGAGTCGCTTCGCATATGCAAGGTTTGGTGTTCCAAGGTCTCCACGCGTCTCGGCGGTGAGCTCGAGTGACCAGTAGGCGTCGGATCTCGAGGTGTTCGATTGGGAAAGCACGGGATTATGCCTTCGTGTCCTTGATGGACGTCGGTTTGTTTAGGGTTTCGTCTTGCCAAGGTCTCGTGTTTGGTGGTCATCGACTAGGTACCCATTATTAGGGTAGAGTTGATTGGTTCTTCGTGCCGTGGCGATGAGGCTGATCTTCCCTTAGTGTCCATTATCATGGGCGAGGTTGATCGTTTCCTCTACATGTTGTTCTTTGTTGCGACGACCGATTAAGCCCAGAGGTCCTGTCTCAATCGCCTTTGGCTTGTACTTCTAGTGTTAACCATCATTGGTCACGGGGATTGAAATTTATGGTCCCCAGAGGCAGGCGCCATTGTTGCAGTATAGAACACGAGATGTCTAGCTTTGATGGGCTGGTGCTTTGATATTTGATGAAAGGTATCTTCTGAATGCCTATGAGGAAAGCACCCAAGAGAAGGTAAGATCCTTTCGTACACAACCGGGCTCTTCGCAAGGGGGTGGGGTGTGTGCACGGTGTGACTGTATGTAAATAGTTCGGAGATTAGAGCGTGTGTACCTTAGGGTTTGACCTCGGTATTAATAAGGTGTACCTTATGTAGGATATTCTTGGTGCAGCGTGATCTCGGCCCAAGGTTCCTAAGCGCTCAACCATATTTGGAGATATTCCTAGATTATTGGGGAGTTAGGATCCTCCTTGCCAATAGATAGAACCGATTATGCCTTATCTATGGTTGTTGGGCTTCACCGCTATTGGGCCTAACACGAAGTCAGTAACAAGTCTATTTGTTATATGTTATAATATCATCCCATCAGGAGAACTTATGTGAATTGTTTTATTATTTACTTTGATGTTGAATCAAGTAAATAGTAAGAATTTATTTAATGTTATTTATTAATTTCCTATTCTCTATTTGTTTCATATGAGCATTGATGTTTGAAGCTTTAAGAAAACCACTTGAGATCCTATTTGTGAACATCATCTTTGGGGTCCTTGGTTATAGAACGCGCCCTTTCGAAATTGGTATTGGAAGATATTTTTCTTTGTTTTTAATAAACTAACACCAGGCGTGCTTGAAAGAGTTTTTGACTGAATACGAACGGTTTAGTAACGCTGATGATCTTGTTAGTCCTTGGTGCACCATGGTTAACCTCGAGCTCGCTGATATTCATGGGATTCGTTCTCATGCTTGATATTCGTGGGTCTTGTACTGCGCTTGTTTCGTGGCCTCGTCTTTGTGCTTGTTTAGTTACTTAATTATCCTCGTGGACTAAGTGTTCACGCTTGTTTCGTGCCCTTGAGCTATGCTTGGTTAGTTACCCTCGTGGACACACACTTGTCATCTGTTATGTAGAAGTCCTACATTTAGAAAAGCTTTAAGATTTATTGTTTTAAATTTATTTTGTTTAACAAAATGATTTATCTCGTATTTTGAGTTATTTGATTCACGACCCTACTTATAATTCTGTTTTTTTTTTATGATCATATGTTGTAAAAATTGTAATTTATTGTCATATTGTTATTATCGAAGGATAAAAATGAGTACATTATTTTCTGATGTATTTTTATTAAATTCTATTAATGGGACGTTATACATAGGAAAATATGTTTGGTTTAGACAGATATTGACGACCTGTACTGCGCCGAAGCAGTGAAGAGCCTTCTCAAAACTTAAAGTTCGCCGGCTCATTTTGTAGTGTTGTTACGTGATGTAATTATAAATTTGCACTTTTGTACTACTACTAAAAATCATATGCTCCACGTAGTCTATGGGCAAGATCCCTATCTTTATTTTGTTTGGAATATATGCATATGCATATATATAATGTGGAGCGAGCTCCGAATGTCATTTTGTCATTTCGAGTTATTGTAGGATTTCAAGAAGTTTGATCTAACTACAAAGAAAACTTTGGTGTTAATCCTACGATACATTTTATATGTTTTGACGTTCGTGGATTATGTAGATATAAATTAGAGATAATAACTGCATATTCCTGATCAAGGTATGAGGTATGATAGTTCTTTTAAGTCCTACAGCTTAGAGAGGGTGAGTTTCCCTCATATTCCATATCAGTCACTCCGCTAGTTTTCAAGGCGTGACACCTCTAGTAGAGGCAACTTCAATATTTTTCGGTTGAGATTGTGCCTTGCTCATTTGCCTACT
The DNA here is from genome assembly GCA_025563575.1 of Acacia pycnantha. Lineage (NCBI taxonomy): Eukaryota > Viridiplantae > Streptophyta > Magnoliopsida > Fabales > Fabaceae > Acacia > Acacia pycnantha. Next base: position 282,579 of record JAMWYP010000238.1, on the reverse strand, counting down.
CAAACCAAATCAAACTTAACAACACTATAAATCATTCAATATGAAAATAGGAAAGCATAAATATCAAATACAAAATGTAGAGGAAAACCAAATTAAACACCTTCACCATCGGAAAGAATAAAGCACCACTATCGAAGGTCATACGAGCATCTTTAAGTACATGTTATACCTTAATGAACGTCTTACATTTGCAATTAATGCATCCACCTCTTACACGTTTTATGTACCAATAAGAAATGGAAGCATTCAATGTAATTGCAAATGAAAAAACATATATTATAAAAATGATGACAATACGTTGGTACCATTTATGGTCATATTCTCCATAATATTGCTAGTAATGTCCCTCTTCTCCTCTCTTTGGCAAAAACCATTCATTCACTCACGGGAATAAACCTTCACAACAATGAGGTCGAAAAATAACACAAAAAGGTGCTTGGCAATTGCAGAACCTCCTGCAAAATAAATTAACAAAAAAAAAAGTATATCTGGAAAAGAGGACAAACAAACCTTTGAGAGTTTGCTTTCGTCTATTCTAGGGACGTATGTAACATACGGGAAATGAAATAGCATTCAAAAATTTTGGATTTATTCTGTAATTTTATTTAGTTCCTTTCTTCATTAATTTGCAGTTTCCAGAAATTATGGGTTATTTTCTTTAATTTTCTCGAAATTGATCTGCAAAGAAAATAAACCCAAGATGTAATGTAATACATTATATTCGAAAAATAAATCAATTAAGTTAATTCATGAATATATATGATATTTTTACCCCTTTTCAACCTTAATTTCAAGAAAACACCTTTAATTACAATGAATCACAAAAGAGACATTTTAAGCTCAATTATTATGACAAAAACCCCAAATAAAATATGAAAATATATAACAAATTAGGGATTTGTCACCGGTCCACAATATAAGTCACTTTTTTACAAATATTCTTTAATTTAGTCCATAAAATAAATCACTTGGGGAGATATTTTCTTATAAGACTTGGAGAGTAATTTTAATGTTCACATATTTGCCAAGTTTTCAATTAAAGACAAGTTTTACCTAAATGAATCTCACAACATGGAGGGTGAAAGGTATATTAAATTAAGTTGAGGTGTTTTTTTACCTAAATCAAATGATTCATTGGCTAAGAGTTTGATCTCAACAGTATATAAAGCTTTTATCGTTTATTTATACAAAAATGATATTGATCAAATAGGATAAGGTCAATGTCATATGAAGTTGAGCTACAATAAAAGACTTCAAATGAAATTAACAAAGTATTATATGTCTTGCACCACTAGAATTGAATAAAGAAAAATTTCGAATTATAATATTCAAGCCGACGTTAAAAACTCAATAATGACTGAAGCTTACACGGCTTTTATTGGGATATAAGTGGGACAATTATGAATTAAGGTTATATATCAAAGCACATGAAAATATAGGATGCTTGGATTTTTGCACCGACTTAATAAAGAAAGTACTAGTATATCGTGAAAAACGATAGCATATCAAACATCACAATACAACAGAAATTTTGTAAGTATAATATATATAATGCATATGTTATTCATATATAAAATATTCTACTGTTTTCATTTTTTTAATAAAATAATTTTGAGCAATTTTTGTCATATTTAATATTGGCATCACTATTAAATTATACTTCCAACCTCCAAGTAGATTGAAAGTTGTTGAGGGAGATCAATGACGCGGATTGTGTGAGAGCTTGGAGAAGTCGTATGTGAGAAAGAAGAGATCCAACAAATAACAGAGAATCAGAGTAATTGGATGCCGATTTAAATTTTAATTAAGGGCATTTTGGAAAAAAATTAAAAATAATTAACTAATTTAACTACTATCCTTAATCTCTCCAAAATTAGATAAATATGTTATATAATTAGAACCGGAGGGAATACCTTATATTCCAAAAATCAATCAATTAAGGTAAATCATGGAATATATGATATTTTTGCCTCTTTTCAACCTTAATTTCATGCAAACACCTTTAATCACAATTAATAACAAAAGAGACATTTTAAGTTCATTTACTATTACAAAAATCCCAAATAAAATATGAAAATATAGAACAAATTAGGGCTTTGTCACCTGTTGACAATATAACTCGATTTTTAAGAAGATTCTTTAGTCCATAAAATAAATCACTTGGAGAGAAATTTTTTATAAGACTTGGAGAATAATTTTAATGCTTACATATTTGCTAAATTTTCAATTAAAGAAAATTTTTACCTAAATGAATCTCACAACATGGAGGATGATGGTATATTAAATTAAGTTGAGGCTTTTTTTTTCTTACCTAAATCAAATATTTCATTGGCTGAGAGTTTGATCTCAACAATATATAAAGCTTTTATCATCGTTTATTTATACAATAATGATATTGATCAGATGCAATTATGAGCATACTCAATGGAATCTATAAAATAAGATTTAATTGAAGTGTTGAACTAGACATTATATAAAATAGGATAAGGTGAATATCATAAATAGTTGAGCTACAATAGAACATTTCGAATGAAATTAATAAAGTATTACATGTCTTGTACCTCTAAAATTGAATAAAGAACAATTTCGAATTATAATATTCAAACCGGCGTTATCATCGTGCTCAACTGGGAAGAACAAAGACTCCATAATGACTGAAGCTTACACGGCTTTAATAGGGATATGAGTGGTATACCACAGCACATGCAAATATAAGATGCCTGGCTTTTTGCACCGGCTTGATAAAGAAAGTATTTCGTGAAAAAGGATGGCATATCAAACATCACAATACAACAGAAATTTTGTAAGTATAATATATACTACCTCCGGTCCTAATTATAAGAACACTTTTGTAATGCGATTTGCACTACAAAAGTGTTGCTATAATTAGGACCGGAGAAAGAATAAAGCATATGTAACATCCCATTTTCAAAAGCAGTATATTTTATTTTTTCATCAGAGTAGAGCATCGGAGCATAAGAGTAACTGATATATAATAAAAATGCCAACTGGCTAACTGTAGTAACGGTACATTGATCCGAGTGTTTCCAAATGTAAAAACGGCGAAGTGTCTCCTGGCGATTCCCACGCCGTGACAGCAAAAGATGGTCTTCAGCCGAGTCTCTATGCGTGCATCTTGCCTCTCTCCTCGGTCCTCCCGACCCTGACGCTATGTTAAGAGCTGAGGTCCAATGCACCGGACCCCAGGTAACGGTTAACCTCATGCTTACATACACAGTATATAACCTTTTAACATTCACAACATTAACAACAGATTCATTACACACAACCAATACAGATGTATCGCTTCCAACATGCAGATATATCGCTCCCAGCATGCAAATGTATCACTCCCAGCATTGCTTATGTATCGCTCCCAACATGCATACGCTTATCTTCTAACACCCATACGCATTCCATAGACATACCATACATTCAATACACACAACACATATACGCAAACAATAACCATCAGAGTTAGTGTTACAGTACGCGAACGTACCTTCATTGACGGAAATTTCGGTAGATTTGTTGATCAAAGCGTAATCACGAGATATCCTATAATGATAATAACGTTTCTATTAATGATCAATCATCATAACGGACATTCTAGCCCCAAATTACCATTTTACCCACGACCTCACTAATAGGCAGAATTTCGCCAGAACTTCGTTACTTTGACTATAATCTTCCAAATTTTGGACATATCTCTTTCTCCAACATATTTTTGAAACAAATATCATATTTAACCCTAAAACATGATATCTACAATATATTGGAAGATTAAAGATGAAACTAACATTCCTCTTGTAACTACGAATGAAAGACTAGAACTTAAGACTCGGGACCGAAGAACTTACCCGGCCTTCGCTACAACTTTCTCCAAGCTCCTCCTTCTCTCTAAACTCTCTCTATTTCGAAATATGCAAGGGAATTGGTGAGTTTTGCAATGAACCAAGGGGTCTATTTATAGGCAAAAGTGTGAGGGCAAAATGGTAATCTTCCAAACCTTCTTCTTCAATCTTGACCGTAGGATCTAAAACACTTTTGAAGCTCCAATCCTCACCACACAATGGAGTTGGCCGACCTCCTTGCCCCATTTTTAAACAAAGTGATGTCACTCCTTACTTTATGGTATTCAACCGATAAAGTTCCATGTTCGGTGTTCTAATCGCGTAAACTTAACTAATCTCAAAAATTCATCGATGTCACCTTGGAGATCTATTCTTTCTCGGATAAATGTTTGGATTAACAAAATTTATGATCCGATTAAGGGTATTTCATAGCCTGTTAAACATTTTCGGGTAACGCATGTCGTTACGGAAATGACTACGGCTAATGACAACTTCGGGACAAAATTACACTGATTCATAATATGTCCAGTTGTTTTCCACTTAATCCAAGGATTTCAAGATAGGATTTAATTTCTATCGGTTCTCATTTATCCTATATGTTTTTTCACAAAATATCTCTTTTTCTTTCTAAATATCATGATATTATCTCTTTTGCTTTCACACTACAAAATCATACATCTTTACTCTTCTTTTCCTCTCTTATTTTTGAAAATGATGGCCCCTTTTTGGCCAAGGATTTTGCTCTCCCACTTGCCCAAATATCCCATGTCTTATGTGTTTTCATTGGTTGGTGTCTTTTGTTGACTTTTCAACAACTACTTCACTAAGTTTACTACATTTTTCTTCTTAAATTTCGGTTTTTCCCCTTCCCAAATTTTGGACTTTTCAACTCTTTCTAATCATTAGTTTATGCCTTAATTATCTTAATTATTAATCATTCCATTGGCTAATTAAGCTTATAATTCACCTTATTCATTTCCTAAACAATTAGCCATTAATTATTTATTTAATCACTTACTAATTGTTGATAATTTTCTTAATTAGGATTAATTATTTCCTCACAACTATTTTACTGACATTGGTCATATATGCTCCATATATTATATTAAAAATCATGGGGTCACTTATGATCCCCAAAATAATATTTAATTTCACCTTATTATTTTCCAAGGAAAATAATCCCAAAATATCTAAATTAGAGACAACATACTTTCCTATTTTTAATACATATTTATTTGTCTCTTTAAGATTTATCACAATATTTTCAGGGTATTTTATAACCCATAATTGCATTTAGGTCTTCCAGCTCTTTATTTTCTCTAATTTTAATAGAAAATACCCTAAAAAAATAAGGTAAATATGACTCAAGATTTGAGACCGCATATTCACCTGTCTGCAATAGGTATTTTTACTAATTTATGATATTTATCATAAATACGATTTTTAGGGTTTTACATTTCTCCCCCCATTAAATAAAATTTCGCCCTTGAAATTTGGTCTATACTATCTAGTCTTTGCACTAACTAGACTTCGGCCCTTTTGCTTCGGATATTTACTCTATCTCACGGCTCGACCACAAAGATCTTGTCATTTCGTACTTTGATATATAGTGTTACCCTTGGCGCCCATTACACTTGGTGAACACCGGATATCAAAATGTCTCAATGGTGCCCATACACCATGGCAACACAAGATACCTTAAATGTTTCCATGGCGCCCATACCACCATGGCACCACAAGATACCTCTACTCAATGACAATGATCGTTATTGGATTGTAATAACTAAGAAACATGGAACATGTTATGTAGGTAGTTCATGTTATCATATGATTTAACCCGAACGGCTAACACCTAATTCATATAATGCCTAGAAGATTCCTTACTAAGAGATAGTACCTTAGACCATATCCGGGAAGTTCTCTATCCTCTGCACTTTAGGTTAGTACGTACATTTGTCTTGGGTTACGTGGCTTTAACTCCGCAGTTTTCTCAAGACAATTAGAAATAATGTGTCCTGCCTTCCGACATCCAGAAACAAACACGTACTACTAATACATTCAGGGATGGTACTTCCATAATCGGGACAAGTCGGGATTTTGTCATTCTTGAGTTATTCTGCTTTGCCTAGTCTGGAATAGTCTCTTGCTTTCTCTACGGGAGTCACTTCATGGTGCTTCTCTCTTTCACGAGGAATTTTCACGGCTGACCTCGCTCATGCCTGTGATGCTAGTGCTTAAGTGCGAGATCTCTCGCAGCTCCTTCAGATTCCGCTCAGTTAATCGGCAGGATTCCACTACCTGGGCCATTTCAGGAAATTGCTGAGACACAAGCCTCTCTTTGATCTCGTACTTAAGTCCGTATATCAAGCGATTCACCTTCTGACTTTCGTTATCGTTACTCTTTAAGTAAGATGAATATCGGGACGATTGGTGAGCCGGGCAGTAATCGTCGAAGGATTCCTCGAAACCTTGTTAAATGTGAAGGAACTCCTCCTCCTTAATCACTTGTGCCGAGGAGTCAAATATTGTTCATTGAACTTTTCTAGAAACTTCTCCCAAGTGAAAGGGCAATAACGTGTTCAATTAGCGTTGTAGCGATGCTCTTCCACCATCTATGCGCATCACCTTCCGGCTTATAAATTGCAGTTGAGCTTTCTGGTTTCCCGAGCATTCCATAACTTCAAAGATTTTGTCTAGGCTCATCGGCCGGTCTTAGCTAACTCATTCTTACCACGGAAAATGGTGGCTTGAGTTTGCAAATGGGCGACCCAGTGTTGTGTGGTTTCCACTACCCTCTCTCGTCGAGGAGGTGGCTGCGATCTGCTCGGACTCCTCGGTTTCCTCAGTGTGCTCGTCACTTTTCTCGTTCTCCTCTTCTTCCTCATTGTCTCGATCTTGTCTATTACTGCCTTTCTAAGAGTGCATCTATAAGGGCCCTCTGTTATTGCGAGTTCTCCTCATCTCACAGTATCTTTTTATGTTACGGTTGATTCGGTACTTGATTTCATTCAAGTTCGGGTATCGGTATCACCCGAGGCTGCCTACCTCTTCCTCTACCTCGGCCTCTGCCTCGGCCTCTGGGAGCTTCGGCTCCTCTTAAATTCGCCATGTCTCGTTCTTTTTCCTTTATTAGGGAAAACGTAAGTTATACAAAGAAAACAACGATTAGTATATCGTAACCTTTATCGCACTACACTTAGACCTTATCACACTTAGTGTTTATAAACAAACGGACACCCGTACTATTCTCCTCGTTTAGAATTTCGTTGCTTCGTTCTTTTCGAAGCTTGAGTTACGAAAATACGTATCGGGAGTTCCTCTACATAATTCAAATGCATGTACTTATCTTTGTTGGTCTCGAATTTAGTGCAGCGTGAGCCGGCTTCTTATATAGGCTGCAGGTTAGAGTGATGCACCGAAAGAGGATGGTACACCGGTTCGGGATGGTATACCGGTTCGAGAGCGATATCTGAAATGGGGTGGTACAGAGCCTAGGCTTATACTCGGTACTCATTTTCAAAACATGCTCCTTAAAAAGGCGTAGAGCCTAACTCTGTTACTCAAACCAATTGGCCAGGTAGGTGTCTATCATGGGTGCCTCACCGAGTTCACGGTGACTTATTGGCTTACCCACATGGATACCAGCCACCGCCTTCGGCATAAACGGTTTGGAATAACTTATTGGTATCTATGCCGGGATAACTTCTACGATACCAAAATTGTAACATCTCATTTTTAAAGCAAATTTATATTTTTTTTTCATGAGTAGAGCATCGGAGCATAAAGTAGCGATATATATTCAAAATGCCAACTGGCTAACTGTAATAACGGTACATTGATCCGAATGTTTTCAACTGTAAATAACAACAGAAGTGTCTCCACAGCGATTCCCGTCGTGACAACAAAAGATGGTCTTGGTAGGAGTCTACATGCGTGCGGCTTGCCTCTCTCCTCGGTCCTCGGTCCTCCAGGCCACGAAGCTATGTTAAGAGCGAGGTCCACCGCCAGCCTTGACCCCGGTAACGATTAACCTCATGCTTACATACACGGTATATAACCTTTTAACATTCACAACATTAACAATGATTCATTACACACGCAACCAATATACAGATGTATCGCTCCCGGCATGCGAGATATATCGCTCCCGGATGCAAATGTATCGCTCCCAAAGCATTGCATATGTATCGCTCCCGGCATGCATACGGCTATCTTCTTACACCCATACGCATTCCATAGACATACCATACATTCAATACAAAAAACACATATATGCATACAATAACCATCGAGTTAGTGTTACGATGCACGCGAACGTACCTTCGTTGACGAAAATTTGGTACATTTTTGATCGAAGCGTAATCTGAGATATCCTATAAGGATAATAACGTTTCTATTAATGATCAATCATCATAACGGACATTCTAGCCCCAAATTACCATTTTACCCTGACCTCATTAATCGGTGGAATTTCATTGAGAACTTTGTTACTTTGACTATAATCTTCCAAAATTTTGATATATCTCTTTCTCAACATATTTTGAAACAAATATCATATTTAACCCTAAAACATGATATCTACAATATATTGGAAGATTAAAGATCAAACTAACATTCCTACGTAACTAGGGAACGAAAGACTAGAACTTAAGACTCGGGGCCGAAGAACTTACCCAGCGCCGCCACAACTTTCTCCAAGCTCCTCCTTCTCTCTAAAATCTCTCTATTTCAAAATATGCAAGGGAATTGGTGAGTTTTCAATGAACCAAGGGGTCTATTTATAGGCAAAAGTGTGAGGGCAAAATGGTAATCTTCCAAACCTTCTTCTTCAATCTTGACCGTAGGATCTAAAACACTTTTGAGGCTCAAATCCTCACCACACAATGGAGTTGTCCGACCTCCTTGCCCCATTTTTCAACAAAGTGATGTAACAAAAGTGATGTCACTCCTTACTTTATGGTATTCAATCGATAAAGTTCCATGTTCGGTGTTCTAATCGCGTAAACTTAACTAATCTCAAAAATTCCTCGATGTCACCTTGGATATCTATTCTTTCTCTTGAGAAATGTTTGGATTAACAAAATTTATGATCTCATTAAGGGTTTTCAAAGCACATTAAACATTTTCGGATAACCGTCGTCGGTTACGGAAATGACTACGCTAATGACAACTTCGGGACAAAATTACACTGATTCATAATATGTCCAGTTGTTTTCCACTTAATCCAAGGATTTCAAGATAGGATTTAATTTCTATCGGTTCTCATTTATCCTATATGCTTTTTCACAAAATATCTCTTTTTCTTTCTAAATATCATGATATTATCTCTTTTGCTTTCACACTACAAAATCATACATCTTTACTCTTCTTTTCCTCTCTTATTTTCGAAAATGATGGCCCCTTTTTGGCCAAGGATTTTGCTCTCCCACTTGCCCAAATATCCCATGTCTTATGTGTTTTCATTGGTTGGTGTCTTTTGTTGACTTTTCAACAACTTCTTCACTAAGTTTACTACATTTTTCTTCTTAAGTTTTGGTTTTTCCCCCTTCCCAAATGTTGAATTTTCAACTCTTTCTAATCATTTAGTTTATGCCTTAATTATATTAATTAGTAATCATTCCATTGGCTAATTAAACATAATTCACCTTATTCATTTCCTAAACAATTAGCCATTAATTATTTATTTAATCACTTACTAATTGTTGATAATTTTCTTAATTAGGATTAATTATTTCCTCAAAACTATTTTACTAACATTGGTCATATAAGCTCCATATATTATATTAAAAATCATGGGGTCACTTATGATCCCCAAAATAATATTTAATTTCGCCTTATCATTTTCCAAGGAAAATAATCCCAAAATTATCTAAATTAGAGACAACATACTTTCTTATTTTTAATAAATATTTATTTGTCTCTTTAAGATTTATCACAATATTTTCAGGGTATTTTATAACCCATAATTGCATTTAGGTCTTCCAGCTCTTTATTTTCTCTAATTTTAATAGAAAATACCCTAAAAAAATAAGGTAAATATGACTCAAGATTTGAGACCGCATATTCACCTGTCTCCAATAGGTATTTTTACTAATTTATGATATTTATCATAAATACGATTTTTAGGGTTTTACAGCATAGATTTTTCATATATAAAATATTCCCACTCTCTTCCTTACTATAATCAAGTCCCACTTCTGAATAACACAGAAATTAAAGAAATGCCAAAATTCATATAATATGTAAAAAATACAAAATTATTTCAACCCACGATTAAATGCCATGCATGGGAAAGAGTGGCTATTTAAATATCAAGTATGATAGATGTTACGGACCTGTATAAGGCCCATATTCAATATATAGCCCAACAAGGACCAATCCACGTGGTACTGATATGACGGCACGTCTTAGAGGCACAGAAGCCCACGAGTCCAATCCCTAACCCTAAGGTACACTCTATAAATAGGAGTTAAACCCTAAAGGTACACACATTCTACTCTATCTGGCTATTTACAATTCAGTCGTCACAGAGCACACACACCACCCCTTTTGGCTAAACGCCTCCAGTATTCTCGAACTACGTGGACTTTGATCCCCTTCTATAGGGTACGTAGGCCCTAGGCATCGCTCCTAAGTCAAGTCCCAATCAATATCATCATACTAGTCCATCAGAGCTAGACATATGTGTTCTACACCAGAACATTGGCGCCGTCTGTGGGGACGTTAAATTTTGATTCCCACCACACAAAATTGTCGGTGATTCCAAATCATACTTGTTATTTCGGTTGAACGGAGATCTTGTGGATTGTTTCATTCGATGACATTCTTTGAGGGAGATGGGGTAATAGTGGTGTCAGAAGGAGTCTAGGGTGAATGGATTTTACGCATCGAAAAATCCAGAAATCAAGCAGTGAATAGAAGAAACCCATTGCCCCCATTTGGTTAGCGGCTTTGATTTCTTGATGAGCGGGATCTTCTTGAACACTTTCGGTTCCAACATTTCAGTTCCATGTTCAACCGGTGATGATTATCTTGAAAGCGGGTGTGGGGATGTGGTCAATCCTTCATGCATATGTCTTGGGTCAGGTTTGATGAATAATGCAAACGTGGCACCCATGTATCCCGGCTTTTCACCCAAGCCGGCAGCCGAGTTGTCAATGAACACGCAGGTGTTTTCATGCCGAGATGGAGATGTCGGAGAAGGAATACCCTTTTTCTTCACAGAGCATCAGAACCATCAGTTTCTTGTTCTCAGGACGGATTTGATGCCAGTTTCCATGAAGGCATTTATATCGATTTTTATCAAGGCGTTTATCCTGGGATCAGGTTTGATACCAACTTCATGAAGGTACCTATCTCGGCTTCAGGTTTCAGGGAGTGCAACCAGAGTCCACTTATGCAAAGAATGGTTTGACCATGGGTGTCGGAAAGATGCAACCCGGGATCATGAGGTACCCGCTACATAAATTCGAGGCGATGAAGGTATCTCCAGAATTTTTGATGGGAGTGATGGGAGCAAACTTCTTCCTGCTGCATCGAGTGAAACTTATCAATAGTTTGAACCCTCATCGTTGGAGTAGCGTCGTATTGGCATGCGTCGCCCTACTTTTTGAGGACGCAATCTTGAAGCTATTCTTCATTGCCTATCATCGTGTCTGAGCCATTTTCTCTGCATTCAATGGTTTTCCAACAAAACCGGATTGTTTCGCATTTATGCAAGCGCTAGCTTTGATTTTGGATCGAAGTCTGTGGATATGGTAGCCAAAGAATTAATAATGGTTGCAGTAGTGGAATTTATAATGCTTGCATTAGAGGACTTTAGAAGGCGGAGACAACTAGTTCGAGGCTTGTCATTGTTCACTTGGAGGCAACGGTGAGAAGGTCGGAGCAAATGGTTCAATCCCAAGATACTCGAGAAGGAGCGAGTTTTCATCAGAAGCAATTGAGAAGGTACTAGAGCTTGAAGCTCAGCTTGTTGAAGCAAGGAGCATCATACAAGAGCAGGCATTCGTAATGTCTAAGCATCTTGCAAAGTCTGATAGGCCAAGGCAATCTGTCATCTAATCACTGGCTGAGGTATGTATTTATGCAAGTATATGCTTTTGTCCCTTTTGATGAAAATTCTTTAATGAGAACTTAGAACGAATTCAAGTCACCTTAGTCAAGAAGAAAAAGATGACTTGTTTGATTCTGCTTGTGTTCTTCATGACAATGGCGGTACATGGTTGTATTGTGATGGACTATACATGAGGCTATTTTGTGCAACAGAGAAGGATGGTTCAATCGATGGTGCAGATTGTGAGTTTTTTGATTTTACCCAAGAAAGGGTTGAAATGATCAAGAGTTTTTTATCCAAAAATTGTGAACATAACCAGCACCAATGCTTGGTACGTGGCAATGTTGCAAAAAGCTTGGGAAAAATATTGCGATGGAGAAATTTTTATTTTCCTATTCACACATGTTGCATCCAAGTAAGGAAAGAAAATAAGGAGAAATAAAAATTGCAATTTGTAGTTTGTGGAAGTTGTTCTACAGCATATCATCATGGCAACTACTTATCTAGCCTTAGTCATTAGGATTCATGTCATCGGATTCATGGGATGCTCAGTTGGTTTATGTTGTTCCGGATGCGAAGGCATATAATGGATGGGAAGTTGTGAATTATATACCATTGCCTAAACTTGTGTTTTTGCTTGTGCGGATGTACATCATGCTTCTTGGCATGATCAAGTCCCAAGATGAAATATCTTGGGTTATTGGCAAAATTTTAAAATTAATTATGGGCATTATTAATGGGCTCCATGGCCCACGGTGACAAGAATATAATACCCAGTGTCCTCCCGGTGGGCTCCTATTTTGATGTTACAAAGCTCAAGTTTACTTCCATTTTACTAGAGAGTTGTTACTTATGGGACATTGCCTACATGCGGTGATAAAGGAAATGTCTCCAAGTCTATCTAAAATTCTTCTAAGGAATTAATTGCGATGACTATGCCGCCAAGTCTATTCGAAAATCCTTTATTGGATTATTTGCGACAGCTATGCCGCCAAGTCTATTTAAATGATAGAATTCTGGATAAATAAAACCTAGGGGACTACAGCATCCTGAGCTAAGAAATACAATCATATAACAGGAATCTCGGGGTTAGAATGTATAAACGCTGGAATCTCGGTGTTAGAGTATATAAACCGGAATCTCAGGTGTTAGAGTATATGAACCTAGAATCTCGGGTCGACAAATCAACACGTCCGTGGACGGAGGGCTGAACTCTGGGCTGGGGGAAACAAAGTGGACAAATGAATCCGGGGTTAGACACCCATCTTTTGGATAAACGAATTCAGGGTTACGACACCACAATTGGACAAACAAATTTCGGGTGGCGACACCCGTATTGGACTAATGAATCCGAGTTTACGACACCGAGCGGATCAAACCGATTACACTTGGAATCCCGGTTAAAGCCAGGAATCATGTGCCTGATCTTACAAGAAACAAAAAGAGGCGGACCACTGATTACGTTGTTATTCGGTTAGAATCCGGAGCTCCGTGTATAGATTTTGGGAAGCGAAAAGAGGCGGACCTCGATTACACTTTGTATTCAGGTTAGAATTCGGGCTCCGTGTATAGATTTTCGGGAAGCGAAAGAAGGCGGACCTTGGTTACACTTAATACGGTTAAAATCCGAGCTCAGTCTAAAGTTTTGCGGAAACGAAAAGAAGGCGGGCCAGGTTACACTAATACGGTTAAAATTCGGGCTCCATGTAAAAATACAGTTAAGTCAATGTTAACTCAGAATTGCAAACTGCAAATAAATAAAGAAACTCTCGGTCGAGCATTGATTCAATCTCCTCAAATTGCACTATTGACAAAGACATGAACGAAAGAGCGAATCGAGTCGCCAGACCCGGTCGTAATTCAAATACGAGCGAAGACTAAAATACGGCTTTTCGGTCGAGAGGAAGTTGTTGTTAGTTCTCTATGTGTTTTGATGATTAATAACAATTGTAAACAAGTACGAATGCTTTTAAAATGACAAAAGAGTCAAAATCACTCTGTCACCTCAAAACTCGAGCCTAACTAAGCAAACTCGAGTTTTACGCAAGAAGAAAGCTCATCGGGATATTTACGGCATAACGAACTCGAGCCTGAGTAAATAGACTCGAGCCTAAACCTTCATGATATAATAATAAAGAGTTTACAAACAAGTAAACTCGAGTCTGTATAGACAAGCTCGAGTTTTCCCATGGCGGGAAGTTTTCTAATTAAATTGTATCTCTTTAAACTCCAGAGTTTATTCTTTTTGAGTAGAGTTCACTTGTTTCTATGGCTATAATTTAATGAACACTCGAGCCCAAGTATATGGACTCAAGCCTAATGCTTTTGTGTAGAGTTTACTCTATGGTTTGACAAACGAAGAAGAGTTTACAAAATAGGTAAACTCGAGCTGTTATTACAAGCTCGAGTTTTCCCTTGTGAAGAGCTCCCAAGTTTTCCTTCTTTTCAAACTCCGAGTTTAAGCTCAAACCTCAGTTCACTTCAATAAGTCATGGAATAAATTAAGTGAACTCGAGCCTAAGAATAATGAACTCGAGCTCTTCATCCGAAGAAAGAAAAGCAAGTGTAGAAACTCCGAGTTTGTACTCGTGCTCCGATCCGCTCTAATCGAGCAACCAAAACTCTTAGGCATGAATAGTGTTAAACTCGAGCCTAATCACTAATGGACTCGAGCACGCTTATCTTGTGAGATATTACTCCGGTGTTCATTCGACAAAAGCTTAGAGAGTATTCGAACTCGAGCCTACCTTCGAGAACTCGAGTTCACATGGTGAAACAAAATACAAACTCCGAGTTTACATCAAACTCCGAGTTTGCTCTCTGAAGATAAACCGGATACTCTAAAAGCCTTACGAACTCGAGCGACTTGGAGAACTCGAGTTTACGACGGAAGCAAATATGATCGTTGCTTGATTTCATCCCGATTCTTTTAAACTGCAAAACTTACCATTTTATACGAATTGATTGCATTCATTTAGTATATTCAAACGTATTTAACTACTCTATATTGAGAATGTTTCGGTATTAAATTGGATCAAACGAATCATTGAATAAACGAAGAATCGGAAGGCGAGAATGATTTCACGCGTCCGGGAATTGAATCGGCGAAATTCGGGACCCAACGGCTATAATCCTCATCAAACTGAATTTCAAATGAAGAACATGCTAAGTTGAGAAGTAACGGTCACATAGCAACTCACCACTATATAAGGAGCTGATTACAAACTTAGAAAAAACACGAAAGATTAAGCGAAACGAAAAGCAAGCTCAAGAGTTCTTATACATTCGGTTTTCTTTACGTATTGTATTTTGATATACAAAGAGCCTCAGTGTTTATCATTATCTTCTCTGTGAGAGAGATTTTATTCAAATTATTCATTCATTGTAAAAGATCTCAAGTCAAGGGAAAAACTATGTTCCTTCCTCGGTTGTAGTGACATCGAACTCCCAAGAAATAAGAAGAGTACGATGACAATGATAAGAAACAAGTCACTCTCAACATGAAGGCAATTCATATGCTCCAAAGTGCTCTTGGCCAAAAAGAGTATTTGAGAATCTGCACTTTGCCATACGCTAAGCAAATGTGGGATGCTCTTGAAATAGCTCATGAAGGAACATTGCGATCAAAGAAAATCGTATCAATACTCTCATGACTGAATACGATCTATTGCAGATGAAGATCGGAGAATCCATTGGTGAATTTCAACTCAGATTCACTCACCTGATCAATCAACTCATTGCCTTGGGAAAAGAATATGAACAACCTGCCCAAGTGAGGAAAATACTAAATATTCTCACCAAGGAATGGGAAGCCAAGGTCACTGCAATTGAAGAATCTCGAGGCGAATCAATGGCCTCAGTGGCGGCACTATTTGGCGACCTTTACGAATATGAGGGAAGATCAAATTCAAAAGGGACTAAATGATATCAATGTCAAGAACAAGGGAATAGCTCTTAAAACCATCAAAGAAGTTAAATCGGATGACGATGAAGAAGATGAAGATGAAGATGGTGAGCTAGGAATGATGGTCAGAAGATTCAAGAAATTCTACAAAAAGGACCAATCTCACGGAAGGTTTCACAAAGGAAATTCTAGCACGAAACTAAGAAACCAATTATATGCTATGAATGTGAGAAACCGAGGCCACATCAAATCGAGAATGTCATGGTGAAAAACAAAGAAAAGAAATTCAATAAGTTCAAGAAAAGAGCTTATGTATCGGCTATATGGGGCAACGGACTCATCGATGAAGATGAGGCGAGAAGAGGAACAAAGTGCCAATCTACGCCTTGTGGCTCAAGAGGAATCAGACAACGAAGAGGTAAGTAATTCTGATTTACCTTATAATGAATTATCTTCAACATATGATTCTCTTTATCTTGAATTTAAGAAAAGCGCAAAAGAGCTCTTATTTTCAAAAGAAAAATCAAACTATTAGAAGAACAAGTTCAAGCGATTTCTACGCCTATCTCACGCTTGTGAAAAGGATGCAAAACCAACTTATAATGAATTGTTTACTGAATACGAACTTGTTCAAAATGAATTTGAGGAACTTGCTGAAAAATATTCTGTTTTAAAAAGGAAGAATACAACACTTGAACAACAAGTAGAAAATCTTTCGGTTCTGAAAATATCATATGTGATGAATGTTCTATTACGAAAAAGAAAAATGAATACCTTACAAAGACTCTTGAAAAATTCACTAGAGGAAGTGAAATGCTTGAGGTAATTTTAAAACAGACAAAGATTTACAAATGACAAATCGGGAATTGGTTACAAGCCTAATTATGACAAAAAGAAAGGCAAAAGAAACATGGACAAAGATCCTACATGAATTATTTTCAAAAATCTGTTCATACCTCAAATCCTTTTGCACATTGCAACTATTGTAATAGAAAAGGTCATACTACTTCTTCATGTTTTCATAAGAAAGATAGATCGATTAAACCTATAGGAAATTATCAATGGGTGCCTAAGGGATCCTATATGACTCCTAAGACACAAACTAACCCAAAAGGACCCAAAGAATATTGGGTACCTAAAAGATAATATCTCTTCTTATGCAGATTTGTCTTAGAGCATCAAATCCCAATAAGTGGTACATAGACGGTGGATGCTCAAGACATATATTTGGAGACCAATCCAAATTTGCTTCAATCAAACATAAGGAAGGTGGCAAGGTAACATTTGGTGGAAATGAGTCGGAAGAATTCTTGGCATTGGCAAAATTGGAAATAGCAATGGACCTCAAATCAAAGATGTTTATCTTGTGGATGGGTTATGTCACAACCTCCTCGGTGTGAGTCAAGCACGGACAAAGGAAACCTAGTCATCTTTGATTCGAAGAATGTTTGATTGTAAGTAAGGATGCTCTCTCTTTAGATAGTATTAAATCCAAAGCATTATTGAGCTCAAGAGAAGGTAATTGTTATACTCTTAATCTGTCTAAAAACAATTCGATTACGAAAAATGTTTTGTTGGTAACTTAGATGAAAGTTGGTTATGGCATAAGCGTTTAGGACATGTCAATATGATTCAACTTGATAAACTACGAAAAAGGAATTGGTTATTGGTTTACCAAAACTGTCTTTTAAAAATGATCTAATTTGTGATGCATGTCAAAAGGTAAACAAACTAAATCATCTTTCAAGTCGAAAACGGAATTATCAACTAATAGACCTCTCCAATTACTCCATATGGACTTAGTTGGACCGGCTAGAGTAAAAAGCCTTGGCGGCAATCTTTATACATTGGTCATAGTAGATGATTTCTCAAGATTCACATGGGTCATTCTTTTATCATCAAAAGATAAAACATTTGATCAATTTATTGTGTTTGCCAAGAAGGTCAAAACGAGAAAGGATTCTCTATTGCGGGTATTCGTACGGATCATGGTGGAGAATTTGAGAATCATGCCTTTGGAGAATTCAGTGATAGTATGGGAATTAATCATAACTTCTCGGCTCAAGAACCCCAGACAAAATGGAGTTGTTGAAAGAAAGAATAGAGTGCTTCTTGAAATGGCAAGATCAATGCTAAATGAGAACCAAACATCTCAAGTGTTTTGGGCGATGCTATGAGCCTTTGCTTGTTACATATCAAACGAGGGCATATCTCAGGAAGAAGTTGGACAAAACTCCCTATGAACTCTACAAAGGAAGAAAACCCAACTTAGCTCACTTGCATATCTTTGGATGTAAGTGCTTCATCCAATAATAATGGTAAGGACTGACTTGGGAAAATTTGATTCCAAAGTGATGAAGGTATATTCTTGGGTTATTCAAGTAGAAGTAAAGCATATAGAGTTTATAATACTCGTAATCACTGCTTATTGAAGAATCTATGCATATTGTTTTATGTGAAACCAAATCTAACAAGTCCTTGGATGATGATGATGATTTTCTGTGACAAACCAAACTTGTTTCAACAAATACGGAAAAAGATTTGCAAGATGATTTTGAAGCGAAAAACATTGTGAAAATGCTTATGAAAACAGTTGTTCAAACTCAACCAAAATCATGGAGATACGGTAGGAGTCATCCTCTGGATCAAGTGATAGGTGATGCAAATCAAGGAGTAAGAACCGGAAAAAGCACTTTGAATGAAGTTACTTTTTCAGCTTTCATTTCAAAATTGAACCCTCTAAGATTGATGAAGCCCTTTCGGACAATGATTGGGTTATAGCAATGCAAGAGGAATTACATCAATTTGAAAGAAACCAAGTTTGGGACTTGGTGCCCGGACCTAAAGACCATCCGGTCATTGGTACTAAATGGGTATTCAAAAATAAATGTGATGAATCCGCCATAATCATTCGAAATAAAGCAAGGCTAGTTGCAAAAGGCTATAATCAAGAAGAAGGAATTGATTATGAAGAAACTTATGCTCCAGTAGCAAGATTGGAAGCTATAAGAGTTCTTCTAGCCTTTGCTTGTGTTAAAGGATTCAAACTTTTTCAAATGGATGTAAAATCCGCCTTTTTAAATGGTTTTATACGGAGGAAGTTTATGTTGAACAACCTCCAGGTTTTCAAAATGAACATCATCCGAATCATGTTTATCACCTCAAGAAAGCCTTATATGGTCTTAAGCAAGCTCCTAGAGCTTGGTATGAGAGTTAAGCACTTTCCTTCTTGATCAAGGATTTGTTAGAGGAAAAGCAGATACAACTCTCTTTATAAAGAAGAATAAACTTGGTGATGTTTTAATAGCTCAAATTTATGTTGATGATATTATTTTTGGTGCTACTAATGATACTATGTGTGAAGAATTTGCCAAGACAATGCGGGGAG
Organism: Acacia pycnantha; assembly: GCA_025563575.1. NCBI lineage: Eukaryota > Viridiplantae > Streptophyta > Magnoliopsida > Fabales > Fabaceae > Acacia > Acacia pycnantha. The sequence goes on along the minus strand of JAMWYP010000238.1, from coordinate 263,377 downwards.
AATTTGAAATGTCCATGATGGGAGAACTTAATTACTTCCTTGGACTTCAAATCAAGCAACGCCATGATGGAATCTTCATTTCCCGGACCAAGTATCGAAAGATCTATTAAAAAATATGGTCTAGGCGATTGTAATGGAGCGAGTATACTCCAATGAGTTCAAGCTGCAACTACGGATGCGATGAAAAGGGGACTAACTTCAACATCACTAAGTATAGAGGAATGATTGGATCATTACTCTATCTTACTTCGCAAGTCGTCCAGACATTCAATTCGGTGTTGGAATGTGTGCTAGATTCCAATCGCCCCATGGAGTCCCATCTTGAACATGTTAAAAGAATTTTTAGATATCTTCTTCGATACAAAGACTCTTGGATTATGGTTTCCCAAAGATCAACATGAACACTTAGTAGCCTATACGGATTCGGATCATGCGGGATACAAGGCGACGGAAAAAGCACAAGTGGTCAATGTGAGTTCTTTGGAGGATCATTAGTGTCTTGGTTCGGCAAAAAGCGAGACCACTGTGGGTCGTGTCATCCACTTGGCCGAGTATGTTGCTGCCTCAAGTTGTTGTGCTCAAGTTCTTTGGCTCAAACAACAATTGTGTGATTTGGGAGTTCATCTCAAAGAAATCCCAATTCTTTGTGACAACACAAGCACAATAAGTTTGGCAAAGAATCTGTTCAACATACTAGAACCAAACATATTGATGTCGGACATCACTTCATAAGAGATCATGTTCAAAAGAAGGATGTCAAAGTCATGTTCATCCCAACTCACTTGCAACTCACCGATATCTTCACCAAGCCACTAGCAAAAGAACAATTTGTGTTCATAAGAAGAGAATTGGGAATGGTAAATCCCAATGAGTTGTAAGTAATTCAAATGTTAGTTATGTTTTTTTAATGATTATTGTCCACTAACTTAAGCATCGGAGTATGTAGATATGTTTTGTGCGGGATGTATATTGAAATCAAAATCCCAAACAATCGAGTGCAAGTAAAGTCATCCACAAACTCGAGCCTACCAAAGACAGACTCGAGCTCGAAAGAACCAAAGAAGAAATGCAACTATCAGTCGCGAAACTCGAGCCTATTAGTGAACGGACTCGAGTTCGCGAGAGACAGAGAGAAACTCATCTCGAGAGATTTTGACAGGACTCGAGCCTATTAGTGAACGGACTCGAGTTCGCGGGAGACAGAGAGCAACTCATCTTAGAGATCTTGACGGACTCGAGCCTATTAGTGAACGGACTCGAGTTCGAGGGAGAGAGAGCAATCCACCTCGAGAACCGCATGACTCGAGCCTACGATGTGATCGACTCGAGCCTAGCAAGAAATTTCAAGGGTTCACACATACACTCTTGAATTCCGGAGTAAGTAACGTTACACAAACTCGAGCCTACACTTAAGAACTCGAGTTTGCGTCGATAAAATTTCTTTAAAAACACTGTCTTTTCGTCTTCACTCTATCTCACCCTCGAGCCTAAACCTAAATTCTCCCAAAATTTCTCTCAATCTCCTCAAACGAAAACCAGAGAACATGGCGTCCAAACGATCTGCAACCCAAGATTCCAAATCCTCTCATCCTCAAGAACCCCAAACCGATCATATGACACACCACCTCGAAGGGGCAAAGAACAGATACACAAGTCTCGAAAGACCACAACTAGTCAAACTAGCTCTCAAGCTCAATCATCCTCCCATCACCAACAACACTCTGTTCCTCAGGTATCTAGAGAAAACCCAGCCTTATTTGAAATTTACAATCATTCCTCCATCCCTAAAGGATTCTCTAGTGAGGATGTCACTCTATATGGTGAGGATGCCATACGATTCCAAGAAAACTATGAGGCTAAGAGTTTTTGCCCTTCCGTGTATGTCAATCTAGATGCTTTAAAAGAGGAATGTAACCTTGATCTTACCCATCGGCTTAGACAATTTGAACCTCTCATATCCATTAGAGCCTCATATAGTCCATCCTTTGTTAAAACCTTTTACTATTGTATGCAAAGTGATAATTTATTGGATGCGGATAGAAATTTGGTTGAGGAAAGGATTACCACATCCATTAGAGGAAAACAGATAACCATCACTGCTGCATACTTAATTCCTCCTCCAAATCCAAAATCCTCCTCCAGTTGCTTCTCCAAATTATACGAATAGGCAAATTTTTCACTCCTCAGACCCGATGAGCCTGTACCTGATGCTTTAGAGGTTCTGGATTTCACTCCAGTATCAATGCCTCCTAAGCAAAGAGCTGCTTGGTATATATACACTAGAAACTTAGTACAAAAGGGAGGCAATTTCACTCACTTTGCCAAAAAGGACTTCCCTATTTTTGCCTCTATCATAGATCAAGTCCCTCATAACATAGGAGATTGGATCTTTAAAGAGATGTTCAAATTTCGTTTCCATGGAAGAAAAACATCCCGGATACCCTTTGCCAGTCTCATCTCGGTGATTATGTTTCATGAAAGGGTCCGGTATTTACCACCAATGAGAAACCCGAAAACCACCAAATTTGGCCAAAGATATCCTAAATTTGATGAGGATAAGCTTTGATCAAGGAAGTGATCATTCCAGAGCACCCTCAAGACCTACTAGAACCAGAGCTACTCAATCTAGAGTTCAAGAAGCTCAAAGTGCACCACCTCCACCACAATCCTTTCCTCGATTTGGATGAAAGAATAAAGACTTACATTGCCCAAGTTGTTTCGATCTTTCTTCCAAGATAGAATCGGGATTCACCACGCCAAGAAAGGATATGAGGAGTTCTCGATGCACAAGAAGATCTCATTCTTGAACATGAGATTATCAAAGAGAAAGTGCAAGGTCTCGGGGATCAAATTGGAGATCACTCGATAAGCATCTCCACTCTTTTGGTGTCTATGTCCACCTCCATGACAAAATGGACAAAATTTTAGAAAATCGGTCCATCAATTCCGCTTGGACCTAGCTCTTCGGCACCTCCACCTTCTTCTCGAACCAATCCCAACCTCCATAGCCCCTGAACCATCTACCCATGATCCTATTCTTCAGTCAACCTTTATCTCATCTCATCCTCCACTTTTCGATGATGCCAAAGGGGGAGAAGAGTTGAAGTAAAGAAGGAGAAGTCAAGTTGTCAAGCTGTCATTTTTTTTGAGATATATGTATGCTTGAAACTCTAAATGTCATTTTGTAAACCATTAAATGTTTTAGCTTATGCAATGACAATATGTGTTATGATTTATGTTAAGTCGCTAACTCTGATAGAATCAAAGTTTAAATGTTAAAATCTAATTCTGATGCATTTACACTGAACACTTATGCTTCAATGATTTCAAATGATCAAAACAGTGTTCTTAAAGGAGTTAATTGTTTACAAGTGTTGTCATCATCAAAAAGGGGGAGAATGTTAGTTCTCTATGTGTTTTGATGATTAATAACAATTGTAAACAAGTACGAATGCTTTTAAAATGACAAAAGAGTCAAAATCACTCTGTCACCTCAAAACTCGAGCCTAACTAAGCAAACTCGAGTTTTCTGCAAGCAAAGAGAGCTCATCGGGATATTTACAAGATAACGAACTCGAGCCCGAGTAAATAGACTCGAGCCTAAACCCTCATGATATAATAATAAAGAGTTTACAAACAAGTAAACTCGAGCCTGTATAGACAAGCTCGAGTTTTCCCATGGCGGGAAGTTTTTCTAATTAAATTGTATCTCTTTAAACTCCGTGAGTTTATTCTTCTTGAGTAGAGTTCACTTGTTTCTATGGCTATAATTTAATGAACACTCGAGCCCAAGTATATGGACTCAAGCCTAATGCTTTTGTGTAGAGTTTACTCTATGGTTTGACAAACGAAGAAGAGTTTACAAAATAGGTAAACTCGAGCCCGTTATTACAAGCTCGAGTTTTCCCTTGCGCAGAGCTCCCAAGTTTTTCCTTCTTTTCAAACTCCGAGTTTAAGCTCAAACCTCCAGTTCACTTCAATAAGTCATGGAATAAATTAAGCTGAACTCGAGCCTAAGAATAATGAACTCGAGCCCTTCATCCGAAGAAAGAAAAGCAAGTGTACAAACTCCGAGTTTGTACTCGTGCTCCATCCACTCTAATCGAGCAACCAAAACTCTTAGGCATGAATAGTGTTAAACTCGAGCCTAATCACTAATGGACTCGAGCTGCTTATCTTGTGAGATATTACTCAGTGTGTTCATTCGACAAAAGCTTAGAGAGTATTCGAACTCGAGCCTACCTTCGAGAACTCAAGTTCACATGGTGAAACAAAATACAAACTCCGAGTTTACATCAAACTCCGAGTTTGCTCTCGCGAAGATAAACCGGATACTCTAAAAGCCTTACGAACTCGAGCCCCGACTTGGAGAACTCGAGTTTAAGACGGAAGCAAATATGATCGTTCTTGATTTCATCCCGATTCTTTTAAACCGCAAAACTTACCATTTTTATACGAATTGATTGCATTCATTTAGTATATTCAAACGTATTTAACTACTCTATATTGAGAATGTTTCGGGTATTAAATTGGATCAAACGAATCATTGAATAAACGCGAAGAATCGAAGGCGTAATGATTTCACGCGTCCGGGAATTGAATCGGCGAAATTCGGGACCCAACGGCTATAATCCTCATCAAACTGAATTTCAAATGAAGAACATGCTAAGTTGAGAAGTAACGGTCACATAGCAACTCACCACTATATAAGGAGCTGATTACAAACTTCGAAAAACACGAAAGATTAGCGTAAACGAAAAGCAAGCTCAAGAGTTCTTATACATTCGGTTTTCTTTCTTACGTATTGTATTTTGATATACAAAGAGCCTCGGTGTTTATCATTATCTTCTCGTGAGAGAGATTTTATTCAAATTATTCATTGATTGTAAAAGATCTCAAGTCAAGGGGACTTGAGATTGGGATTTCAGATTACAACTTGTAAGGGGAGTGTATCCTAGAGAGAGGATAATCCTTGAGTACAGAGTGTGTATCCGAGTTAAGTGATAGTAGAAAAACCCGAGAGTCCGGGGACTGGACGTAGGTCAAGAATTTAGACCGAACCAGATAAACTTTTACGTGTCAAGCTCTTCTTCCCTATCTCTTTACGTTTAGCTTCGACTTGGGTGCAAAGTTATTATAAAAGTTTTAAAATCCCCAATTCACCCCCTCTTGGTGATTTCCTTTCGATTTCGTTGTCTCCGTAAGCTATCGCAACTCAGAAACTTTCTAACTGACTCCGGGATATCAAGCCGAACTGTCATGCAAACCCTGATCAGATCAAAATGTTTGGACGTCTCATTGACGAATCGAGCCCGGACAGGTGACAGCTTCCCTTTATCCTAAGGATTATCCCTGGTCAACGAAACGGAACTTAACGAGATAGTCTAAGTATAGACCATCATCTAAACTATCCCCGGTCTCAACACCGGATGAACATTCATGCAGATTCTGCATATCACATCTATGACCTCGGCCCGATCACTCAATAGAACTCCAAAAACAAATGTGAGTTCACTATATCAGTTCATCGTTGACACGAACGAAACACTACATAAATATTCGAATTGATCGAGAAGTGAACAAACTTTCATTAATTATCAAGCCGATACAGCTCCAATCAATTAACCTGGAGTACAGATCTGGGGGCAAGTCTTAGAAAGCAAAAAAATGCGAAGTTCTTTTCTCTTTAGGAGAATTCGATTAGGGAATTTGGTGTTACAGAAACAAGCCCGGAGACCCGGATGATTGATGAAGAAGAGATCCTAACGATCATAAAAAGAAACAAACGAAGTTTCAAAGCAAATTAACCCGGACTACATGTCTGGGCGAAAATCAATCAGAATACAAGTAAATCCGAGGTTTGTTGAAACTTGGATAAAAACTTTATCAAAATCAAACAAGTGGTAGCAACTCGGATACGATATCCGTATTCAACAACGATCCACCCCGACACCCCGAGACACGGACTACCAGTCAGGGCAATTTCGCACTCTCGGTTGTCAATGGTGTAAGAAGAACAAACGGAAGCCTCACGGGGTTATTTGAACTTTCAAATGCTATCTCGGTTGCCTTAAAGTTGCTAGCGAAAAGGCATGCTTGCCATCAATCGGGATCAAAGCAAACGAATACGAAGAATGAGTGAAAGACAAATAAATCTCGCCTTGGGAAAAACCTATCGCCTAAAGAGGAAAATCAGAACATTAATACGAATGAATTCGAATTCGTCAAGACTCGGACAAAAGCAAATCAAGATGGAACAACTCGGATACGAAATCCGGGTTAAATAATAAACGCACCCTAGCAGGGTCAAACAATGAATCCACCCCACAACCCAAAGACCTGACTACCTGGTGGGGGGCAACTATTACGGACTGTATAAGGCCCATATTCAATATATAGCCCAACAAGGACCAATCCACGGGTAATGCGATATAACGGCACGTCACTTGGGCTTAGAGGCACGAAGGCCCACGAGTCCAAACCCCAACCCTAAGATACACCCTATAAATAGGAGTTAAACCCTAAAGGTACACACATTCTACATTCTCTCGGGCTATTTATTACAATTCAGTCGTAAAGAGCACACACACCATCCCCTTTGGCTAAACACTGTTGGGTTCGACTAGTTTTGATGATGTCTTATAGATGTCATTCTTAAAGAGCAAAAAGATTGTATGATATATTTATCTCTTATATTGACTAACTACTATATTTAATGTAGATTAGTTCAAGTTGAATTATAGCTCCGTAAGGAGATAAGAGACTTTAGAAAGAATAAATTAAAGAAGATATCAAGTTCAAGGAGAAGAGGACATATTTGAAGAACGTAATATGATTAAGAGAAGAAGAAAGAAAGAAGACTTGATAAATGATAAAATCATCATACAAGTTGTTAAATTAGATTCTACAAGTCTCCACGGTGACATGGAAGTTGGAATGGCTCAAATCGAAGTTAAAATAATCAAATACAAGCTTCAGGATGAATTGCCTCTAATTCCCATTGATACTCGAGTATCAGGCTCCCATTCTCAAGTATCAAGCATCAATACTCGAGTATGTAACCTATATACCCGAGTATGACACTCTGTTCAGCTCTGTTTTACGTTCAGCTTCGGGCGACCTTTGGTAAATCGACAATATCTCCCAAACCAGAGATCGTATTAAGGTGAAACCAATTTTGTTGGAAACTAGACATCCAAAAGGTTCTAGTCGCACAAGATTCAAGTCCAACAGAGGTCATATGAGAGAGCTATGAATTTTTGAAAATGAGAGTGACATCACCGTCACATTCCTGACCAAGGCTCAATGTTTTGGGTATATCTCACAAACTAGAAATCCAATTGAGGTGAAACCGGTGCCATTTGAAATTAGACTCAAATATCTTTCCAACAATACTTGAACCGATCAAATCGGAGTTTATACCAGGAAGTTATGATCTTCGAAATTAGACACTCACACATGATAAGTTATACCCGAGTATGACATTCACATACTCGAGTATTGACGGAGAAAACCAGTTCGCACCACATCAAGATATCGATCATGATTTTGATATTCAATTCAATTTAATATACTCTTTAATGATTTGATTCCTAACCATTGACCTCAGTGATTTGTGAATACTAATATTAAAGTGCAGGATTATGAGGAATCAAATTGGGCAATTCGATTTACGCGTTTTGAGAATATCTCTCGCAAAATGGAAGTTATCAACAAATTGATGCAGGAATAATGAAGCGGGACGAGTGAAATTCATACACAGCAAAACGAATTCGTTGCTAACATTATGACCATTATGATATTGCCAAATAATCCTCAAACGAATTGAAGTGAGATTATGCGAGATAATGGAATGTTTTTGAATTCAAACGGTGGAGTTCTTCAACGGACACCTTCATCCAACTAGTATAAATATGAAGCCATGGGGGCTCAAAGAAGACACATACATGCAGCAGTAACAAACGATCAAAGAAAGATACTCTCCTGAGCTTGGTTTCGCCAATCTCTTGAAGTGATACTTTCTGAGATACTTGCTGAAATACTTTCTGCAATACTTTCGAATACTTTCTGAGATTGTGTCACCACTTGTTCTTCGGTGCTTATGTTTACCTCTCTTAGAGAGAGTCATTCATCTATTACTATTTCTTGTAAGGAACTCAAAGTATTGGGACTTTGAGACTGGGTCATTTGATTGCAACTTGTAAGGGGGAGTGTTATTCAAAAGAGAGGAATTGCTCCAAGAGTTACAAAGTGTGTAATCAAGCGGGTGTATCAATTACAACTTGTAAGGGGGGTGGAGTCTAAGAGTGAGAGGACCATCCTTCGTTTACAAAGTGTGTAATTGTTCTTGAAAGATAGTAGAATCCCGAGTGTGTCTGGGGATGGACGTAGGTCAAGGATTAGGACCGAACCAAGATAAACTGCCTTGTGTCCATCTCCTTCTTCCTCCTTTGCTATTTTTGTTTAACTTGCAAGAAAATTTAATATCCCCAATTCACCCCCCCTCTTGGTAATATTCCGGCTTTCAAACACCTCCAAGATTCTCGAACTACGTGGACTTTGATCCCTTTCTATAGGGTACATAGGCCCTAGGCATCGCTCCTAAGTCAAGTCCCAATCAATATCATCATATTAGTCGGTTAGGGCTAGACATCTGTGTTCTACACCAGAACAATAGGTAATTTAGATTTTTCTTAAAGGGTACTTTTGAAAGCATACATTTCAGCTGAGATATCTGTATTGGGACATATACAGGCAGAGGCGGAGCTTATAAGGGACTGGTGGGGGCCATGGCCCCCCCCCTCCCCAAAAAAAATTGTTTGGAATTTTTTTGTTAAAAAAATTTAATATAATGTAAAATTAAATTTTGGCCCCCCTCAATTTTTCCCCCTCTTTTTATATCTCTGGGCTTATAATTCAATTTGTGTTTCATTCAAGTCTTGTATGATTTATTTTAATTTTGTCATTTTTTACTATATTTCATTCTAATTACCTGAAATTTTTAGCTTATAAGTGAAATTTACTTTTGTGGTGTATTCTTCAAGATGCTTTTACCCATTTTACACTACATCTATGGATGAAATTAATTGATTTTTCATTCTAAACCTCAGCCTCTCGCCTTCCAATGTTGTGGTGTTCAATTACATGAAGTTTATGGTTGAACCAAAGATTCATAATCACATCTATGGTGTATTTTTTTATGAAAACAAGGGATTGATACTCTTTTTATTGTCAGAACTTGAGTATAATTAAACTTTTTATAGAGGGTTCAAATTCGTAAGTCACATGCTTAAGAAAGCCTTTAGGGAGGTGTTTGGTGTCATTTAGGATATAAAGCTTCGCTGATCGAGTATTACTATATACATGTATTGAAGTACACCATCATTCAATTCTTTCTTATTTGGGATATGAATGGGACAGTTATGAATTAAGGTTTGGATTTTGCACTGGCTTAAGAAAGAAAGTATTTCGTGAAAACCTTAATAGGGATATGAAAGGGACAATTATGAATTAAGGTTTGGATTTTTGCACCAGCTTAAGAAAGAAAGTATTTCGTGAAAGCTTTAATAGGGATATGAATGGAACAATTATGAATTAAGGTTTGGATTTTTGCACCGGCTTAAGAAAGAAAATATTTTGTGAAAAACAATAGCATATTGATTAAACCATATTTTGATGTGTTATTTCATAATTAATTTGGGATTTAATCATGTTAATTGGGCCAAAAATGTATTATTTATGATTCATTTGGATTAATGAGTGATTACATGAAAAATATGTTAAAAATGGTAAAATTGTCATAATTATTGTAATTACTCTTATTCATTATTTCTTAGGAAGATTTGATGTTGGCTTGATTGGTTTAAATTGTAGGTGGTTGAAGAAATTGGACCAACTTTGAAAATGGAAGTGTGAGCTCAAGTTATAAACTTTTCAGTTTAGTCCTTGTACGAAACTTTTTAAAATTTTCACTTAGGTCCCTGCATTGAAACTCTGCGTTTTGACCAAACTAGGGCAGCTGACTTTCTTCATTCAATCAATATCCATTAGACCCGTGAACCTGGATCAGAATGATATAACCAGCGCCGCGAGAAATCATCCTGATCACTTTCCCCTTCTTCCTCTTATCTCGCCAGCGGCGTCAACCACCACCACAAGTCCGCCGGCGAGCTTCATCCCAGCAGCCACACCTGATAGCACAAAGAGAGTGCCGCGAACCATCGGAACCAGGCATCGACCTTCATCCTCTATTTCAGACTCACCATCGCCGGCAACCACCACCACCATTCTCGACCTCCACCATCAACCACCAATTCTGAGTTTCCGGGAACTGAGATTAATGTTTATTGTCTTTGTTGGTTTGATAATTGTAGTTGAGATTGGATTTTGTAGTGTGAAAAATATGTGTTTTAATTTCTTGTGGTTGCAATGAGATTATATTAATTAGCGTGTTATTGTCTAGTTAATGTGGTTGATTTGTGTCCTTTGAGGGACTCATTATGTACTCAATTTCTAGAAGACACATGTTACATTATTCCAATTTTAATTGCACATCAAGTTGTTTTTAACAATTTCTCAAGAGGTAGTGGTTAGCTATGTTTGTAGGAGCTACTATTAATTGGGAATATTGGACTCAAGTGTTATCTTGAAGTTTTTTCTTAAGACTTTATGAATTTTAACTCCCATAATCTCTTAAGAGCAAGGATAGTCATTTCTTCATTACCAAGAACGTTCATCATTCATATTTCCACTTCATCCATTCTATTCACTCATTCACCATTTTATAAAGAAAATACCAAAAATAATAGTTTAGCATTTAGTTAAATTGCATTTCTCTTTAATTTATTAATTCAAAATCCAAAATCAATTTTCCTCTTGTTTTAATTGCATTTGCATGTAATTTTGATTACTTGGGATTCAATAAAAAGCTCCTCGAGAGAGAGAACGATCCTAGGTTTGCCTATATGCAATCCTTGATTAATTTTTGATTGTGGACCCAAGGCTAAAGACAAAAAGGCCATCATCAATGGCGCCGTTGCCGGGAGCTAAGTAATTGGCTCCCTAGGTAATCTAATTGTCAAATTCACTTTTGACAAGGGGTTTCTCGTGTGAAGCTTTTTAGTTTTGCACTTTTTAAAAAAGAAGAAATTCATTGCGTATAGTTTAGGATTTTTGCATTTAGATAGTTTGCATAGCATTCATTGCATTATTGCATTGTCTTGACTTGGTAGCTTCTGTGTGGAGTGTATGCATTAAATTCGATATGATGTTGAGTTTAATTGTTTGAATTCACCATGTCTCCAAGTTAATTCATTGATATTTGCATTTTTTTGTCATTTTGAAACTTCTTTTTCTTGTTCATTTGCATTTGTAATTTTTTTTTTTGGATTCCTTTTCTTGGTTAGATAGATACTTGTAATTCATTTGGGAATTAATTGTATTGAACTTTCATGGCTTGGTTTAATGGTAATCAAGATTCACTCTTTCAATCTCACTCTTTTGTAGGAGATTCGACTAAAAGGGAAGAGTTCATCTCTCAAAGCATTGATTCTATTCAATGACAATACGAGCTCTTCAAGATAAATTGAGAATTCAAGATAAGAATCCAATTGGTCAAGAATGTCATGGTCCATTCCATCACTCACCCTATAGATATACCATGAACCTTACCCACAACCTCCATTTCAACAATATCGTCAACCTTCTCACTTACCATACCAACCTTCCTTCCAACCATGCCATCAACCACTTCATGAACCTCCGCCTTCATTCCATACCACTTCCCGACCATGTCATCTATCTCATGAATCCCTATATCCATTTGAGCCACCTTATGGACCCCATTCTCAACCTTGTGTGGCAAACCAAGAACCTACCGCTAGTGAAGTCATTAGAAAATTAAAAAGACATATTGAACAAAAGGGTTAAGATTTCAAAGAGGCGAAAGTGAGACAATTAAAAAATAATTTAAAGGGGCTATAAATTAATCTCTATTGCTAGTGGTGGATAATCAAATATTCACACAGTACAGAAATACAAACAAATTAGAAACACAAATATGAGTACTTCTCGAAGATGGAGAGTCCTAAGTGGACAAGGTCATTGGGAAGGTCTTCTAAACCCTCTCGACATCGATATACGAAGGTGCATAATCTATTATGGGAAAGAACACAAGCCACGTATGATACTTTTATCTCAGAAACAAATTCCAAATATGTTGGAGCAAGCAAGCATTATTTGTTATAAAAGACCAACATTATTTAATTTAATTTAGATTCAAGTAATGGAACTAAAAATATTCATAACAGTACCATTGATTTTTGAAGTAATTTTTTTAGATTCATTTTAGATTACAAATCAAACACCAATAATTTTTTTAATTTAATGATAAATAGTCTTAATTAACATACAGTAGGATTTTTTGCCTAAAAAAATACTATTCCCATCGGTTTTAAATATATGACATATTTATCAAATCTGGAGAGATTAACAAAGTTAAATAATTTATCTAATTATAGTGCATATGTCAAGATCTCTCTCTGAAATACTTCAATGTAAAATTAGATTATGTATCAATTTATAAGTCAAACAAATTAATTTGGAGGAAAATGATATATATAAGAGATGAAATAGGGAAAAAAATCTTATATGTTTTGACCAAAATTCAGTGATAAACTAGGTCTTATATTTAAATATTTAAGACCAAAAGAGTATTCATATAAGACTTCGCATGTTCTGTGTATGTGGAAAGGACGAGATGACCTCATCATAGCTACGTGCTCAGTGTTTTCAAATTTCTTTAGTTTTTATATCACTACTATAAAACAGGGATACGACGTCCTATTTTTTGCACATTTAATGTTCTTTTTCCATGGGACGCCTATCTGGAGGGCGTAGTAGGTAAAACTTACGGCGTTCTATTTTTATAATTAGGCGCCGTAAGTTCTGACTCAAGGCGTCCTATTTATTTAATTAGACGCCTTAAGTATGACACAAATGACCTTCCAGAGTATGAACTTACGACGTCTAATTATTTGAGTGCCTTAACTCGAACTTACGGCGTCTAAGTTTTAAAATTAGACGTTGTAAGTGCCTTAAGTGAGAACTTACGGTGTCTAATTATAAAAATTAGACGCCATAAGTGCAACACTTACAACGCCTAATTCAAATAATTAGACGCCGTAAGTTCCCTTAAGGCGTCTAGTTCAATTAATTAAAGACCTTGAGTGTTTTTTTTTATATTTGCTTCATATATTCACCGCCCACAATCTCTTACAAAGACCTTGTTACATATCGCAGCAACAATCGCAACAATGTGATAAAATAAACAACACCTATGTACTAAAAAGTTAGCTTAGCTAACCTTATACAAAAACATAATACATGCATGTATATATAGGAAATATCGCAAGACACATAGTTCATGATGAGTTGGACATAGAGGTAGCAAAGTAGTAACAACAAAGTGTAAGTGGCAAACTTCAAATCATCTTAACCAATTTGCTCTAACTAATTCAAGTGGTAACTACTACTACTTCTATGTTTAACCGATTCATTGCACGTCAACAAAAAAACAACAATATTTAACTATAATTACCTCAACTTTTGTATTCCGATACTTGAGCTTTATATTCTTTACGCAACCCTAACGACGACAACAACAACAAACAAAACATTAGAATTATTCCAACTAACTTCAATGGTAATGGTAAATCATGAAGTCATCACTTTTTTTAATCAAGTTCATGTAGTTTAGCTTGAGTTAGGTGAATCAATTCTCGACACCGAGCAAGACCTTCTCTCTAAATGAAACCCAATTTAAACTCTAGCAATTTGAATCAATGAAATGCAATGACACAAGTAACCAAAAAGCCTTGCATTACAATCACAATTATATATTCATAGCAATTCGAAATATAAGCTTAATCAAGTCAACATACAAGAAAGTACTATTAATGAAGTTCAAAGTGCTAAATATATAACATTCAAATCCAAACACATCTAATCTCCCAAATTGTATGAAACTTCAATACAAAATATATCAAACCATCATAATAATCAAACCGAAACCTAGAATTTAATTATTAAAATGGAAAGAGCAAAAAATTCAATAAACATCACTCCCCTTTGAAGCTCCAAGCTCAAGAATCAAATCATTATATAGGAGAAGAGACATTTATGTGTTGTGATTCATGGAAACAACATCAAGATGCAAGGCCATTTTTTTCCAACAAAACCACAGCCATAAAACACCACCGGCCAATGGAAATTAATGATGGAATTGGATGAGTGACAGCTAACAATGGAAGAAGATAACAAAGGAGACTGAAAGCATGTTGAGACGTGGTTGAATGAAGAGGAAGTGTGACAACATTGAAGAAGGTCATGGATGGTGACAATGCGAGAAAACGATGGTCTTCTTTGAAGCCTTACAGCGCCTCTCGTTATGCTTTGAAACTACAGTCATCGGTGGTCAAGTTGGATGGCAAAGATGAAGGAATAAGAAGGTCACCGCCCTCTCTTTGCAAATTGTCGAGCTTGGAGAAGGTCTTTGTGGCATTGCTCCAGCCTCCCAATCTCAAAGTCACCTCTCGTTCAAGGTGGTGCACAAGGGTTGAAGCTCTGCTGGTGACGATGGTGATGAGAGCGAGAGTCATCGGCGACAAAGAAGGTGATGCTTGGTGATGAAACGATGGAGGGAAGGAGAAAAATGGTGGAAGTGGATGAAGATTTTAATATCCTAGTTAAACGAAGATGATGATAATGGTGCCACAACGCTTTTCTTTGTTCTCACTTGTATCTCGAGCTTTTGGTCCTAAACTAACCGTAATTAAACCCCCAAAATCGGCCAACCAATCCGATCCGGCTTCAACCGTTCACCTTTTAAAAAAAAAAAAATTCGCTTTTATTTTGTTTAGAATTTTATATTAATAACCTTGAATTCTTCACTTTTCACTGGTTTGGCCTCGGGTTAGCTTCGCTTAGCCTCATTCGACCCACTCGACCCTTGACCTAGTACCCCAGCTACTCAATGGCCGGTCCGGGTTTAATAACCTTGGAAACTAACCTAATATGTCAATGCAAAACGCTATGTTTCACATAGTGATCTAACTGCAAATTTTAAAAGTTTGTGGAGGGACTCAACTGTATATTTTAAAAAGATTTTGGGGCTAGAATATAATGTTCTAAACTTTTGGGAATTTCCTCTAGTTCCTTTCTTCATCAATTAAGCTTTCAAGAAATTTTGGGTCCTTTTCTATAATTTTCTCTAAACTAATCTGCAAAGAAAAGAAACCCAAAATGTAATACTCACTCTGGTCCTAATTAAAGGACAACATTTGGAGGTTTATCTTGATCCTAATTATAAGACAAAGTTCTAATTTTTGTTAATTTCTTCCCAAAATACTCCTTTTGATACTTTCTCAATAATAATTAAACACAATAATAATTTAATAATGCAATGATATATCCTATAAAGTGAGTAATGCGTGCAACTCATTAATGCTATATAAACTAAATTATTCTGTTTTTATTTTTTTCCTAATAAAATAATTTTGAGCAATTTTTGTCATATTTAATAATGGCATCACTATTAAATTATACTTTCAACCTCCAAGAGTAGACCGAAAGTTGTTGAGGGAGGTCGATGACACCGGATTGTATGAGAAAAGTAATTGGATGGCGTTTTAAATTTTAAATAAGGGCATTTTGGAAAAAAATATAGTTAACTAATTTAACAACTATCCTTAATCTCTCAAAAATTAGGTAAATATGTCCTATAATTAGGACCGGAGGGAATACCTTATATTTCAAAAATCAATCAATTAAGGTAAATCATGGAATATATGATATTTTTGCCTCTTTCCAACCTTAATTTCATGCAAACACCTTTAATCACAATTAATCACAAAAGAGACATTTTAAGTTCATTTACTATGACAAAAATCCCAAATAAAATATGAAAATATATAACAAATTAGGGATTTGTCACTGGATGACAATACAACTCGATTTTTAAGAAGATTCTTTAGTCCATAAAATAAATCTCATGGACAGCAATTTTTTATAAGACTTGGAGAGTAATTTTAATGCTTACATATTTGCCAAATTTTCAATTAAAGAAATTTTTTACCTAAATGAATCTCACAACATGAAGGATGATGGTATATTAAATTAAGTTGAGGTTTTTTTTTTTTTCCTAAATCAAATGTTTCATTGGCTGAGAGTTTGATCTCAACAGTATATAAAGCTTTTATCGTTTATTTATACAATAATGATATTGATCAGATGCAATTATCACATACTCAATGGAATCTATAAAATAAGATTTAATTGAAGTGTTGAACTAGACATTATATGAAATAGGATAAGGTGAATGTCATAAATAGTTGAGCTACAATAGAAAACTTCAAATGAAATTAATAAAGTATTACATGTCTTGTACCACTAAAATTGAATAAAGAACAATTTCGAATTATTATATTCAAGCCGGCGTTATCATCGTGCTCAACTGGGAAGAACAAAAACTCCATAATGACTGGAGCTTACACGGCTTTAATAGGGATATGAGTGGGACATTTATGAATTGGTTATACCACTCTGGTTCTATTTATAATTTCCTTTGACCAAATCACATATACCAAGGAGAGGTAGTTAGCTTGGCTAAATAGGTATCTTTCAACTTTGTATTATCTCTCTATTTTTATGGGTACAATTAATATGGACAAAATTATCACAATCTCATTTATTTGGTCAAAAAGGACTTATAAATAGAATTAGAGTGGTATATCACAGCACATGCAAATATAGGATGCCTGGCTTTTTGCACCGGCTTAATAAATAAAGTATTTCATGAAAAACGATGGCATATCAAACATCACAATACAAGAGAAATTTTGTAAGTATAATATATACAGTATAATGCATAGATTTTTCATATATAAAATATTCCCGCCACTCTCTTCCTTATTATAAACAAGTCCCACTTATGAATAACACACAAATTAAAGAAATGCCAAAATTCATATAATGGGCATTTCATATAATATATATATATATATATATATATATATATATAGAGAGAGAGAGAGAGAGAGAGATACCCACGATTAAATGACATGCATGGGAAACAGTGGCATTTTAAATCTCAAGTATGATAGGTAATTTAGATTTTTCATAAAGGGTACTTTTGAACGCATAAATTTCAGCTGAGAAACCTGTACTGGGACATATACAGGGACAAAAAAGGGAAAATAAGGGATTGACACTTTTCTTTTTTTTGTCACAACTTGAATATAATTATACTTTTTATAGAGGGTTTGAATTCGTAAGTCACATGCTTACGAAATCCTTTAGGGAGGTGTTTGGGGTCATCTAGGGTATAAAGCTTTGCTGATCGAGTATTACTCTATACATGTATTAAAGTACCATCATTCAATTCCTTCCTATTTCATTTAATCCTATTATCCGATTCCCACTATAGTTAACGGTATGTTTGTCTGCTAATGATATACAAAGACGTATGCCAATTGCCATCATATGGAAAAATATTTTCAAAATAATGCACTATTTAATAAAGAAAATGATAATAATAATAGTAATACTATGTCAGTTCACATCACGTCAACCCACATTTCCTTCAGATTAATTTTCTTGAAATTTGCTAAAGTTTTACCTAACATGTATTTTTTTTAAAAATATTTATTTCTCTTACTGTATTTAGACAATTAAGTACATTTATTTATCGCAAGTTTAAAAACACAACACTTCAGGAAGTTTAGGAAAACAGTTACTTCCTGTGTCAACGTTAAAGTTTGTAGTATTTGTCATTTTTGTCATGTCCGTATACACTGTGTCGATTAATGTCTCTTTGGCCTATAAAACACCTCTTTTAATACAGAAATTCAAGAGTTACACTTTAGTCACCCAATTTCCTTTGTCAGATTATATAGGATATTGTTCTGGTAGAACACAAGTGTCTAGCCTTTGGGGCTAGGTATGATTGATATTGGATCAAAGGTAGCGTCCACGGTATCTATGGGGAGATAGCAGCGGGCCGCGGTGGATCACCGTGCTACATGTGGGTGGCTTTCGCCGAGGGTGATGTGTGTGCACAAGGAGGAAGAACTATAAGAATGTAATGTTCGTCGTCCGACATACTCGGGAGATAACCTCCTATATAGAGGTTACCTAGGGTTTTGCTTACCTTGAGTCCTTCCACCGTGATCGTGCCTCCTTCTCAGCCTCGATCGTGCGCCTTTCCATTCCCCGCACAATTGCCGGGAGTCACGGCACATTGTGAGGTGGTCGACGAGCGCCGACTTGTGGGAGGCTTCCCGCCAGAGTCCTTCTATTGGGCCTTCCTCCGGTAGGCCCATTATTTGAATCCATAACGCTTGCCCCCAAGCTCGGAGTTCGGGTTTCGAGCTGCCGAGATTTTTCTATCTCGGGCTCTACCCGTTGTGTCTATCTCGGTTTTGGCTAAGTTCCAAGAATTAATTCCCGACTTGCCTTATCTACAGGACCTCAGGGATTAATCTCGGGCTTTGTCTTTTACCGGGTTTCTTGATCGCGACCCCTAGTTGTTTTTGTAATAACGCTGCCATGTTTGCTTTTTACCAACGGCTTACTTGCTTTACTCGCCTGTCGTTTTGTCCACCGGTCATTATTCCTTTTCTTGGAACTCTGCATCACCATTTTTCCATCCTATCCTCATTTAATGCTGTGCAACCATTGCTGCTTACTCACGTTCTTAACGTTAGTAATAATTTCTTTCCGCTGAAAATCAAACGTCATGGGAATCAAACGTCCTCTCTCTTAAACGTCCCATCAATCACGCCTCGACCCTTTACGATCCCCCCAGGCTATAAATAATTTCATCACTCCTCATCTTCTTGTGCCACTGGTCCGCCCCACCTTTTCTTTTCTAACAAATGCTGCTAAGGATGATGAGCTTACCAATGAGAACTTCAGGCGCCCTTCATTCTTCCTAGTCATGTGGGGAAAAAGACAGCGATCGAAGAAGAAAGAAACCCTCCAAGGACTACAACCTTGGTTTCGAACGCGTTTGCCGGTCTTCAAGCATATTCCATGGTGGGCGCCAGGATCCCAACGCCTTTGCCGCCTTCACGTCGGTTCAATGTCGTCACGGGGTCCTGGGGATGTTGTAATTAGTGTGTTCATAAACGTCCTTTACAAACTTTGGCCCCCTTGTTGTACTGTGTTGTTGTAATTGTCCTTGTAAATGAGCTAGCCAACTTGTTTCTTTGTAAGAAAACCATGTTACCTGTTTGAGCATCAATAAAAGGCTATCCTGTTATCCACTTGTATCTGTTAGAAAACCACCGAAAATCGCAATGCTGCTGCTGCTTCGATTATATCATCCCTGCCTTAACCGCTGACCCATACCGAATTGCTATTGTTGACGGACTTCAATTGAAATGCCTTAGTTGAATGTGAAAAGACATATTTCTTTCACCAAACCACACGTTGTTACGTGTAACCATGCCTCTAACCTGCGCTTTGTCGCAAGAGCGTTTGAAAACCGAACAATTAATGCGCACGTCGCTCAGAGAAATTCGTACAAAACTGGACCGCGCTCCTCGCGCGTGGCCATCACTCTTCTTGACGTTTGAATTCAAAAGAGAAAATCCATAATCTTCGAACTCTGCCTTCGCGCGCGTGTCCATCCCTCTTCTTGACGTTTTGAATTCAAAAGAGAGAAATCCGCATAACCTCGGACTCTGGCCTTCTCGCGCGTGGTTATCACTCTTCTTGACGTTTTGAATTCAAGAGTTTCTCAATTTTTGAAAATCAAAACTATATATTTCTTCGTTGAGCCACCGCCATGCCAAGAAAAAAGCCACTTTGCTTCTCCTTTGTTTTTCTTCAAGCAAGACCTTCCAAAGACAACCTAATCGTTTTTGTCGTTGTTTAGCTGAATTCCTCGGTCTGGTAAGATCGTATTTTCCTTAACTTTTATATCTTTTTGGTTCCTCATGAATACGATATACGCTAAAAATTTTCCAAGCCTTGCGTCGCTATCTTGGATATATTTCGCTAAGTTTTTGGCATATCTGTTTGGCTCGAGTAGTCTTTGCTCCTTACTCCTGTTAGATTGCCATCTTCTTTGTCCAATTGATAGGTTTTTAATTTGGTTGTTACGTCCCCAATTTTTCCTTCTGCCAACCCAGGAACTGTTCTGATCCCACTGATAGCATTTCCCAAGAGATGCAATGTGCTCAGGCTAGCTTTAAACTTGCTCTTGTTTTTGATATGATTGGCCCTACGAGTGTGGCTTGTATGCTAACCTTGCCCTTTCCTTGCATTATCTAGGTTTAGATGGCATCATCTTCTCGGATGCAATCATCACCTTCAGTGGATGATTGTAGTTCTTCCTCGTCGATCCGGAATCCCAACTCTCCCAAGAAAGTTGTCCATTGTAGGGTGGCCGAGGTGAAGAACACCACGATCGACACGGACTTTCCTTCCCTTGGCGTGAGAGATGGCGAAGGGTACTCAATAAGGCTTCCTCACGGATGCCGAGTCGGTTGCCACCGTCCGACTCCCGAAAAAGCCAACCTCACGTGCCCCATTTCTTTTTTTCTACCGAGATGTTTTCGTCCGGCTTGGCGTAAGATTTCCTTTATCGACTTTCAAATTTGCCTCTTGAATCACTCATCTAGCCCCGCTGACTTCATCCCAATGGTTGGGCTTTTGCCATAGCCTTTGAGAATCTGTAGGAAATGGATATTTGCTGCACACGTGCGTGTATTTATGACCTTCTATTCTCCGTTGGAACTCGGCGGGTTTCGATCACCTGCCACGACCTTTTTTGGGTGGACCTCGCTTGCGCGGGAGGAGCGAACATATGCTCTTCAAACCCTTTTGCGAGTCCTGGAAAAACTTTAAAAAGGCGTTCGTAAAAGTCGAAGCCCACCCTTTAAGTGTCCGTGGTTCCTTCGCCCGATAAGGTGGGGAGTTAGAAGGTGTATTCCCTTTGTATTGGACAAATACCCACCATAAGTTCAAAAGCGCGGACTTCGCCCTCCTCGTCTTATCGAAACCGAGAAGCGTCGGTTGGGAAACTTAATGAGCTTTCCGAAGACACTTAAATCTTTGATGGACCACCGCCGATCACATTCCCACCGCTCTTGTTCGTAGACGCGGCAAAAGAGTATGGGATTATGTGCAATTAAAAATTTTGCAGACGATATATCGGCCCATTATTACCACGCATCGATATCGCTTTGTTGTTTCCACGCAGGACGTCCGAGTGGGAAGACACGAGTTTCTTGAAGCCTTTGACAGGTGGCGCCGCCGCGAAACGGCTATCAACCTCGCTAAAGAACTTGCCCTCATTGGCGGATGAGCCCACCGAGTGCGGGAGCTCCAATCCCAGAGGGGGAGCGGGTATTGTGAAAAAACTCCGAAAAGCTGCCCGCGCCCAAAGGTGGACCAAAACATGATGAAAAAGGAGGCGGGTGCCCAAAAGCAAAAACGTTGTTGAAGAAGAAACCATTGTGATTCCTGCTCCGCCTCACCTTGTTAGAGAGGTTCCTACTTCTATTCCCCGCCGAGGCCTCGCCCATTAGAGAGACTCCTACCACGGGTCCGTACCTACTTGGCCCACCAACTCGGTGCCATCCTCCTTTTCGATCCCTCGCGGCCATGATACTATGAATGGAGGAGCACTTTGGTCGAGGGTAAACGGAGCTATTCGAGACCTTATGCGGCCCACACCGCTCAACTGTGACTCCTCCATGCCTTCTAATGAAGAAAACTCCAAGTGGATTGAGATGGAACGACAAGCCTACAAGGCAGCTTTCCTTTAATTCGGCCTTATGTCGCCTCGGGATTCAACGCTTCTTCTGCTAAGGTCCAGTGAATGACTTCAAGCAGCAAATCTCCACGTTGAACAAGAGTCTCGAGCTTGAGAGGAAAGAAAGAATGAACTCCTTTCGAGAACCACAATTTGAAAAGCAACGCAGATCTACCCAAGGTTATCGCTGAGAGGGACTGTGCTCAACAGAGCTGGAGATAACCAGAAATGAGAGAGAGAAGGCGCGCATGGACTTGGCCGCTTCTTAACAAAAAGATTTGTCACCGCGGTGGAACATATTGCTATTGCTGAAAGCAACTTGTCTTTCTCACAAAACAACTTCTGCCAACACTCAAGCCGAATTGAAATTGGCCCGGCTTGGATTAGATGCCAAGCAACCGAGTTAGCCCATGCCTAAGCCGGGTACCCGCCTATCAAACATTTGTCGGGAGGATATGTTTCAATAAAGAAAAAATGATCTCGGACAATGAGCACCTTCCAAATGTTCTTAAAGAAAAAGATGACGAGCTGGCCACGTGCACGAACGAAGATTGCAAAATACAGCCAAATCGGGCGTTTATCTTTGAAAATGCCGTGGCTCGCATTCGGGTGCTCAATCCCACCACAATCTGAATCACCGCGTTACATCTTCAGCTTATGTTAGCGGCAAAGGTAGGTTGATTCCTCCTGGTGGCGAAGATAGCGATGCCGAGTCATCTTCCCCGACACATTCATGGTTTAATCGCTTCTCGGCTTTTCTTTTTAGTAGAGCACCAGGGGCTTTTATGTGCACCCTTACTTTTTCTCCCGGCGTACTGTAATTTTATCGCTTTTCACCCATAATTGCTTGTGTTGTTGAATTAAAGCGGTATGCTTAATGTTAGAAACCGGATTTTTTACTATCCCAGCTTTTACACGTTTCCAACTTACGATTTTGGAAACTGGATTCTTAAACATCCTGGCCTCTACGTGTTTTCAACTTACACGATTTTGGAACCCGAATTCTTAAACATCCCGGTTTCAACGTGTTTTCATCGTACATGATTTTGGAAGCCGGATTTTTCAGTATCCTGGCTTCTACATGCTTTTATCGCACATGATTTTGGAAACATGATTTTTAAGTACCGTTTCTACATGTTTCATCATACATGATTCTTGAAACCGGATTTTTCTATATCCTGGTTCCTACATGTTTTTATGATACATGATTTTGGAAACGGATTTTTCAATATCCTCGGTTCCTACATGTTTTTATCGTACATGATTTTGGAGACCGGATTTTTCAATATCCTGGTTCCTACATGTTTTTATCGTACATGATCTTGGAAACGGATTTTTAAGTATCCTGGTTTCTACATGTTTTTATCGTACATGATTGTGGAAACCGGATTTTTAGGCATCCTGATTTCTACATGTTTTTATCGTACATGATTGTGGAAACCGGATTTTTAGGCATCCTGATTTCTACATGTTTTTATCACACATGATTTTGGAAACCGGATTTTTCAGTATCCTGGCTTCTACATGTTTTTCAAAACAGATTTTGTAACGCCGTGACTCGCCTCCAAGATGATTCTCCAATTTCAACCGGAATCATGGCTTCGCACCCATACGCGCCTTGAAAGGCGTTTCACCGGTTGATGTCCTGACACTCGTTCGATATCCCCATAAGGTATAAGGCAACCGGTCCACCTGACTAGATGTGGCATCTTCCACCGGCTTCACCCATCCACAATGATCTTATTAGCCGCCTCTGCTCGCCCATTAGATTGTGGATGCTCTATGACGCGAGTGATGCTAATATTGAAATCACTACCAACTTTCGAAAGCTTTTATCAATAAACCGTGTTCGTTGTCCGTAACGATTTGGCCGGGATGCCAAAACGTGCTATGATGTTTCTGTCAGAAAACTTTTGCACTGCTTGATGTGATTGTGGCGACAGTGTTCCACTTCAATCCACTTTGTGAAGTAATCAACCGCCACGATGAGCCATCGTAACTGTCCAGCCCGTTTGAATGGTCCTAGGAGATCCATTCCCCATTTGAAAAACGGCCATGGCGCAGAGATTGTTTGAAGAGTGGCCGGAGGTGATCTGATAGTGTTAGCATGCCTTTGACAACTGTCGCATTTTTGGACATGAGTCTTAGCATCGGCTGCTAATGTGGGCCAAAAGTAACCAGCCCGTACTGCCTTCCTGCCAAAGCCTTAGCCCCCATGTGGTGACCATTTATTCCTTCGTGAATTTCCGACCAAGACATACCGGCCTCATTCGCCGCCAAGCATTTCATCATTGGAGAATGCATTCCTTTTCGGTACAACTGGTCATTAACAAGTGTATACGAGGCCGCCGATCTCATGATTTTTTTCGCCTCTAATGACTCGTCCTAAATTCCTCTCTCAATGTAATCTACAATGGGTTTCCTCCATCGCCACTATCTCGAAATCAGCATCACGCAACTAGGTTCTCGAAGATTTTGTTGTACAATGGTGCGATGACTTCGTGGCTCTTGGTGCTTGCCAATTTGGATAAAACATCGGCCCTAACATTATCTCCTCTTGGAATGTGTGCTACCGTGACCTCGCCAAACTCCGTAATAACCTCCTTTACCTTTCCTGTATTTGATCATCAACGGTCCTTTCGCTTGGTAGGTCCCATTGATTTGCGCGGCTACCACTGAGAGTCCGTGGAAACATGCACTCTGCGAGCTCCACTTTCTTAGCTTGGAGCACCCGCTATCAATGCTTCATACTCTGCTTGGTTATTAGATGTTGAGAAATTAAAGCGCAGGGATAACTCAAGAGCAATACCTTCTGGACTCTCCACGATGATCCCCGCTCCACTTTTGGTGTTTGACGAACCGTCACAAACAGCTTCCAAGTATCCCGATCTTCCCGCCTTCGACCGGGGTCAACTCCATTATGAAATCTCGCCAACGCCCGGGACTTGATCGCGTGTCGAGCCTCATATGTAATGTCAAATTCTGACAACTCAATGGCCCAACCTACCATCCGTCCGGCTAGGTCGGGCTTATGAAGGATCTGTCAGATGGGGCTGGTTAGTGCGAACAATGACAGATGGCCTGAAGTACGGTCGAGCCGCCTTGCCGCTATTAGTAACGCAAATGCCATTTTCTACCTTCGATACCGCAACTCCGAGCCTTGCAAAGCTCTTCCTACAAAGTATATAGGACTCGGCCTTCCGTTGTTTCCCCAACTAGCGCGGCGCTTACAGCCTCGTTCCCTACCGATAAGTATAGGATTAAGCTTTCTCCTACCTGGGTCCGGGTCCGCACTGTGAGGTGCAGACAAACACTGCTTGATTTTTCCAAAAGCTGCTTCGCATTCAGCCGTCCATCCCCCGCAAGAATCCTAGGAACTTTCCCGATGGCACTCAAAGCGCACTTCGCCGGATTGAGGCGAATCCTATACCTTCCGAGCTTGTCGAATTCTGCAAGTAAATCATCAATGTGGTTGGCCTCATTCAAAGATTTGACAATCATGTCGCCAATATATACTTCCACATTCCACCAACTGATCTTCAAAAACTCGCCTCATCATTCTCTCGTACGTGGCTCCTGCATTTTTAATCCGAAAGGCATCACGTTATAACAAGAATCGCCTTCTCGGTGATGAATGCCGTCTTCGCTCGGTCCTCTGGGTGCATAGCAATCTGATTATACCGGAGTATGCGTCCATAAATGATAGTAACCGAAAATCGGAAGAACTGTCCACTAACTGGTCAATATTTGGCATCGGAAAGGAGTCTTTTGGGCACACTTTATTTAAATCTTTAAAATCTGTGCAAACCCTCCACTTCCCATTTGGTTTTTTTCACAAGGACCACATTAGATAACCATGTGGTGTACTGTATTTCTCGATAAAGCTTCTTCTAACACTCTCGCAACGTGTGCTTCCAAAGCGTTTCGCTGCCTTCCCGAAGCTTCCGCTATGCTGACACCGGTAGACTCCGGTCGGATTGCTAGCTCATGACAACAAAAGTCCGGATCGATCCCGGTATCTCCGAAGGTTGCCATGCGAATACGTCTCTATTGTTCCCGAGGAGTGTTTCGAGCTCTTCTCTCATCCCGGATCCAAAGCCTTGCCAATTTTAGTGATTTGACCAAGCTCAGCACCGAGAAGGAAATCCTCCGCCTCTCCGGTTGGTTCTGTCTTTTGCAATTTCTCCTCTTTGCGAAGATCCAACTCGACCAAATTTACCGACTTCCCACGCGTGTCCGCGACCGGGTGCGTTGGCGGGTTGAATCTTTCTTGACTTGTGTTGAAGTAACACCGACGAGATTCTTTCGGTCTCCTTTACCGTAACGATTTTATTTTTCCTGCTAATCATCTTAAGCTTTTGGTGCTTTGACGATACCAACATATCCCAATTGTGAATCGTTGGTCGTCCCCAGATCACGTTGTAAGAAGAAGGAAAGTCTCGCAACTATAAATCGGACTCTCTGCCTTGAAAGCATTCCTATCCCCAATGTGAGTTTAAGATCTACGTACCCTTTTGGACGAGTGTCTCCACCATTGAACCCTGTTAACATGGTCCGCATGGTTTTAACACGTCGGAATCAAAATTCATTCTCTTAAACGATCCCGAGGATGATGTCCACGCACTTCCATTATCCACGAAGATCTTTTCACGCGCAATTGACCGGTGTTCCGTTATCACCAACTCCGTCATGATGCCCAGGCAACGTCTTTCAAATCCTCATCCGTGAAACATAACACAGAGATTCGGGTTTGTTCATGTCCTTTTAAATGTTGGAGCATCTTTAATCGACAATACTTCCTTCAAATACTTCCGTCTCGGCTAGACGAATCCTCCGCCGCCAAAACCTCCGCTAATAACATTGCAAATGTATTTGGCGTTTCGGGAATTCCTCATCGCTATCATCGACTTCTTTTCTCGCTCCTTTTTCCTCTTGTCAAGTGTGGACTCCTACTCCGGTCTTCCACATGTCGCTTGCCGCCCGCTTCCTTGGGTCCGAATCACGTATCTTTGGAGTTTCCCTCACGGATGAATTTCTCCACCGTATTCTTCAAGTCCCAACACTGCTCATTGTGTGACCATGCTGATCGTGAAATTCACAAAACCTGGTTTTGTCGGCGTTGCTCTCTTACCGAGAGCCCGAGGTCTTTCCACCTTCTTCATTTCTTGGCGCGCTCGACTTCTTTCCATAGTTTT
The DNA here is from genome assembly GCA_025563575.1 of Acacia pycnantha. Classification (NCBI taxonomy): domain Eukaryota; kingdom Viridiplantae; phylum Streptophyta; class Magnoliopsida; order Fabales; family Fabaceae; genus Acacia; species Acacia pycnantha. Next base: position 236,362 of record JAMWYP010000238.1, on the reverse strand, counting down.
GCCCGGGAGATTTTTAACGGTGTATATCTGTCGAACCTGGGTTCCCGGGTTTTACCACCGGTTTCTAGGCTACGCGAGTCTTTCTCGTAAGAATCTTGGTGATTTCTTTCCTGTTTTCCCTTTCTGCCGTGGGCTCTTTGCCTTTTCTTTTCGGCGTTGCCCGCCCTCTCCATTTGCTCTAAATCAAGATATTCTTGAGACTCATCATGAAAGTCGCCAAGGATGTAGGCCGCTTTCATGATAGACTTCTTTAGCCGGGATGAGACATCCAATCCAGCCTATTATACAATGCAAGTTTACCTCTTCCTTCAATCCCGAATCTGCAATGCTACATTGTTGAAGCGATCTAGGTATTTGCTCAAAGCTTCTCCCGATCCTTGCCTAACTTGAGCCAATTGGAACTCTGTTTTCGGCTACCGCCTACTGGTTGCGAAATGCGTCAGAAACTTTTGTTCCAAAGTCTTCATGTTTAGGATAGACAAATATGGTAACGAATGAAACCATAATTGCGCCGCTCCCCGAACGTTCTGCAAAAAGTCGGGTACCACGCTCCGTTTATCCCTGACCATAATCTCCATTTTGAAGTTGTTCAGGTGTATCAAGGGGTCCTGGGTTCCATCATACTTGGGTAACTCCCTCGAATTCAATCCCTTAGGATATATTGCCGCCATAACTTTATCCGTGAACTGACCCAAAATTTTATCTTCATCCGCCTCACCCAACGTCTTTTGGGAGGCGGATGCAACATGTTGTTCCTTGTCGATACGTTCCTTGGCGACCGGCTCTTAGCCACGGTATCCGTGCTTTTAACCGTTTGGCGCTTGGATCTTGTGACCGGCTTCCTTCTCTCGGTCTTTTTGTTCACCAATCACGACATGCTCTCCTCTCCTTTTCATCCGGTTGATCTCGCACAAAATCGACCCACGATCCGGTTCGAGCCACCATTCCGACCTTCACTCCGGAGTTGTCTTTCTCTCGTCTCATGAGGCCTCTTCTCTCGCCTCCTCCCGCCTCCACAAGATATTTTGACGTTCCAATTCTTCTCGAATAATCCGAGTGTTCTCGCCTTTTTTGCCGCTCATGTCGGTATTCCATGTCGCCTATACGCCGGATCAACGATCCTATCGTATTATGAAGCAAGCGTAAGTCGAGATGCTCCATCCGGAATTCTCGAGAAGGATGAGGAAAACCCTCCACTTGAATTCCTTGACGTGCCGGTGTAACTCCCGATTTGGATGGGGAGAATTGGCGGTGTCCTCTGTCCTCGATATCGACGGGTTTCTTCCCACCATCTCGCTCCGGTCTACCGATTCCGAGTGTCGCTAAAACTGCCCCGGGTTAGAAGGTTGCTGTGGTTCATCTAGTGGCGGCAATGGTGGTCGCGTTGCATTGGTGCGACTTCTAGTGCTGACGGCCATATTCAGTGGTTACGAATAGCTTTCTGATTTTAGGAATCGAGTTGTTGACGATCCCCACGGTCGGCGCCAATGTTCTGTGGTAGAACACAAGTGTCTAGCCTTTGGGGCTAGGTATGATTGATATTGGATCAAAGGTAGCGTCCACTGGTATCTATGGGGGAGATAGCAGCGGTCGCCGGTGGATCACTGTGCTACACAGGGGTGGCTTTCGCCTGAGGGTGATGTGTGTGCACAGTGGAACAGAACTATAAGAATGTAATGTTCAGCGTGAGGACATACCTGGGAGATAACCTCCTATATATAGAGGTTACCTAGGGTTTTGCTTACCTTGAGTCCTTCCACTGTGATCGTGCCTCCTTCTCAGCCCTGATCGTGCGCCTTTCCATTCCTGCACAATTGCTGGAGTCACGGCACATTGTGAGGTGGCTGACGGAGCGCCTGACTTGTGGGAGGCTTCCCAATTTGTGGTCAAGATGTATATATGGTAGATGATTAACTTGGAAAATTTATTAAGAAAATAATATGCATAATGTGTAGTAATGGAAATCATTATTGGTTACGAAACCTGTAGTTTTTCTCAAAATGATAACAACTAAGCAACCAACACCCACTTTTATATATTATCATATACCTATAAGAGTCAATAAACCCAAAAGACATATTGAACAAAAGGGTTGAAGATTTCAAAGAGACGAAAGTGAGACAAATAAAAATAATTTAAAGGGGCTATAAATTAATCTCTATTGCTAGTGGTGGATAATCAAATATTCAAACAGGACCGAAATACAAGCAAATTATAAACACAAATATGAGTATTGCTCAAAGATGGAGAGTCCTAAGTGGACAAGATCATTGGAAAGGTCTTCTAAACCCACTCGACATCGATCTACGAAGGTGCATAATCTATTATGGAGAAAGAACGCAAGCCTCGTATGATACTTTTATCTCAGAAAAAATTCCAAATATGCAGGAGCAAGCAAGTACGCGAAGAAGAACTTGTTCGCGAGGGTCGGTTTGGAGATTGGGAATCCCTTCAAGTATAGTGTGACAAAGTATTTATATGCAACATCGCAAATCCCTGTTCCTGATGCTTTTATCGTAAAGTCGTTGTCGAGGGAAGCTTGGAGCAAGGAATCAAACTGGATAGGGTATGTTGCTGTGGCCACAGATGAAGGCAAAGCTGTGTTAGGAAGGAGGGATATTGTGGTTGCTTGGAGAGGAACAATAAGAACATTGGAGTGGATTAATGATTTCCAATTTCTGTTACTTCCCGCTCCTATAATTTTCGGCGGTTCGGGTTTAATGGATCCTAAAGTTCATCAGGGTTGGTACTCTATGTATACTTCAGATGATCCCAAATCTCCCTTCAACACGACGAGTGCAAGAGACCAGGTATTTGTTTTCTTCTTTCTTTTTTTCTTTTTTTTTTTTCTTTTGGTAAGCTTCTTGTTGTGTATAGTCATGTTAGATTCTAACTAATCCTAAGATCAAACCCCAAATGGAAGTAGATGTCATAAAAGGCATAAGGCATATTTTGTATACAATGGCAAGACTCAAACTCATGTCGATATCGTACTTCAACTGAATTCAGCCGTTTTTCTTTGGACCAATGCCTATTGGTGATATTTATTATTTTGTTCTTTTAATTGTGAATTTTTGTTTTCTTCCTTCTTTGTTTTTATTGTTGATAGTAAACCACTCGTCATCTCATACTATATGCTAACTCACCCGAAGGTCAAACCCCCAAATTTGAGTAGCTGTCATAATGGTATATTTTTATCCACATGACTCGAACTCAAGTTATTGTGCTTAAGTAGAACCCAGCCCTTTTTGCTTAGAACAATGCCTGTTAGTGATTTATTTTCCCTTTGAATTGTGAATTACTCTATCATCAGTTGATTGGATTTCAGATTGAGATCCATTGACGATAGCTTTGGTGAAGTTGGAAGATTAAGTTTAGTAAAATTTAGTCAAATTCAACCCTCAAATTCATAGGATAATTCAGATTTGACCATTTCTCCTTACTTTTAAACATCTTGATACACTCCTCTGGTCCTATTTGTATGGCAGAGAGAAACATTTTGTATACTATTTATAATATAAGGCACCTCATTAAAGTTTTGAGGTGAATGTATAACTTAACCATTCACTAATTATTGTATTGACTTTGTTTTCAAGTGGTATTATGTACATTAAGTAGGGGTAAAGTTGGAAAGTTGTTGAATTTTATGGCAGAATTAATTTAAGATTTTCCTTGGTCTATGCAAAAATGTTGGAAGTACCTTAGAAATAAGAAAGAGGAGTAGCAATTAATGCTTAATTTATGATGTGTAGGTGCTAAGTGAGATAAGAAGGCTAGTAGATCTATACAAAGATGAAGAAATAAGCATAACTGTGGTAGGACACGGTTTAGGAGGAGCACTGCAACCCTAAACGCAGTGGACATACCTCAAAATGGCTATAACAAGCCATCAAAGGCACCAGAAAAGTCATTTCCCGTCACAGCCTTTCTTTACGCATGCCCTCGAGTCGGAGAACTGAACTTCAAGAGGGTTTTCAATGGGTTGAAAGATCTGAGAACTTTAAGAATTAAGAATATTCTGGATATTGTTCCAAACTATCCCACTTTTCCCTATTTGGACATGGGTGAAGAACTGGTAATAAATACTCAGCAATCTCCGTACTTGAAGAGTCCAGGGACGATCTCTACTTGGCATAACTTGAGTGTTACTTGCATGGAGTTGCAGGAACACATGGACTTAATGGAATTTTTGAATTGGTGGTGAATCATGATATTGCGCTTACGAATAAGAGCGATGATTCTTTGAAAGATGAAAATCTTGTTCCTGCGTCATGGTGGATTGAGAAGAACAAGGGAATGGTTCAAAAAGAAGACGGTTCGTGGGAGCTGATGGATCATGAGGAGGATTCCTTTTGATTCGTCAAGGTTCTATATATATACTCCCTGGTCTTTAACATAAGAATCAATTGATTTTTTTTTTTAAAGAAAAAAAGTTAAGGAAGCTAAATAAACTAGTTAATCATAGCATATGTCATGTATTATTAGATTATATATCAATTTCTAAATTAAGCAAATTAGTATGAAGAAAAATATAAATATAAATACTTTAATATAGAGTAACTAAATTAGCTTGCTTAACCTCTCTAATAAAGTCAACAAGCATATAAGGACCGGATGTAGTATAAGTATAAAATGTGGCTTCATATTTAAAATATTGTTGTGGTTCTGAATGTTTCAATATAATGATTATATGCATGTTAGAATAAAATAACTATATTACATGTAAGTTCATTTAATAAAGCGCGTTGACATTGTCTCTTTCCTTATGTTCCTTTCATAAATAATATAATTAAGCTCTATACTTTGGTTTATATGTTTATTTGGCTTATTGGTTTCCTTCTGTGTTTAACGTGTGTTTGGGAGAGCGATAACGTGCTTTTATGCCCATGAAAAAATCACTTTTGGCTCCTCTTTCATGTTTGGGAAAGCATTTTGGTTATATGACTTTTGAGGCCTAACTCACTTTTTTGTTTTGAGTTGCGTCGGTGCGGCACTATGCCCAACCTCTCTCCCTCGTACACTTTCGAAATTTCTCACTATTTTCCTCAAACAAACTTGAGGTCACTTAGATAGGGAAAACAGTTTATATTCTAAATAATAAAAAGTAGTACGTACTAACGGGAAATAACTATGGTTTATATTTGAGAAATAATAATAGAGATATTGTATATTTTAACTTGCTTGCTTTCAAAAATGATTTATAATATATATATTAAATATACATAATAAAGTGTTTTTTTTTTATATTAACAACTTTTTTGTAATAATAAATTAACTCTTTTTTATTTTTATAAGTTTAATTTTAATTTTATTAATTCTCTTAAAGTTGTCAATATATATAGACTCATGTCCTTTTCGGTTATTTTGCATCTAAACATGCGTTTTAATATATCATCTAAACAATTAAAGCCAATCTAAACATAAATCTCATTATATTATAAGAAAATCCTTTGATGAGGTTGCAAAGTGGAACTTTGTCACCTCGTACTTGAAAGGAATCCCTTTTTCAAACCCACCTTAAAAAAGAAATCTCTTTTCCCATAACGGCTCATTCCAACATACTAGGATTGTTCGTCATCGTTAAGAGCATCGTAAGTAGCTTGAGCCATTTCTCCATAGCGTATTATGTACCAGTGAAGATCAATATCAAGTGGGTCTATCAGATCCTTCCAATGATGTTCCCCACTAAGTTCTCTCCGGTTTGTTGCAATGCTTCCTTATGTGTGGCCATATTGTTTTTGTCTTGTTTGAGTCGATCGGTTATCAGATCAGAATGCATGGTTTTAATTTGCTCTCACTGCTTCCCATTTTGTTGTTATTCTTCTTATTATGAACTGCTTTTATGAATGAATTGAAATGTGTATGAGTGATGATGAAGATGGTTTAATTTGTATGCCTACTTTTACTCAAAGATGAAGACCCTTTCTGCCTATTGCACACGCTCAAGTTGATTTAGTCTTTCTCTAAAGACAATGTACGTAATTGGAAAGTGTAGGATGTTAGGTTTTTAATTCCCTTTTTTTTTTGATATATAAAAAGTTTAGGAAGGGGGTAGACACCAATAACCCACCAGGGTCGGGCGCGCTTCTAGGATCAAAAAGTGCCTATAGAGGTACTTACGAGATCACCCACCCACGAGGCTCTTACATTGACCAGTGCGTATCGAACCTCCTTCCTTTTAGAGTGAAGGTGTGTGTTCCTTGTTGGCCATTAGAATCTTAGGCGTTTTAAGTTTACTGTTTCTCAACATTTAATTAGCAGCCGCTTATAGGTTGGTTGACTTTGCTTCAGAAATGACTGCTTCCTAAGTTTTTATCGAAGAACTTGATGAACATGGTTGACGTTTTATATTTAAATGACTCAATTATTCTAACCGAGAGAACTGTTCTATTCGATATGTATAACACAAAACACGTGTGCAAGATATAAAAAGTTGTTTTATTCATGGTGGATATACATAATACTCCACCTGTTTCAAAATATAAGAACCAACTTGTGAGGGGTTTGGTTTTTATATAAGGTACAATTTATTTTGTCTCATCATTTAATGTTTTTTTTTTTTCAAATTTACTCATAATTAATCATGTCTTTCATCTCTTTTACCCACTCATTCTCTCTCATATCCTTTTTCGCTCATTCTCACTCTCACTTACCCTATCAATAACTAAATGTGTTTTAGGAAAGTAAGTTATATATATTTTTCATATTTATTGTCTATTTGTCTTTAACCAATTTTAATTAAATTTTCAAATTACGTAATTTAGTTATTTTCATCTTATATTTTAAACCGGAGGTGATGTTGAAAAACATAAGTTTCCAAGAAATCAAAATATATTTTACAATGGGATTCGTTGCTTGGACGAGAAGAAATTTTAAATTGTGTGTTATGACTACTATTTATAATGATCAGTAATCACAGTAAACAATATTGGAACGTATACTGAATTAAGCAGCAATGGAATCTGCTATATCTATTATATAACGTTCAGCAACTATGGAAGGAAATAACAGACCAATAGTGACAGAAATACAGAAACAGAAATGAGAGCACGAGGGAGGAAGAAAGGTGTCAGAGAGAAAGATTGCCAGTACATTTTCCATGCCCTTTCCCTAACCACTTTTGTCTTATATAATGAATCCTACTCTTTATTTCCCTAAGGGCCCGTTTGGTTCAAAGAACTTTTAAGGAGGAAATGAACTTAGAGGAGGAAAGGAACTTAAAGGAAGGAAATGAAGATTTGAAAGATAAGGAAGATGGCTTGAGTTGTTTGGTTGGAAGAAAATGAAGGGGTGGTAGTTGGTAAAGAATTAGAAAAGTCTATTTTACCCTCAAAAGAAATTAATTCAAAATAAAAAGAAAAATATTTTTTTGCTAAAATATATTTTAAAAAATATATTATTGTTAAGTTCGAACCTGGGTAAAAAAAAATTCGTCAAGTTCGAACTTCCCGCCAAATTTAAATTTTAGGGTAAATTTGTCAAAAATGTGAATAGTGACATGGGAACTTGAGATCCCACAATTTTGGTGGGAACTCAAGTTCCACAAATGAGGAAGAGTGGTGGGCCCAGTGTGGGCCCGGGAACTTAAGTTCCTAGGCACTTGGCGAACCAAACATGTTTTTAGGAGGAAACTCTATTAAGTTCCCATTCCTTCTTCCAAATTCCTTGAACCAAACGGGCCCTAAGTTTCCACGTTTGTTTCTTCATGTGCTTGCTCCTTTTTTTTTTGATACAAAGGAGAGGCAACCGCCCAAATTACAAAAACAAGAATTACATAGAAGGGGAATTAAATCCCAGACTCACTTCGATGACCCAAGACCTTAAACAAGGAGGACAATCATATAAAATAGCGAAGAGAGAGACCCATCTTAGCCGAGCATCGGCTATCCTATTAGCCTCACGGTTAATTATAATGAAATTAACTTTGCCATTCACGAGTCAACATATTCCCGATCTCTAAAAACAATAAACTCCCGCACAAAAAGGACTCATCAAGGAGAAGATTAATTACCTCACTAGCATCGATTCAATAATTAATCTCCTCAAACCCATATCCCAAGCTAGATGCTAAGCTTCAAAATAGCCCACTCTTCGGCAACACTAGCACCACAGCTGACCTAATTTTTTGATAAAACCAGATGGACCATGATCCAAGACTGTTCCTAAAATTCCTCCACACCGCTGATGAGAATTCATCATTACCGCCCCATCAACATTTATCCGGTCCAACCCATCGGAACACTCGAACCCCCGAACCAACCGAGACACCGGTATTAACTGAAGAGACCACGCATCAGTTGAACAATATATTTTTCCCATATAACCGATACAACAATGGCGGATCAAGAGGTTTAGAGAAATTAGGATCAAAGATAGCCCGATTCCGCCAAACCCATAGCTTCCAAATCGCCACTCCAAAAACAAGTTCCATCGACTTCCCGCAATAGACCCAATGATTTTCTTAAATTCATACTCATCCAAGATTTAAGATCAACGTAATAAAAGGAGGAGGCAAACCTATTGAAGATTACTTTATTCCACATGCACCGCGCATATGGGCAATCTCTAAGAATATGCAAAGCATCCTCTACCTCCCATGGGCAGCTACAAACAGAGAAGCTTGAGACCATGAGCTCCTCCAAAGGTTGGTAGGAGCTTATTTAGGAGGGTCTTCCACATGAATAGCCCGATCCTTTCCACCCCACTCCACTTCCAAATAACCTTGTAGAGTGAATCCCGCCGCAGGGGGCTTGGATCAATTAAGGAATAAGCACTTCTAATAGAGAAGCACCCATCACCTGGACTCTCCCCAAATCATAAAATCATTGTCGGCGTCCGCCCTAGGACCAAAGTAGAGCCAATCTGTCACATCCATCCATATTCGTAATGAATGAATCTTTTGCAAATCCCATCTACCGTCCTCCGGCCAATCTCTAACACACGAGCTCTCCTCCTCTTCAGTCAAACCTCTAGTACAAAAGTCTATCAACCTTGTACTGTGCCCAACCCAACATCATAAAAGAAACTCATCAGTACTACTGCCATTCGAATCGCCATTTAGATCCTCTATCAACCAGATCCTTCGAGCACAAATAAATTTCCGAGTTTAGAGTCCCCGCCTTAAAGTTCGAAGCGAGTCCTCCTCCCTTAACATGTACTTATGCAATAGAATATCACTCCAAAGACCCTTAACCCCGCTTACTACCTTCCAAGCCGCTTTAACCCCATAGGCTAAATTCTATCAAGCTAAATTCTCGAAACCAAGACCACCATACTCCTTTGGGTTCCTCATTCGGTTCCATCCAATAGAATGAGAGTGCCTAGAGACCTCATCATGCCCCCACACGAAGTTCTCGCTGCAATCTCTCAACCTCCAAACACACACTCATAGGTAACTTAGCTACTTGCATTGGATACATAGGAATGGCACCCACAACAGACTTTAGCTAACGTTATTCGCCCCGCCATAGAAAGGCGGCTCACCTTCCAGAGCTAAATTTCATCCTCACATGGTCAATAACATATTGAAAATCCATCTTCCTCCTCCTACAACGTGTGAGCGGAAATCCCAAATACCGCCCTATCTCACTGGAGATCTGCATCGAGTCTTGTCTCTAATTCTTAGCCTAAGGTGAAGAGGCACCTTTGGTGAGAAAAAATAGAAGACTTAGATGTGCTAATCTTCCCCTAGACGCCACCATAAAACTATCCAAGCACTTCATCATACAATCGATTGCTCTTCAAGCAACCCCAAACAACAATAAATCATCAAGAAACATAAGATGGGACACTTTTGGTCCATCCCGAGATAACAATAAGCTTCCAATCCCCACTCTCGACCGCATCACGCATCGATGAGAGAGACGATCCATACACGTATAAATAAATAAGGAGAAATAGGATCCCTTGCCTAAGCCCTCTTGTAGGGCTAAAAAGTCGGTTTGGGAACCATTCCACGAACATTGTAATAGACCGATGAAACACAGCTCATAAAGAGGCTAATAAACCCGTCTTCAAAGCCCACGTCCAACAATACTTGTTTGAGGAACACCCAGCTAATCCGATCATAAGCTTTTTCAAGGTCAATTTTCCAAGCCATAAGGCCTTTCTTGCTCCGATTCTTGCTCATAGTGTGCAGAATTTCTGTCCCACAATAATGTTATCCTGAATATTCCGCCCTTTAATAAAACTAGACCGAAAGGGAGAAATTAATGTATCCATAACACCTCTTAGACGCATTGCAATTAGCTTCGTTACATTTGTAGTGCACCATACAAAGAGAGATGGGCCGAAAATGAGACACTAACTCCACATTTTCCTTTTTGGGAATAAGGGAAATGAGAGTAATGTTGGAGTCCTTAACCTCAGCCGTGCCATGAAAAACCATCTTCACAAATTTACAGAGGCTGGTCCTACAGTGCTCCGGTTTGACTTATAGAAAAATGGAGGAAAGCCGTCAATTCCGGAGCTTTAAAAGAGCCCATATCAAATAAAACAGATTGAATTTCCTCATCCCGAGGAACTCGCTAGCCCCGATAATGAAAAGGATCAATAGCGGGAAGTTTGAGTTGGTACGTAACACAGAAACCCCGAGTGAGAAGAACAGAGAGGTCTTTGAAATAATTAGAGACCAAAGACCTCAACTCACCTCATTATCAATCCATACCCCACATTCATTTTTGAGCATAACAATATTATTCCGACGTCGACACATTTTGGTTTTAAGTGATAATACCTAGTATTGCGATCACCATTATTAATCCATTCCGTACGAGACTTTTGAAACCACTTGACTTCTTCTAGTTTCATGTGTCTTTCGAGACGCTCCCGCAACTCAATTTCCAGATTACACAAATAAACAGAGAAAGGATAGGCCTCGAGAGCATTGAATCCCCTCAAGTCTAGACATCAAAATCTGTTTTTCCCGCTCAATCATGCCAAACACAAACTTGTTCCACTTATTTAGAGCTAGTCAAGTTCGTATAAGGAATTATTCAAATCATCACCACCACCCAAGAATTAGTCAAAAATCAGCAAAATTCTCATGACTCACCCACATGGCCTCAAACCTAAAAGGGCGGCACCTCCCTTCCCATACACCAGGCTCGCAATGTTCAAACAAACTGAGTTATTATCGAAAATTTGGAACGTGGGAATACCTTAACCGAGGAAGATTGAAATTCGACGAGAAGAGGTCATTAGCTAAGGCCCGATCCGGACGCTCAAAAGTCTCTTGCTTCCGACATTCTTGGCCCCTTCCATGTGAACCTAGGACCGCAAACCCAAGATCCGTCAATTTACAAACACTAAGACGGCCAAGAAACAGCCTACACCTAGCCGCAACACCTCCCGAACCTCCGACCCTCTCAATCGGGGATGAGAATGTCATTAAAATCACCTACGGTCGCCTATGGTTCGGTCACCACCGACGCAATCCTCTCCAACTCCACCCAAAAGCCCGCTTGAATAGGATTAGGATTAACGTAAACTGCCGTCGAAAGAAGCTCGCATTCCATTAATCATACATCGGAAGTGCATAAATTGTCGGCCACTGCAGAGACGAGTCACCGCAATTTGATCACTCCTCCACACCGCAACCAATCCCCGACCTTCCCACACTAGGAACAAATGAGAGCCCATCAAAACCAAGCGATTCTAAACACTTGAACCTCGCTATGTCAACACATTTGGTTTCCGAGAGAACAAAGAAAACAGGACGATGACGATTAACCAATACCCCGATATTTTGGAAGAAGTTATTTCCACAACCTCCTCTACAATTCCAATAAATTATTTTCCCCATATAAAACACCCACACTAAAATAAGACTCACTGGAGCCCAAATTAGGACAAAATAAAATTCTGTTTAGAAGCCCCACCTGAAGCCTCATCCCCATTATCTAGGCCCATCTCACAAACGGATTCATGCTCCATCTCCAACTCGCCATTCCCATCCGGATCACAAATTTCACCATACAATCCGGCCCACTGCACACCACTACAATTGACATCTAAGGTTGATGAAGAGGCCCAAAACTTTCCTTTCGTGCCCATCTCCAACCTAGAATCCCCAGTCCACATCAAGACATAAGGCATCTTGATCATCAGCTTTGGTTTCTTCCACAGGCCCACTCACGAACCTACCGCTCCACCAAGTAAGTCAAATGGCGCTCCTCCTCATCGTGTAACGTCAAAACCGAACCAGCCTTTCTTCTCCCCAACTCCCTAAGCCTCTTGTCTTTTCTAGCTCCTTTTGACTCCCACCGCTTTGCTCTTTTCCCGTGACATAACTTTCCCCTTCCCATGTTTCTTATTCCCACTCCTTTTTTCTCTTTGATAATTTCTGTACCATATTATCCCTCCTAAGTATCTCATTTGCACCGAAGGTACCACAGTAGACCGCCGAGCTTTCTCCCGCATCCACCGCCACTTTCGCCTCACCAACCTCGCTCAACCTCAACATCATTCCCAGCCCCAACATGAAGCACACCGAACCTCGAGCCATTACTCCGATTCCGATTAACCTCTCCCAACTTTTCTTTTCCCACCGAATTAATACTCTTCTTTTTCATTTGACTTTCTTCACTATCTTCCACGTGTCTTGCTCACAGGAGGCAGCTTCCTCCATTACCGTTTCACCTCGCCTCTTGTCTTCGCACCATAGAATCCTTATCAACACTTGAACTCGTGTTGATTCGACTTGCAACTATCCGATTTATGCCCATAAATACCACAATGAAGACAAAGCCCATGTAGACCTTCGTATTCCAAGTAATATAACTCACCATCTAGCATAAAACCAGACGTTAATCGCTTGGTTAAATCCACTAAAACACAAACCCGAGCATAATAGCCCTCGCTGACAGAAGTATTAAAGTCCACCTTAATAGTTTCCCTATTCTATCTCCAATCCACTCTAGGGCTTCCTTATCATAATACTCCAAGGCAACTTTAGGCATTCTAACCCACACAAAGAACTTTATCTATGGTAGCCTTCTCAGATGAAACTCGTGCTCCCAAGGTCTCACCGTAAGGTAGTGATCATACAACATCCAAGGACCTCCCGTTAATGCGTTTAGATAATCTTCCTTGTTGGATAACTTCACCACAAAAAGCCATGACCCACGTTGATTACATTGATAACGCCACGTTTTGCCCAAAGGGATTGTAAGATAGCCAGAGACTTTTATAGCCAATGCTCCTCCCCAACAACTTAACAATAATCGCTCTCTTCCATGCTTTATGCAACCTTCTCTTCATTTTCTTAGAAAAAGTGAAAGTGGGAAGTTCCTATTCAAGTCTTCGGTGGTCCTACACAGGCTTCACTATCCTCCATATCCGAATCCTCCTCTACACTGTCAAGAATCATCAGCCTTGAAACTTCCTCTCCAAGCTACCATAGCGCCAAGAACGCCCGATTAATACCTTGCAACTTCTCAAGAAAAGTCATACCGCCCCAAGACTTCATTCCATTCTCGCTAAGAGTAGGCCACTCCTCGCTTTGCACCGAACACTCTCCATTTTTGATCTTTTTAGAACTTCGATTAAGCAAATCAACATCTTCTACCGAAGGAGGAACCAGAGCTGAACTTTTGAACTCACCACAACCGCCATTTCCAATGCCAAAGGAATCTACTTTGTATTCCACCAGATCAGATTTATGTGCTTGCTCCTTCATACGGGCCTTTGTTCATTTTCTTCATTTCTGCCTCAATATGTATTGGGCCCTCTCGTCATTTGGCCCAATGAATCCCTATCCATTACCATTACATTGAGCGAAGGCCTTCATAGTTGTGCACCAAATTTTTTTGACAAATCTATTGGGAAATATTTTGAAAATGAAATGATCAAGATGATATGTGAAAACAAAGATATGTCCAAAAGTTGATTTCACCTGACCTAAATTTCATTTGGATTATCTCTATCAATTACTTTTGCAAGAATAAATTTAAAATATCACTTATTTACATGAGCAGACTTGACAACAAGTTTTTTTTAACAAGCAACAATTTTCTGAAATAGATTGTGTATTTTAAAAGCGCAATTATTCTGACAAAAAAACTAGTTAATTAGTTATGGATAACAGAAGAAACGGGTACAATATACAAAAATGTATTGTACTCTATATTTGCCATGATAATGTTTTAAATTACGTTTGCAAATCCGATTAAACATTGTGCAAAAATCAATATGAAGTCTTGAAATTTCAATTTCAAATACAGAAAAACTAGTTTATTCAGCGCACGTGGATATACAAAAAAAGGAGGAACTTGCTTGTCCAAGATATCAAAATTTATTTCATTCGGTTAAACGTTGATTATGAAAGAAAAATATTGAAATTATGGTTGAAAATAGAGAGTAGGAGAAATCTCACTTCTTCAAAACATAGCAGTTCGTAAGAATTAATGATGATTTTCGTCCTGCATTGCAGTGTTTTTTAATACTGTACGTGTTCTTATTTCTCAGAACCTTCGATATAATAACTTGACCGTTGACTCAGTCTTGCTAACAGCTTTGAATACTACTCTTGGTCCTATTTATAAGGCAGGATATGAGAGTGTATTTTTTGGTCCTATTTGGCTATTTATAAGGGATGTCATTAAATTTTTTACATGAATGTACAATTCAACCTCTCATTTATTATTGTGTAGATTGCTATTTTCTTTTTAAAAAATATATAGTTAAATAGGGGTTGTTATGGACTCAAATATGAGGCTCATTCAAGGTGTGACCCAACAAGAGGTAACCAAATCCTAACCCTAAGGTACATTCTATAAATAGATGGTAAACCCTAACGTACACGTCTTCTACACTCTCCCTCATTTACAATACTCGTCTACACAAAGCACATACCCCACTCCATTGAGCGAAGGCCTTCATAGTTGTGCACAAGGATCCCCTATTCTTTGAAGTATCTTATCTATGGATACTTGGGAGAAATCTATTTGATCCTATATCGATATATTAGTCCACCTAGGGCTAGACATCTATGTTTTTACAACAGAACAGGGGTAAAGTTGGAAAGTTGTTAACCTTTAAGATGAGTTAATGAAGTTTAAGAATTTTCTTGGACTGTGTGAAACATGCTAGAAGTGTTTTATAAAAATGATCAAATAAGTATATAGAAAGGACTTGAATGAAATGGATGTTTCACTTTTGGACGTTTAGGTTTTAAATTACACTGGCTAGTCGGACTTTTAGTTGAGGCACGCGCATTCGTCCTTTCTTATTGTTGTAATCAATCCGAGGATATGTTTATATTATCTACTAGAAGCAGTCATTTAAGGTTGATAATGTGGGAACTAATCGCAGCAATGGCATATTAGTTACAACTATCATCATCACGTAGAACAAAATGTGGTTTAAAATAAATTAATTAAAAGTAATAAATGCATAAGAGATATAATTTATTTGTGGAAAGAGTGGGTGAGTGAAAGAATGAGTGGGAAAAGAAATGAACGAGAATAGATGGGAAAAAAGGATGTATATGATAGAGACATGTAATTCATTGAAAGAAAAAGAAGGAAAGAGTGTGTTAAAATTTCACAAAAAGAAAGTCCATCTTAAATATAGGACTAGTAGAGGAATTAATTAATAAGAAGTGACATTAATAAAACAGAAAAAAAAATGTTGACACATAAAGAAAACACATACAACTCTAGTTCTATATTAGAGAATTTAGAGAATCTCTTTTAGTCCTAAAAATAAAAGATTAATTGTAATATCTCAGTGTCACACTTGATATTGAGTTTTAAAGGCCTAGCTTTCTTATTGGTACATCGACTCGAGACTAGTTTTGATACGAATAGTAACATCTCAGTGCGTCACTCTTCATATTATCCGCTTTGGGCTCTCGTTACCCCTCACAATTTTAAAACTTGTCGAAAAGGGAAAGTATCAAAATCTTTATAAGACATCTTTCGTTATCTCTTCAACCAATGTGAACATCGCACTAACTACCAATATCTACCTTATTTAATTAAAAAAAGGAAAATCCCTTTAAGGTCCAAGGGACCAAGAAAATGTCAAAAAGTCACAAAGAAAATTCTCATGTCAAAAAGACTCATTAACAACTTCTTCAAGAGGCATTAACAATTCTTTGAAACCTTTATGACATCAAAATTTTCTCGGGAGATCTTTTTGACATTTTTGGTCCCTTGGGACCTTAAAGGATTTTCCTAAATAGGGAAAATTCCCTCTTGTCCTTCGTTATATCACCAACTAAGGACAATAAAAGGATAATAAATATCACCAACCCATCTTTATATATCAAGTGAATCTCCTACCTATATGAGCATCAAATAGTTATACACACACAAACATATAATATTTTGGGAAAATCATGCATAATAAAAGGATATTATTTTAACGTATAAAAACAAGTTTATTTAATGTTACTATAAGCTTGTCCAAATTTTGCTAGGTAGTTAATACATTTCATCATTTTACTCAAATAACTTGTGTAGGTTTCGTGCATCACACAATATAATATATTTTGGTCAAACAAATCACACACTATGTATAAATTTTTATTAATAATACTTTTTCCATTAAGTAAACACTATTTGTCTATCTACATTCATATTAATTGAGAGCATCAAACATTCAAAACATTCTCATTCCGATTCTGCAATATAATGGTACCTACAATATAATGATACCGACTACCTTAGACATTCTAGAAAATAAATTATCAACAATATATTCACTAAAAATCATCATCCTCATATTCTGATTCTGGTTCTTGCATCTTCCAAGTACCATCTGGCTGCTGAACCAATCCCTTGTTTTGATCAATCCTCCAAGCCTCAGGAATATGATACGCATCCTTCAAAGCGTCCATGCCTTTGTTCACAAGTGCAATGTCCCTTTTGACCTCTAAGTTAAACCCTCCTTTGCTCCCTTGTGTTCCTGCAACTCCATGCAAGTAAACCTCCAAATTATGCCAACTCTTCACATCCCCGGGCTGTTTTAAGAAGCTTGACTTCTGAGTATCAATCTCCAACTCTTCACCTACTTCTTTATAACCCAAAAATGGATGCCTTGGAACAATATCTTCTTTGTTACGGATTCGAAGTATCCGAAGATCCTTTAGACACGAGGAAAACTCCTCAAAGTCGGAGTCTCCAACTCTTGGGCTAGCAAATACAATGGCTGTGACTGGACAAGCCTTTGAGATTCATCTTCTCGGATGTTACATTTACTTGCGACTATGTCCACTGCATTAAGTGTTGCGAGTGCTGCCCCTAAACTGTGTCCTGTTACCGTTATGCTGATTTCTTCATTCTTATATTTGTTCACCAGTCTTCTAATCTCAGTCAAGACCTGCACACGGAGAGATGATGAATGTAAATTATTTCTTTTCACGAGTAAGAGTAAAATATTGTGGTGAGTTAAAATATCAATTAAGCCAAAAGCACATGTACGTGTACTCTACCTGAGTTCTTGCACTGGTTTTGGTGATGTTTGATTGTGATGATGAGTTAGTTGCCGTGTAAACGGAGTAAAAACCTCGGTGTACTTTGCAATCAGAATCATCACCAAAAATGTAAGGAGCATCGTCCAAATGGAACTGAACGTCTTTGATCCATTCCATGGCCCGTTCAGTTCCCTCCAAGCGACTACGATGTCCCTCCTCCCTAACGCGGCTTTTCCTTCGTCGGTGGCCACCGCAACATATCCTATCCAATTAGATTCTTCAATATCGTCTAATATAAGAAAATCGATCTCTGAGGTTGCGTAGAGGAACTTCGTCACCTTATATTTGAAAGGATTTCCATTTTCTAAACCCACTTGGGAAAAGAAATCTCTTTTTCCATAACGGCTTCTTCTAGCATATTTTGATATTTTATCAGAGATAAAAGCATCATAAGTAGCTTCAGCCATTTCTCCGTAGTGTATTATGTACCTACGGAGATTGATATCGAGTGGGTCTAACAAATCCTTCCAATAATGTTGGCCACTAAGTTCTCTCCATTTTGTTGCAATGCTTCCAGGTCTGGCCGTCTGCTTTTTCTCTTCTTCATGTTGATCTGCCACCCTAGGAGAATTCATGGTTTTGCTTGCAAAGCTACCCATCTTCTTCTTCTTCTTTCTTTGCTTTTCTTTGAGATAAATTTCTTTATGAAATGCTATGAATTTGATTTGTGATGAAGAACCCTGCTCGTTTTTGCATGCTTATATAGTTGAAAGCCCTGACCACGTCCTTCTCTTGCATGTTCAAAGTTTTTGACTGCGCTGAAACTTTAATTGAAAAGTAGTCGCCTTTTGACCAAATCATGATTACTGAGTCTGTTCAGAATGTTAGGTTTCAAACTTCATTATTTCTTTCGTAGTAGTTTCGTTCGTAGGGAACTAAAGGTTGACTATTACATACTTAGGTTTTTGTCATGCGGATGTCTTTTGTTTTGTTTTTTGTTTTTTGAAGTAATTCTTGCTTGGAATCAGGTTGATTTTGGGTTTCGAAATCAATTGTTGTGATAGAATAAACTTCGATATGTGAATATTCAAAATAATAAAAAATGGAACTAACAATATTCATGACATTACCATTCATTTTTGAAGTAAGTTTTTTAGATTCAAACACCAACAATTATTTAATTTAATGATAAATAGTCTTAATTAACACTGCGATTTTCCCCCTAAAAAATACAATTCCATCATGTCTTAAATATATGACCTATTTATTAAATCTGGAGATTAAGGAAGCTAAATAAATTATCTAATTATAGTGTATATGTCATTATCTCTCTTAAATACTTCAATGTAAAATTTGATTATATATCAATTTATAAATCAAAAAAATTAATTTAGAGAAAAAGAAAAATATAAGAGATGAAAAAAAAAGATGTTATATGTTTAGACCAAAATTCGGTGATAAACTAGTTGTTATATTTAAATATTTAAGACCAAAAGAGTGTCCATTTAAGACTTTGCATGTTCTGTCGATGTCGAAATGTAGACGACCTCGTCATAGCTACGTGCTCGGTCTTTTCAAATTTGTCTAGTTGTTGAATTCGTAAAACCTAACTTTGATATTTATGCAATATTTCTGAGAAACGAAATGTAATTGATTTTTGAGTACTAGACTGTTAGGTTTTACTTCTATATGGTGGTGTTCGTGTATGCCTATTTAGCTAAGTTGGACTGTTAGATTTTACTGTAGCAGTGGAGCCACCATTGTCGTTTTGTTCTTTCCAATATCAGCTCGCTTGTTTTGACGTTGAATATTTAATTTTATTGACATACTTTTTCTTAATTGAGTTAGATTGATGGGAAATTTACCAAAATAAAATTTGTAATTTTTTTTTACCAATTTAGAAGATTTTTAAAACTATCTACCAAAGTAATGCTTGACGCCACTAGTAGTAGTCTCATCAATCTGACGCCACTAGTAGCTTCGTATTTTCGACGACGCCACTAGTGGCGTCAGCGATTCCTTTAGTAAATAGTTTCAAAAAGTGCTCCAAATTGATAATTTAAAAAAAAAAATTATTTTGGTAAATTTCCTAAATTGATGATTTTATTTCTTCACATCATGCGTACTATATCTGAGTTACAATGGCAATGTTTAAAATGTGTATCTTATAGTTGATAATTATGGAACGATCGCAACAAATTTTATCCAATTGCATGGAAGATAGTAAACCTAACTTAGTTGACAATTCGTGGCACTGATTATTATTAACGGATTTTCTTGAGGTTAATCCCAATAATTTTTGTTTTTGGTTCTTTTCTCCATCTCTCCTTGAATTTACTTTTGTAAATGTAGGAAGTGAAGGCGCACTCGGTGTATTCCATATATAACTCAGCCTATTAACCTTGTGAACTAAGTTCCTAGCTTGCGGTTAATTAATTTCAAAACCATTTTTCTTGATTTATTCAGGGTAGAATGACGCAAAGGACCACATAAAGCAACATATTAAAAATAATACTCCTCCCGCCCAACATGGAGGACATAGTTTGGGCCTTGGGGATGAATTTTGGTGCTAAATATGATACTTTTTTCTTTCATTTTATATCTTATATTTATTTTTTTCTCTAAACTAATTTGCATATCTTATAAATTAATTTGTAATATAGTGTTACTCGCAAGTATTTTAGAGAGATCATGTTACATATGTTATACTATAGTTAAGTAATTTATTTATCTTTCTTAATATTCCAAATTAAATAAATATATATGTCTTACATTATATTAAAAACGGAATAATACCAAATAACCACAAATTTACAAAATTATATAGAAGGGTCAAGAAGGTTGAAAAATGCAATTGAAGGACAATGTGACATATTTTCTAGCCATTGGGAGAAGTGACTTATTTTCTATCCGACTTTTGTAGGAGTAAGATAGAAAAAGTCGGATTGTAATGTGATTTGTGTTTGAATTGATGGTGGTAAGTATATTTTTTTCTTCTAAAACGTGTTTGGGGCAAAGGTTGAAAAGTCACTTGAGATGGAAAATGATTAAAAATGGATAGATCTTATTGAATACTACATATATTAATACTAGTTGTATATATTATGATAATTGAAGATAAAAATTTAAATTATTATTTAAAAATTAGTAAACAATAAATTAAAGTCCTTGATTAAATATATTTAATAGATAAAATTAATTAAACAATAAATTAATTAAATATTTATTTGAAATAATGTTAACTGTATTTTAATGTTGATGTACTAATTATTTATATTTATTTTACTATGAATTAACCGTATTTATATTTATTTCATTATTTGTTTTATTTATTGTTTTATGATTTATTTTTTTGTTGAAATAAAATTTAAAAAAGAAAAAAAAGAAAAGAAGCTTAACTGGCTGTCGGGCTGACAACTCACAACTGTGATAGAGATGTGGGTCCGAGACACAAAGTGTTCAACGTGCCGTACGAACGCCTCTCAACAGTCCCCATCTCACGCCTTTAGGTTGCATGGGACTTTTTTCATAAGTCCAGTAAGACTAGGGATGGAAATAAGTAGCTGCGCCAGCGCTGCTTTAATTAATAAATATGGATACTGTAAAAATTAAATATTTTGTTATTTATATTATATAAATATAATTATATTTATTAAATGCCAGAATGTTTCAGTACTGAAGCTAATAAAGCTGCGCTTAACAAAAAG
The DNA here is from genome assembly GCA_025563575.1 of Acacia pycnantha. Classification (NCBI taxonomy): domain Eukaryota; kingdom Viridiplantae; phylum Streptophyta; class Magnoliopsida; order Fabales; family Fabaceae; genus Acacia; species Acacia pycnantha. Next base: position 215,236 of record JAMWYP010000238.1, on the reverse strand, counting down.
CGCCACTTTATTTACACATTCGGGCTTTTAAATAGGGCTTTACCGACCTTTTTAACAAATCTAAAGCCATACTGTGCCCTAAATAGGCCAAAGCCATAGGCGCTTGATAGTGGCCTGGCCTATTCCCACCCCTAAGTAAGACAAACGCTTTCTCAAACACTCTAAAGACGATGACATACAATTCACTAGGCGTTTTTTCTTTACGTGCAAGAATTCCTCTGCAATTGGGCAAACATGTTTGGGTAAACGCTTACCCAAACATGCAGGTACTTTGAATCTCGAAAACGGGTTGCAATTTTTATTTTTTTAAAGAATTAGTTATAAAATTGGAAGATTATTGGAAAATAAATTGTAAACTATCTAAGTTTCGTAAATCATGAAAGTCAGTTGTAAAAACTAATGACCTGTTTGGTTTCCTGTATGTTTTAAACTATTTTTGTTTAGTAGAACAAAAAATACAAAATACAAAAAAAAATGCTTGAAAATGTGTTTTGGTTATATGTTTTAAAAAAATAAAGAAGTTAAAATTTATTCTACAAAAAATTAGAGCATATTTTTTTATGCTTTGCTGTTTTTTGTTTTACAAAATTAAAGAAAATGTGGAAAGCATCTATATCATATATATATATATATATATAGTATTAAGTAGGATAAAGGAACTAACCCTTTTCCCCATAAATCATACTCCCTCCCATCCTTACCATAGAACTTATCAAATGGTTGATCTTGGCCCTATATGTGTGTGTCAATGTTTTTAATTTACCTCTATTGCTACTCTCTTAACAATAATTTAGGACTCTAGGAGGATAAGAAAGAAGGGAATTAAAGAAGATGAGGTGTTTTAGAAAATATATGTTATAAACTAATTTAACTAACTTTCTTAATTTAATCAAATTAGGTAAATATTAAAATTAAAAAGAGAAAGAGAGTATTAGTTAAATATTCGAGGTTAAAACAAGCAATTGTAGCCTCTCACAGACCGCAGTCATTAATTGGAAAAAACCAAACGAACCAATTAGGGTGGTGGCCAGACTGCTACAGCGATATCTAACAGTCCAACGAGCTATTGTAGCCTCTCACGGACCACCAGTCTAATACTGACACATCAATTATACATTCCATTTCTTAAAACAAACATCGCAAAATTATCCAAGCCAATAATAATGGATCACGCAGGACAAGGTCGCCACATCATTTTCACGTAATCACATCAACCATGAAATCAAGACTCTGTCAACATGAACGAACCGTACTATTCACAAACCGAAGTACGTACTAGTCAACCTCTAGTTCCCTTCATAGGAAACTACTACGTACGAACAAAGCAATGTAGTTTAAAACCTATCAGTCTCAACTGACACGAACAGTAAGCATGATATGGTCCGAGGGGCGACTACTTTTCAAATGAAGTTTAAAGGAGGTGTCAAATTTTGACCATGCAAGAGAAGCACGTGGTCAATGTTTTCAAGAATATAAGCATGCAAAACCAAGCTTCCTCATCAGAAATCGTTTCATTGCAGTTCATAAAGCATTTTATCTCAAAGAAAAGCGAATAGAAAGAAGAAGAACAAAGAGGGGGAGAAGGACAAGAAGAAGATGGGGTAGCTTTGCCAGAAAAACTCTTTTCTTCTTGATACTTGCAGGTAATTTTGTACCCTTAATTGAATATAAATGGGAGCATTTGGTTGAGTATGCTTGAAGTAGAAGGGGTATAAATAATTATAGGCCTGTTTGCTTATAGAAAGTCCTTATTCAATTTCAATTCTAAACTCTTACTTACATCTTCTAACATCCTAAAATTGCATTGTAAGAACAAATTATGCTTTTTAATTTGCTCAACTTAGTTGAATATACTCTGCCTTTTACTTGACTATATACTCTTGCAGTACTTAATATAAGGCATAATTGACTTTTTTGAAAAGATTATGGAAGTTAAATAAATTACTTTATAGTATTGATATTTATCTTTTTTGCATACCAATTTACTTTGTCTGACTAATAAAGTGATATATAATCCAACAATACATGACATTGCTATGATTAAGTAACTTATTTAGCTTCCTTAGTCTCTTAAAAAAAATATATCTTAAATTAAGGATTGGAAGAGAATTTAATATAGTGATAATGATACTTTGGCGTGCTGCTGGGTGGCAAAAACTCATAATTGATTTGCACCGTTTCCCTTTTCGGCGGCGCTTACCGTTCCATTTTTCCAGGCACAACATCTATATTTTTGTCTCATACAATGTATATAGGACCAGACTTCGCATAAGGTAAGGTCTTTTAAAGTGATTTTGTAGTGCAAAACTATTAAAAAGAGCACATAGATCTGCATCGTCTGAACAGATAACATACTGTTGAAAATAACTACAATTTTTAATTATGTATGATCATTGCTTTAATATAACAAGGAGTCAACTTTTACAATTTCTAATTTTCTCTCTCTGATCATAACAATGTCTCATCGTTATGAGAATTTCTTTAATATATGTTCTTGAAGTGTAGTGAGAATTAATGTGTTGATGAATGTTCATTTTGCTGTATAGATCTAAGCCTGATAATTTGGAACTTTTCAAATGCGCTCCGTAGCATGTGCCGACACAATTTATATTATCATTGATCAGATTCACACCCAAAAGATAATATGTTGTTGATCCCTTTACTAGTGTAGATCCGATGTCTACATATCTCTGAGAGCTTATGAGACCCAAAGTAAAATATCTTGTGAGGATCTAGAAATTCTATGAAGGGATTAGTTACGAAAAATTGGCTTAAATAGTTTTAAATCCATTTTGTGGATTTTAGAGCCTATTTCCCGGAAATTTAAGGAAAAATAGTTAGAAGATAAATTTTGACCACGAAAATTTTAGAGTCGATATTTTAAGGCCTAGAGAAGCTAATTGAGGAAGAAAAAACCTTATATGGAATTAAGGATTTATTTCTAACACCTATATAATGTTTGCAATTAAATAATTAAAGGACCAAGTTGCAATAAAAGATTTATTGAGGGACAAAGAAGTTTCTCTCAGCTGATATTCACTCACTCCACCCTAAATATTCGGTAGAAATAGGCACCTACAGACTCATACGTGTAGTTTCCTATAAATTATCTGCCCTCCTCATTTCTTAAATTCCGTTCGGCCAGTACATATATAAAGGAATCACACCCATCCCACTTTTGGATAGTTCACTCATGTTTTGATAGAAGCACACACACACATCATCCGCTGGCAACGATGGTGATGAAAGCAAGAGACACCAGCAATGGAGAAGGTGCTGCTTGGTGATGAAGACGATGGAGGGAAGGAGAAAAATGGTGGAAGTGGATGAAGATTTTAAGATCCCAGGTCTAAAGATGATGATAATGGTGTTGCAACACTTTTCTTCATTCTCACTTGTGTCTCAAGCTTCTAGTATGAAACTAACCAGGTAATTAAACCTAGACTAAACTAATTGCCTCGGGGTCAAATTACAATTTACCACAAATTAAAATGCATACAATGCAAATAACTCGGGATCGTTCTCTTATCAAGGAGCCTTTTATTTTGAATTCCTAGGTTAAACTAAGTGCTAAAAACATGGTTAGAAAAAGGGTTTTGAAATTGATTTTCTCTAAACTAAAATTCATAAAAATATAAAGAAACTAATTCTATTCTTTTTGGTATTTTTGGAAAATAGTGAAGGATGTTTTTGGATTTAAAAGGGATTAATGATGAATGCTCTTGGTAATGAAGAAGATGGCTATCATTGCTTTTAAAAATATATATGGGGGTTAAACTTTCATTAAGTCTAAAGAACAACCTCAAGATAACACTTGAGTCCAATAATCTCAATTAGTAGTAGCTCCTACAAATATAGCAAACTACTACCTCTTGAGATATTGTTAAAATCCACTTAATGTGTAATTTAAATTGGGATGATACAAATTTTTCTTCTCAATTAGAATATTCTAACGAACCATTCAAAAGCTAAAATCAACTATGATTACTAATCACAAACATGACAGCAAGCATAATTTTATCAAGCTTATAAAGAGATATAGAAATATGAACTCCAAAATAATCATCCAATTAAAACTACAATAACCAATCCACATGGACACATAACAGCAATCCAAGTCTCACAACTAAATAATGATAAACCTAAACAAGGAAATCAATCGATAATCTAAGCAAAGATTGAATTAAATAACTCCCCTATTGAAGCACAAATACTCAAGCCACAATTCTCCATCACCAAGAACCAAAAGGTTTAGCTACACATAGCCATGAGACAAAATCCAATACAATCTGGAAGCAAATCAGCCATGAGAACAAGCCTCGCCGGAATCTGGAATTTTCTAGCCGGAAAATTCAAGAACTCGCCGGAAAATTCTATTCTGATCTCTGAAGTTGCTGCAACGCAAAACAGTCCTCCCAAGCTCGATTTCTGACAAAACCGAAGCAAGTCCAAGCTCCCCATCAACGCGTCTCAGTCTCCACGATCTGAAACTCCCCAAATCCGGCCTTCTTCTGCGGTGGTGAGAATGGTGGTCGCTGGAAAAGAAGGTGTCGGTGAGGGTGAAGGTGAAGGTGAAGGGAGGAAGATGAAGGGAAAGAAGAGAAGAGGTCGAAGGTGATGAAGGTCCGATTTTGTTGGTGCACTTCTTATAATTTTCCCAGTCCTCAAAACATTAATTCTAGCCCTTAAAAATCTCAAATTTCCTTCAAACACCTCCATTGCAAGATTAAACACAATGTAGCATCAAAAGTCCAAGAAATCAATTGCATGAATAATTAACAAATTATGATGTGTATGGACTGGTCAAGGCCCATTATCTCAACCGACCCATGCAGATCTAAACCGCAAGACCTATTCAATGGGGAGGTTGCCGAGACACGATGACACACGATGATACACGATGCGTAAGATCTAACTCGCCAAGACACGCTATAAACCCTAAAGGGAGGCTCTCTCCGATCGATCATCTACGATCTAGCTTCATCTTACATTCTCTCCTATCTTCTATCTTCATCTTCTACGATCATCTACACGGTCTACGCTCCGGCTAATCACATACAGCCGTCACAGAGCATACGACCACCCCCTTAGGCTAAATGCCTCCATCAATACTCGAACTACGTGGACTTTGATCCCTCTTCAGGGTACGTAGGCCCTAGGAATCACTCCTAGGTCAAGTCCCCATCTACACCAACATCCTAGCCCCCTGTGACTAGACAATCACGTGTTCTACATCGAACAGTGGCGCCGACCGTGGGGACTCGATAAATTTTTGATTCCGCGACCAAAATGGTCAATAATTCCAATTCACAAGCACACAGCTGATTTAAGAGTTTGCTTATACGAAATCAAGGAAATGGCATAACCAAAGAGGAAGCGCACACATGATAGCGGCGTAGAAGAGAATTCGTGGAGAATAATTTGTCGCGATTAGGTTTACAAAAGCTAAGCCTCGATGATGTTCACTAGACGCTATGGCAAGACCTCGAAGATGAGATTCCCGCTCTTCTGAGTCTATTTCCAAGTAAGCAACGAATCCGCAATCACGTCTTCTTCGGCTTCTCCTCTCCTTCCGACCTCTCTTTCATGGAAATTTAGTGTTTGGACCAATAAAGCCAAGAAGGACAAATTGAACAAGTATACGGCGGTCACTTGGTGACGAGATCGTTGTTAGCAATGAAATTCTTATGGCCTAATTCTTACTCGCTAACACGCCGGTCTCGGGCCGGAATCCAATGTCGGAACGCCTCACGATCTGCCGAGATGATTCATTACTATCCAATGTCGAACACCTTAGGATCACCGAGATGCCGAAATGCTTCATTATTATCAATGCCGAGATGCACAAGGAGCCGAGATCTATGAAACCGGCATGCATGGAGCCGAGATCATTAAAGTTGGCATGCAAAGGAGCCGAGATCGATGAAACCGGCATGCAAAGGAGTTGAGATTATTGAAGTCGGCACGTCGAGAAGTCGAAATCCTGGGAAGGGGCCAAGCAATTGGAAAGTCAATACATGGGTTCGTAACGTGTAAGGCCTTGTATAGGGACTCGCCTCGCCAACGTCTCTCCCAGCCTTCCAAGATATATCCGTGATAAGATCCTCGCTAGATGCAACCCTCCTCCCTAATCCGGTTAAGGACTCCGATTAAAGAGGTGGTAGACGTTTTACTCGGTAGAAGATGAAATGCTAAGCTAGCGAATTTATCGGACAACTCTATTCCCGTTTTGAGAGGAGCTTTCTAAAATTGCTAAGCATGTAGAATGTATCGGACAACTCTATTCCCGTTTGGAGAGGAGCTGTCTACACCATATCGTCAACTCTATTCTCGTTTGGGGAGGAGCTTTCTCTGACGATGTTAAATCGGCAACTTCACAGGTTCATTTTCTATTAAACTTCTGGATTGAGTAAGTCCTTGAAACTCTTAACATCTTGACACCATATATAGTTGATTTCGGTGTAATGATTCATGCGATTCATGCTAGTATAAAATTTAAATGGCATCAACTGTGACTGATGGGTGTGACTCGTATGATTCTGCTTAGACTCCATAAATCTGAGCCTTGGGAAGAACAGTTAAATATAACGTAGGCCCACAAGCTGTTTGATTTAATTACTCTTCCAAATCTTCAGTCTTGAAATATCTCGATATCTGGATACATTGAAATTCAATGTTTGATAATTCATGGGAGATATTTTGTTTTGCTACATTCATTTCAAGGAGGTTTTAAAGAACGGAATTTTAGTTCTTTCGATCCTTTTCGAGCAGTTGGGGCCCAGAAACTGATGGGCACTTAAAAAGAAGGAAACATATCTACTGAACAAAGTAATGGCAGCTCAACTGACAAATGCATCAGGGCACGCGAGTTGAAGGGTCATGTAGTTATTTGCAGTCATTGGCTACAAAGTATTTTGTATTATTGGCCTTATTGTGTGACCATCCATCCTTTATTGACAAAGTTATGCCTCCATCATTTTATGAGTTGAGTTTGGCAGAGCTTTTGTATATACGATGATTTTTGTGAAAGGGGAAAACTAACACCTGTCGTATCTGCTGCCTCTGAATTGAGAACTGCATATGATGTGGTTGATGTAATGAAACAAAACCTCTGAGTTTCTTGGAGCGCCTCCCTGATTAAAAGCTTGTTTTGATTTATCCGGAGGATACAACTTAATTGAGTTAGTTGGTCACTTTGACGTGGCTTGCATCGTTCCATTCTTTTTAAAAGCATAATGGAAGGTGAAGAATCATTGGAGAAAATTTCTCCTGAAGTCAAAGCTAATGGCCCACATGCAAATAAAAAGTTTACTGATTCTTTGAAGAACGTGGGTGCAAGAAATAAGCTGCTACATATTGAAGAGAATAGGACAAAACCAGATTGGAAGCAAAGGGAAGTTACCACATATACCTTCGCCTCCATTCTCGAAATTAAATTGTCAAGGTAAAGTTCCAATTCATTAAAGCTTTTGGCGTTTGTGAATGGTAAATTCAATTAAATTGTGTGGTGGACTTGGAGGAGGTGCTTTCTCAGGGAGCATATATGCTTGTGTACAACAAGTTTATTGCCAGGCCATCAGGTTTTCAAACCACGGAATCATCACGAAAGGAAGAACAAACGGTAAATGAGAAGCTGGACCAGCCCGTGATTAGCAAGCTGAACTTTTGCAAACAATAATGTCTGGCTTTCACAAGTGCATTGGAAGCTGTTTCAACCAATCAAACATAGTTGAAGGAGAAATTGTTCAAAGTTCCCTTCTAACAAGGTAACTTGGCTGTATTGGATGAGGGCCAAGCAGCTCCATGCCTTAGTTATTAAACTTGGGTTTAAGTTTAATTCATTACGTGTTAAATGCTACAATGGATATGTATGGAAAATGTAGGGAAATTAATGTTGTGCTAAATTTATTCCCCTGACACATTGGGAGGTACTGGTACAAGAGACTTCACCTCAGGTTTAGGAATCTCCAAAACATCTATCAGGAAAATCTCCCAAAGAACATATACCATATTTCTTCTTTGCAAGACACCATCCACTTGAAGGCAACCACCGCCAATCATATAGAAGAAATCAAAAATGAAAATTTTTATCCTCAAATATTGAAGAGGATAATTGTCAAATATCAATGAAGGCGAAGGCGGACCCCGATTACACCAAATCTGGTTAAAATCCCGGCTCCGTGTAAAAATTTGAAGGCGGACCCCGGTTACACCGAATCTGGTTAAAATCCCGGTTCCGCGTGAATTTTTGAAGGCGGACCTCGGTTACTCCAAATCTGGTTAAAATCCCGGCTCCGTGTAAAAATTTGAAGGCGGACCCCGGTTACACCGAATCTGGTTAAAATCCCGGTTCCGCGTGAATTTTTGAAGGCAGACTTCATACACCGAATCCGGTTAAAATCCCGGCTCCGTTGAAGGCGGGCCTTGGTTACGCTTAATACGGTTAAAATATAGGCCCCGTGTAAAGAAACTCTCAGTCGAGAGCATTGATTCAATCTCCTCAAATTGCACTAATAACAAAGACATGAACGAAAGAGCAAACCCAGGGTCACTGAACCCGGTTGTAATTCAAATACGAACTGAAGAATGAAACCTGGCTTTTCAGTTGGAGGGAGATGTCTCCGTAGAGCTATCGCAACCCGGACGCTTCCTAACTTACTCCAGGATATCAAGCGGAACTGTCATGCCGACCTTGATCAGGTCAAAATGTTCGGACGCTTTGGTGAAAAACCAAACCCGGGCAGGTGACAACTTCCCTTTATCCTAGGATGACCCGGTCAACGAACCTGGAATTATACAAGGCAGTTTGAATACTGACCCTCACCACTTTACGGTTTCAATACCGGATGCACTTTCGCAGATTCTGCATATCACATCTATGACCCTGGCCCGGTCACTTAATAGTACTCCAAAACTAATGCGAGTTCACTATATTAGTTCATCGTGGACACGGATGAAACTCTACATAAATGCTCGAATTGTTTGGGAAGTGAACAAACTTTCATTAATGATCAAGTCAACAAAGTTTCAAAGCAAACTCGGACTACATGTCTGGGGGCAATTCAATCAGAATACAAGTAACTCCGAAGTTTTTTGAAACTCGGATAGACACTTTACCAAAATTAAACGAGTGGTAGCAACTCCGATATGATATCCGGATTCAACAACAGATCCACCCCTAAGACCCGCAGACTGGACTACTGTGTCGGGGCAATTATTATACAGTTGTCAATAACCGGGATTTTGCAAACTCGAAAAAGCATTCGAAATGAGCAAACTAAACGATTTGCGCACACGAGCAAGGGATCTTATGTCTTCACATACAACCCGGATGAGCTGAACATATCTCGGCCAAATCTGTATTTCACAGTCAACCAAACAATTAACCTCGCAAATCGAGACACCCGAACTACCGAGCTTGGGGCATCTGTTATGGACCCGGTCAAGGCCTATTATCTCAACCGACCCATGCAGATCTAAACCGCAAGACCTATTCAATGGGAGGTGGCGAGACACGATGACACACGATGACACACGATGACACACGATGAGACACGATGCAGAAGATCTAACTCGCCGGCACACGCTATAAACCCTAAAGGGAGGCTCTCTCCGATCGATCATCTACGATCTAGCTTCATCTTACATTCTCTCCTATCTTTTATCTGCATCTTCTACAGATCATCTACAACGGTCTTCGCTCCGGCTAATCACATACGTACCGCCACGAGCATACGACCACCCCCTTAGGCTAAACGCCTCCATTAATCCTCGAACTACGTGGACTTTGATCCTCTTCGTGTACGTAGGCCTTAGGAATCACTCCTAGGTCAAGCCCAATCTACACCAACATCCTAGCCCCTCGTGGCTAGGCAATCTGTGTTCTACACCGTAACAATGACCATTTTACCCCTAATTACATTTAATTCAATACAAATGTCCCTAACTCGATTAGTGCTTAATCATGCAATAATATCCCAGAAAATGCATTAAGAATCCCAATTTTACTAAGAAAAATCATCTAAAAATATGGTTTGATCACCGGTTCAGCATGGAAACCCACAAATTAGTTGGTAAACCGGTCTGGTCCTAACATCAACCCAGTTCACCTTTATTTTATTTATTTTTTTAAAATTTTCTTTAGAATTTCATATTAATAACCTTGAAATCTTCAATTTCTAACTAGGTTTGTGTAATACCCTAAAATTTGAATTAGGGAAAATGTCATAATTATCTTATTTTCTAAGGTAATTTCTAATGAAATTAGAGGGATTAAAGGGCCAAAATTACTAAAATGTCCTTGTGAGGTATTAAAAGGCTAAAAATGTATTTTAGGTTTATATAATGCCCTAAAATACTGTGATAAATACCAAAAGGAAAAAAATAATTATTAAAAATTAGAGAGTATGTTGTCTCTAGTTTAGACAATTTTGGGATTTATTTCCTGGTAATTGGTGAGGGAAAATTAAAAGTATTCCGGATCATTGTTGACCCCGTGATTTTTAATATTTAATGTAGAACATAAAATACTAATATAAGTCCAATTGTTATGAGGAAATAATTATTTATAAATAATAAAATTATCAAAAATTAGTGGGGATTAATTAAGTAATTATTGGCTAATTACTTAAGCATAAATGAATGAAAATTCAGAGATAATTATGTAAAACCATAAAATTAGTGGTAAATGGCTAAAAATTAACATAAATATATTTTCTAATTAATTGGAAAATATGAAGGAAAATTGGTGAGATTAAGTATTTTTTAGCCTAAATATAAGTATGGGCCAATAGGAAAATTTTGTAAAAGTTATATAAAAAAATTATTAAATTATATAATAATTAATCTAAAATAAAATAAAAATAAAAATATATAAATGTGTGTGTGAGTGTCGACATCTTGTGGAATAAGAAGAAAAACAAATAAGAAGAGTGTAAATAATAAACTCTTAGTTAAATATTAATTAAAGTAAAAGGTAAAAAATAAATAAACACCGATAGGAATCGGATCCTATCCAGAAAACTATGAACAAAATTTCTAGAGTCAGAGTAAAATATTACTGAGTGGATTTTTATCTCGAATTGGGCTGTTACTGAAGTCAATTCCAGATCTATAGGAGATTCTAGTAATAAGACGAAATAGGAAAATCTGAGAAAAAGGCAGATAGTCATAAAATTAGAATTTGAACAAAATAAATCATAACTCAACATCTGGGAATGAGTTGAGAATTTCCTGGACATATTTGGAATCAGTGAATTTTTGTCCGAGATTGATGATTTCGAAATTCGCTCCGTGAACCCACGTTTTTCGAGAATCTTCTGTTTGAGCACGAAATGCCCCGAATGAGATCAAAATTTAGTTAGTCCAAATATTTTGGAAGAGGAAGAAGAGATCTTCATGGATCTCGCTCCCGCACTCGTGTCCCTTCAAGATTACGCGATTCGACACCGAACGGGGAACTTTTCGGGCCGGAGGCAAAAAGCAAAAGTAGTTTGGTGACTCATCTTTGCTTGGAGGAGGGGCTGGACGTTTTTGAGTGTTGAGTGGCCAAGAGTGATTCATCTAGAAACCCTAGAATGCATGGTTGTTATGGAAGGGAAAATTACAAGTTTGGGAAGTGAAAATTACCAAGTTGGACCCAAAATTCTTCTAAAAATAGCCATGCATTTCTCTTCAATTCTTCACACCAAATTCCCTTGTGGATTTCAAAATTAGAGAGAAGTTTTAGAGATAGAAGCTCTGGAGAAAAGCTGCAGCGAAGCTCTGAGTAAGTTTTTCGGTACTTAAGCTTCCGTAGTTCTTTCGGTAGTTAGAGTAGAAATGCTATATTAGTCTTTAATATTCCAAGTATGATTAGATATCATATAATAGGGTATTTTAGTCATGATTTCAAAAATCATGGTGGGTCGAAGTTCGCAAAATTTTGGAAGATTAGAGTTAAAATAGCGAAGCTCGCGAAATTCCGCCGATTAGAGCATCAGGCAAAATGGTAATTTTTACCTAAAATGCTCATATGATGTAAATCATTAATTAATATGATTTATATTTCGAAAACTATGTTGGAGTAGGAGTTATGTTGGAATTTTGGAAGATTAGGGTCAAAGTAACGAAGTGCCACAAATTCCGCCGTTTAGGGGGTCAGGGGTAAAATAGTCATTTTGACTAAAAATGTCTGTCGTAATGATAGATCCTTAACAAGTACGTTGTTATGTTGATAGGATATCCCCGATTACGCTTTGACCAACCGTCGTGCCGAAATGCCGTAAAACGTCAACGAAGGCACGTTCATATACCGTAACACTAACTTTGATGGTTATTGTATGCATATATGTATATTGTCTCTGTCATGCCTGTACTCGACCGTACTATTGTCTCATCATGCATGTACTCGACCGTACTATTGTCCGTACTCACTGTACTATTACCCGTACTCCAACCGTACTATTATTCGTACTGACCGTACTATTGTCTATACTCGACTGCTATTATGCTGTCTCGTACTCGACCGTACTCTTGTCTGTCATCCGATCAGTATTGTTTTTGCCATACATATTCGATATGTATACCCTATGTCTGACCGTAGTAAATGTTGCCAAAATTCTATGAATGTCCTGGTTTACATATATGGTGTATATAAACATGAGGTTAACCGTTACCTAGGGTTCGATGCATGGACTTCACTCTTGATATAGCTTCGTGGTCGGGTGGACCGAGGATCGAGGAGAAGGACAAGCAAGACGCCTAGGAGTCGCGTGAAGACTTCTTTCAGTATTACTTTGAAACACTCTTGTACCGCTATTTAAACAAAGAAGACATGCTACCATGGGTATTTTAATATATATATCGCTTACTCAATCGCTCCGTGCTCTACTCGATGTTTACAAATGATGTTTTAAAGAAAAAAATTTATAGTACCGCTTGTGAAAACGGGATGTTGCGTTTGGCCTTAGTCTCGACCCTTGACCTAGTACCCCGACCAGGTTCAATGGTTGGTCCGGTTTAACAACTTTGTAAACAAACCTCATCTATCAATGCAAAACACCAAGTAGAGAATCTAACCGTAAATTTTAAAAGTTCATGGAGGGTAAATACCATATGAATTTGTAAAACCTACAGAAGTCCATCGAATTTATAAAAAGACTGAAAGATACCATGAACTCATGGAGGATATGCAAATTCAGGTGAAATTACATTTTGGTCCTTAGTTTTAAATAAATAAATAAAAATAACCCTCACGGGAGGGCCACCTGCAAGTTGGTTGTCGGGCTAGCTGGCCACCGGTGGGGGTTTTTTTGGGGGGGGGTTTAAACAAAATTAATTTGAAAGTGAGGAGGTGGAGTTTGAACCCCGTACCTCTTAAATAGGGGCAGTGGCCCAACCAAATGGCTACTTGGCTCCTTTGATATATATATACAATAATAAATATATATATTCTTCTTAACATTTTTTCAATTGTATTTACAAATGAATGGTAATTCGTTTGAGGAATGGTAATAGTGCAATTTTTTTGGTTTTACAAAACATGCATCAAGTTGTAAAAAAAAGGGAACCCTGTAGAAAAAGTGGTAATTCTCGTTTGTGGAATGATAATTTTCGTTTGTGGAATGGTAATAGTGCAATTTTTTTGGTTTTACAAAACATGCATCAAATGGTAAAAAAAAGGGGAACCCTGTAGAAAAAGTGGTAATTCTCGTTTGTGGAATGGTAATTCTCGTTTGTGGGATGGTAATTTTCGTTTGTGGAATGGTAATAGTGCAATTTTTTTGGTTTTACAAAACATGCATCAAATGGTAAAAAAAGGGAGCCCGTAGAAAAAGTGGTAATTCTCATTTGTGGAATGGTAAATCTCGTTTGTGGAATGGTAATTTTCATTTGTGCAATGGTAGTAGTGCAATTTTTTTGGTTTTACAAAACATGCATCAAATGGTAAAAAAGGGACCCCAGAGAAAAAGTGGTAATTCTCGTTTGTGGAATGGTAATTTTCGTTTGTGAAATGGTAACAATGCAATTTTTTTGGTTTTACAAAACATGCATGAAATGGTAAAAAAAAAGGGAACCCGGTAGAAAAAGTGGTAATTCTCGTTTCTGGAATGGTAATTCTCGTTTGTGGAATGGTAATTTTCGTTTCAGGATTTGTAAATACAATTGAAAAAATGTTAAGAAGAATATATATATATTTATTATATATATATATATATATATATATATATATATATATATATATATATATATATATATGTATCAAAGGAGCCAAGTAGCCCAACCGGTTGGGCCACTTGCCCCTATGTGAGAGGTGGGGGTTTGAACCCCACCTCTTCACTTTCAAATTAATTTTGTTTAAACCCCCACCTCCCCCAAAAAAACCCACCTGGTGGGTGGCAAGATTTTTTAATTTTTTGATTTTTAAGGGCAAAAGGGTAATTCACGCGAATTTGCATATCCCCATAGGTCTTTGGTACCTCTCGCCTTTTTACAAATTCGACTGACTTCTCGGGTTTTACAAATTCAAACGGTATTTATTTGGAATTTTCCGTTTTTATAAGACTTGGAGGGTAATTTTAATGCTTTCATATTTGCCAATTTTTCAATTAAAGACACGTTTTACCTAAATGAATCTCGCAACATGGAGGGTGAAAGGTATATTAAATTATGTTTAGGCGTTTTTTTACCTAAATCAAATAATTCATTGGCTGAGAGTTTGATCTCAACAGTATATACAGCTTTTATCGTTTATTTATACAATAATGATATTGATCAGATGCAATTATCAGCATACTCAGTGCATCTATAAAATAAGATTTAATTGAAGTGTTGAACTAGACATTTTATAAAATAGGATAAGGTGAATGTCATATATAGTTGAGCTACAATAGAAAACTTCAAATGAAATTAATAAAGTATTACATGTCTTGCACCACTAAAATTGATAAGAAAAATTTCGAATATTTAAAATATTCAAGCCGACGTTATCATCGTGCTCAACTGGGAAAGGAAAAAAAAACTCCATAATGACTGAAGCTTACACGGCTTTAATAGGGATATGAGTGGGACAATTATGAATTAAGGTTATATATCACAGCACAATCAAATAGGATGTTTGGCTTTTGCACCGGCCAAAGAAAGAAAGTATTTCGTGAAAACGATAGCATATCAAACATCACAATACGACATAAATTTTGTAAGTATTATATATGTAACATCCCGTTTTCCAAACATTTTCCAAAAGCAAAGATAAATTTTTTTTTCATCGTAGAGAGCGTTGGAGTAAGAGTGAATCGATATATTGATATAAAATGCCCACTTGCTATTTACAAACGGTTCAACAACCGAGTGTATGTAGATGTGTCACACGTAGTGCATGTATTCAAAAGCACATAACAATACTCACAACATATCATCAAACTCTCAACCACGAATACGCATACAAGAAACATCGAGTTAGTGTTACAAGACGCGAACGCACGTGCTTCTAACACTACCTAAACATACGTAGACATAAAGTCATCTTCTATCACATATCCTACACCTAACACATATACGCATACGATAAACATCGCGTTAAGGTTACCCGACGCGAACGTACCTTCGTTGACGTAAGTAGATGTTTCTGGCGGAAACTGTACTTTCTGACGGAAAAGCGGTTTGTCCGACAATGAGACGTTGGGCAAGTAACGGCAGCAAACTAGGACTCGACGCCCTATACAAGTAATATCACTTTTATTAGTGATTTTCTACTATATTTGGCATTTTAGGTAAAAATTACCATTTTGCCCTTCTACCCCTAATTGGTGAATTTCGCCAAGCTTGTTACTCTAGCAAATTTTCTTCCGAAATTTTGCGAACTTCGACGCTACTATGATTTTCAAAAATAATGACTAAAATAGCCCTCCCATATGATACCCAATCACACTTGAAATTTAAAGGCTATTCTAACAAATTCGACCCTTACTTTTGAAAACTGCGAAAGCTTCAACTTTTCGGCGACCCGATCCCTACTATGTTTATACCTCTGCATATTTTTTCAATGCAAACAAGGCTTAAAACAAGAATAGGAATCTAGTCACCTACTTCCTAAATCTAACTAACAATTCTACTAACTTCCGAACTAAAGACTAAAGACTAAAGACTTACCCGTTGAAGACTTCTGCAGAATTTTCCCCAGAGCTTCTCTCTAGATTTCGGTTGGAGCTCTTCAAATGTGAGAAAAATGAAGAGGAGGGGAGGGGTATTTATAGATTTGGAGGAAGGGTTTCGGTCGTCGGATCAACTTTGTGAGGAGCGATCTGGGCCGTCAAACACAACTTTTCAAAAAACCCTTTTCTTCCTTCTTTCCTTTCACACTTGGCCAAAATCCAAGCCTCAAAATAAAGGGTTTGGCCAATGGGAGGTGACCATGTGTCACCTTCCGTAAGCTTTGAATAGTTTTCTCCGATCGATACCCGATTCGCGTGATTTCGGAAAAATCTCAAAATTCTGGATTTACAACTTTGAAGACATATTCTCACTTAGTATAAATGTCCAAGTTAACCTAAATTTTGATCCCATATAGGGCTCCAACAGTCCAGTTCGTCTTATTAGGAAAATGCACTAACGGTCTCGAATTAACTTCCGGAAGAGGTCACTTGAAGGTAAAAACTCATCGATCAATATTTTACCTTGACCCTGGAATTCCTATTCCTAGATCTCTAGATAGGATCCGTTTCCTAATTTTTAAATTACTATTCACATTTTTTACTTTAATTAATTATATTAATATAATAATAATCAACTTGCACAACTTGTTTTTCATTTCATTTTTATTATTTCTTTCTTCTCCTTTGGTCCAATATTTCGGCTGGACCTTCATTTAATTTTATAAATATTTATTTTTTCTCAACTATTTTTCTCCAAAATTTCCAATTAATTAGTAAACATATTTTTACTAATTTTAAAACAAAAACCACTAATTTTAGGGTTTTACATAATTACTTGTGAATTTCTTTTGCTTATGCTTAAGTAATTAGCCCCGTAATACCCTGATAAATTAAATAGCTATTTTTAAAAAGGTGAATATATGGTCTCAAAGAGTATGTTATATTATCTTATTTTCTAAAGGAAATTCAAGGATAATTATGTAAAGCTCCAAAATTGGTGGTAAATGGCTAAGAATTAGCATAAATATATTTGTTAGTTAATTGGAAATTTTCAAGAGAAATTGATGAGATTAAGTAATTTTAAGTCTAAATACAAGAATGGACCAATAGGAAAATTTTGTAAAAAATTATATAAAAAATTATTAAATAATTATTTTATATATTATTAATTAATTAATTAATTAATTAATCAAAACGAAAATTTATTAAAAATAATAATAAAAGGACAAAAATCTCAATTTGAGATTTTTGATTAAGACATATGAATATTTTATTATATAATGAATAGTAACATAATAAATAGGAAACGGATCCTATCTAGAGCACCGTGAATAGGTTTTCAAGTCGAGGTAAAATATAGATCGGTGGATTTTTATATTCGCTTAGACTTTTCCGAAGTTGATTCCGAGGCGGTAAAGCATTTTCCTAATAAGACGAAATAGGGAAAGATGCGATAGGCGACATTTTGGATGCGAAGAAAATAAATTCTAACTCAACATCTAGGAATGAGTTTGAAATTATCTCGGACATATTTGGAATCGGTGAATTTTTGTCCAGAGGTTGATGATTCGGGATTTCAATTCAGTATCGTCACGCTTTCAGTAAACTTGCATCGACTTTTGGAGCCCCGGATGGAATCAAAAATTAGTTTAACTTAGACATTTCTAATGAGTAGGAAAATATCTTCAAAGTTGTGATTCCGGATTTTTGAGATTTTTCCGAGATTACGCGATTCGATTACCGATCGGAACTTTATCTCCGCACAAGTTCATAAAGCAAAGCATCACATCACATTAATTGATGTGACAAACCACCAACTAAGGGGAGAGGATGGTTTGGACAAGTGGCATGGTGAGGATCTTGACATTTGGCAAAGTGCGATCCGATCGGTCCAGAATCGCCCGACAAAGTGTGAATAGTGCACACAACTTTCCCTATAAATAGGAGGCTCTCCTTTGCATTCTTCACACCAAAACCATTTTCTCTAGTTGAGCTATCCTAGAGAGAAGTTAGAGAGAGGTGCTCGGAGGAGGAAGGAGTCAGGGGAATTTTGCGTGAAGCTCTGGGTAATTTTTCCGGTCTTTAGTCTTTAATTTTTTCGGTAGTTTTAGTAGTAATGCTAGATAGATCTTTAGTTTTATTTTAAGTATTAAATTCGAAAATCATGGTGGGCTCGAGTTACGGCAAAATTTTGGAAAGTCAAAGCCAAAGTAACGAAGTGTTGCGAAATTCCGATGACAGGGTATAGGGGCAAAATGGTAATTTTTACCTAAAATGCCGATTATAATGCCAAATCACTAATGAAAGTGATATTACTCTTATAGGATATCGAAACTCGGTTCTTGCCGTTACGTTTGCCCGACGTCTTGTTTCACGTTTTTCCGTAAAAAAGTACGTTTTCGCCGAAGTACCTAACGTCGTCAATGAAGGTACGTTCGTGTACTTGTAACACTAGCTCGATGAATTATTGAATGCATATATGTGATGATATGTTGTGTGAATAGTTTGATGCGAAGGCAAGGCTAGTCTATGTGGGTAAGCCAAATAGTCGCCGTAAAGTCGGTGAGGCCCCCATGATAGACACTTACCTGGTCATTCTATTCAGTGCTACATGCACCGTGTCTATGGAATCGTACATAGATGCACAGTGTCTATGGAATCGTACATAGATGCACACAGTGTCTATGGAATCGCACATAGATGCACCGTGTCTATGGAACCGTACTTAGATGCATCGTGTACATGGAACCGTACTTAGATGCCGTGATCAAAGGAACCGTACTTGGATCACTATTACGCTTTTACGGAGTTATTGTTATGATAATGCCGTATTGTTTTCCTATATGGATCGCTGCTTTGAAATTCTAGAAATATTTGTTACGCATATGTTGTTTATAAGCATGAGGTTAACTGCTACCCGAGATCCAATGTGGTAAATTGGATCTCACTATAGCTTCAGTGTCCGGAGGCCGAGGGCCGAGGAAAGAAGCAAGCGCACCACGTAGAAGATCCAGTTGAAGATTTCTTTTCTTGTATTATACCTTTGAACCACACGGTTCTTGTACCGTTGTTGTATCCAAATGGACTTACGGCATTTTATACATACATATCGCTTACTCAATCGCTCCGATGCTTCTACTCGATTATTTAAAATGATGTTTGGATGAAAAATAAATATACCGCTTTTGAAAATGGGATGTTACAAGCCCAATATTACTTAATTACTTAATCATCACAAGTTGATAATTTTCTTACTTTGAACACCTCATTACCATCATACTCTAGCATTAACATTAGCATTTCCATGTCTCTTACATTATTTGATAATTTGTAAGGGCATTATGGTCTTTATCACTTTTGGACCTTCTTATACAATTTCTCCGAGTTCATGATTTATTAAATTACCACAATTAGTGATAATATTCTCCCATAATTTACTTGATCATTTTCTGCCTTTTAGGATTTTTCATAAATTCCTAAGTCTTTTACCCTTATTAGGGGTATTTTGGTCATTTGGCACTTTGGCCCTTAAATTCCCGATTTCCTACGAAATTCTACTTAGAAAATAGACTGTATTTATACAAGACCGTAGATTGAAATTTCACTTATCGAAATATCTAACTTTTATTTATAATATTCCGGATAAATATCCTGGTATTACATTTCTCCCAGTTAAATAAAATTTCGTCCTCGAAATTTACGCGTATCTCGAGAAATAACTTAGACCTTTAGTCTAACCCTTGTCCATGCATACTTACTTAGCACGCATCCCAACATTCCAACATCGCTTCTTTCCAACCTGGTACTTGGTTACATACAGGACTCACATGTCCATTCTTCGTACTATCCACTGTTGCACTAACCGCACTCGGACCATACGCTCCGGATACTTATACTATCAGAACATTCTTAGATCATTTATTTCAGTTGATCCGAGAAATCGTTTCGGCTTGATTATAAAGTTTTAATCATGTTTTAAGTTGATATATAGTATTTCCGTGGTGTCAAAACACCGCGTACTTTATATATATATATTGCTTAGTGGCGCCCATAACACCGCGTACTTTAGTGTTTTAGCGTTTCCGTGGCGCCCATAACACCGCGTGCATAAGTGTTTCCGTGGTACCCATAATACCGCGTACTACACATTCATCACATCGTGTTTCGATATACTATATCCTCGTGGTTCCCATACACCGTGGCGATACCATATATCTCGTACTCATGGATATTGTGTCGTACTTCGATATATTATGCTCCCATGGTTCCCATACACCGTGGCAACATAAGATATCTAGTACTTAATAATACAATCGTGGTATGTTCTATAATCACTAAGAAACATGACAATTACTATCTATAGGTCATGTGTAGATTAGTTTTGACTTGAGAGGCTTGAGAGTGGTAAGTCATCACATTGTCATGCTGTAGCCTAGACATATCCCGATCCATTCCTATTGGTACCATTATACAATCTAATTGGATTTGGGATAACCAATTTCTTGGTATGATGACAAACTTCTTTCTCAATCTATGAAATCTTATCTCACGTCGTTGTTCAACATTAATGATTTGGTTTTCAACTTGTGAACTTTGTTTAAGTTATAAAGAATTCCTTATGAATCTGTGGTACTATCCCGCTAGATCCAAAAACTACACCTCTATATTACCATTTCTGGCTTATTTCTTCAAGTTGCCTTTTCAGCACTTTAATTTCGTTTGACGTTGTTTGGTATGGCGCTAATTTAACACAATCGAGATTATCGTTGACGTTATGAAGTAGTAACAAGATTTATATTATACTTGTAACTTGGTTCAAAACACGCTTTACAAGCTAAAAGCTCACACCTAATGGTGTAGCTACTATTACATCGTAAAGAAATATATTTTTTTGGTCCTATTTGGCTATTTATAAGGCATGTCATTAAATTTTTTACATGAATGTACAATTCAACCCCATTTATTATTGTGTAGATTGTTATTTTCTTAAAAATATATAGTTAAATAGGGGTAAAGTTGGAAAGTTGTTAACTTTTAAGATTGAGTTAATGAAGTTTAAGAATTTTCTTGGTCTTTGTGAAACTACTAGAAGTGTCTTATAAAAATGACCAGATAACTATATAGTACATAGAAAGGGCTTGAATAAGTGGCGGAACTCTTTAATGGCCAGTTGGGGCCTTGGCCGCAGCTGGCCTTCTAAAATCTTCTAAAATTTGTTAAAATATATGTATATATTATATGATATTTTATTTTAGCCAATAATTTGGTCCCAGCTAATTTCTTATCAAGGCTTCAGCCAGTGGCGGAGCCATGTTATGGCCAGCTGGGGCCTTGATCCCAGCTGGCCTTCTCTTATCTAATGTATTTATATATATGTGTTATATAATATTTTATTTTTGGCCAATAATTTGGCCCTAACTAATTTCATATATTTTCTATAATTATACTTTTTTTTTATTAGGACAATGTTTAGTTCATTACTCATTGGGTTGTGAGAGGAAAGTAAAATTCTTGTTTGAGAAACATACTGAAAATGTTAGTATCATCCTATATCCGACGCTATTCATCTTCTTTTTAAGGACTAAATAGGTACTTAAAATCACTTCTTTTCACCTAACTCATTTTTATGAAAGTTATTCTATGTATTTTTCTCTTTCTAATGAGGGTAATATTGTGCTAATTAGTGAAAATTTTGGGAGAGTCTTGAGTTTTGACAATAGATGACTATATATATGTAGAGGATGATTGATAGCTAATTTTAATCGGTTTGGATTTATTATTTGATTGTCTTATGATTTTATAATGAATTTCTCTTTAAAATATAGATTATTATAGGTTATTTGCTTAGCTGGAATTGAATCAGATTTGCATGTTTTTTTAAAAAGTATTTTTTGGGGTTCATATAATATATTTTTTTATTTTTTCCAATTATTTTGTTTTGAGGTAGGTGGAATGCACATTTAAGTGTTAGTTTTGTGGATTGAGTAGTACTATAATAATTAATATTTAGTGACAGAAAATACTAATTAACACTTACAACAACATATATTATGGGTCACCAAATTTGTTATAGGTTGAAAAAGATGAGTAAGGATAAACAAAAAAACATAGATGTGTGTTCTTTAAGAAGAAAATAACTTCAGAAAGTGATATTTCTAAAAAAAAAAAAAATTTATGAAAGTGATGCACCTTGTAATGAGTCTCCTTTCAAAGGCCATAGAATTTTTGTTTACTATATTATCTTTTGATTTATAATTGTCGGTTATTATTTATTTGTATTTTCAATGTTATGCGATATTATTTAGTAAATAGTTCAATATGTTTATTTTTTGGCCTGGACAAAAATAATTTCCTGGTTCCGCCACTGGCTTGAATGATGAAATGGATGTTTCACTTTTGGACGGTTAGGTTTTAAATTATACTGGCTAGTTGGACTTGTAGTTGAGTGTAATACCCGGATATTTATTTATCTAGAATATTCTATTGTGAAAAATAAATACCTATTCTTTATAGGTGAATATATGGTCTCAAAGAATGTGTTGTATTTATCTTATTTTTCTAAGATAATTTCTATTAAATTAGAAGGAAATAAGTCCTAAAAATACATTTATGGGTCATGAAATACCCTAAGAATATTATGATTAATCTTAAGAGGCAGTAAAATATTTATTTAAAATTAGAAAGTATGTTGTCTCTAATTTTGACAATTTAATAAATTATTTCCCTTGGAAATAAGAGAGGAAAAATTAAATATTATTTTGGGAACCCTAAATGACCCCATGATTTTTAATATAATGCATGGGACATAAATGATCAATGTCAGTGTAATAGTTGTGAGAAAATGATTGATCTTAATTAAGAAAATTATCAACAATTAGTGAGTGATTAAATAAATAATTAATGGCTAATTGTTTAATCATGAATCAAGGAGATGTCCAAAGTTAATTATGAACAACCCTTAATTAAATATTTGTGGTTAAGATTAGCATAAAGGATACTTGCTAATTAATCAAGAATGATTAAAGAAAGTGGATGAGATTAAGTACATAAAATCCCTAAGGCTTAAAAGATTACTAATCATATGATTTAGCCTCTATTTAAGCTTACTAATAAAATTGGACAAATTAAAGCATTAATCAATGGTTGGGATGTAACCTAATAAAGCAAGATCAAAGGTTTATAATTATTCTAGCAAATTAAAGTGCCTAAATCCATGTAATTTCTTATGGACCAATGGGAGAATTTGTAAAATTAATATAAGATAATTAAAATATAATATAAAGTAATTAAAAAATAAATAAAAATACAAAAAAAAGGGAGCTAGCCGAAATTATGGAAATATTGGGGAGTAATTGAGATTTTTATGCAAGTGGCAATAAACTAATAATAAAAAAATAGATATTTTGTGGAAAAAGCAAATAGGATAAATGAGAACCTATAGAAATTAAATCCTATCTTGAAATCCTTGGATTAAGTATTAAACATCTGGACATATTATGAACAAGTGAATTTTTGTCCCGAAGTTGGTGTTACCCGAAGTCATTTCCGTAACCGACGGCGTTTGTCCTAAAATGATCAGCAGGCTAGGAAATACCCTTAATGGGACCAAAAATTTTGCTAACCCAAATATTTCTAAAGAGGAAGCTTTTACCTTCAAGGATATGCTAAGGAAAATTTGAGATTATTTAAGATTACGCGATTAGAACACCGAACAGGGGACTTTATCGGTAGAAACTCCATAAAGCAAGAGATGACATCATATTGGATGATGTCATTTTTTCAAAAAGGGGAGGGGGAGGTCGGCATGGAGAATGGAGGGAGGAGATGGAGCCATCTCAAAAACCCTAGATCCAAGGGTCAAAATTCAAGAAGAAAAAGGTGATGAATAGTAAAATTGTTGCCTATAAATAGCCAACATCCTTTTGCAAAATTTCCTCACCAATTCACTTTCCTAGTTCGAAAATTTCAAGAGAGAAGAGAGAAGGAAGAGCTTGAGGAAAAGTAGCAAAGCTCTGGGTAATTTCTTCGGTCCCTAGTCTTAAGTTCTAGTTTTTAGTTCGGTAGTTATAGTAGAAATGCTAGCTTGATCTTTAATCTTCCAAGTATAATTTAGATATCATGTTTTAGGGTTAAATATGATATTTATTTCAAAAAATATGTTGGAGTTAGAGATATAGCAAAATTTTGGAAGATTAGAGTCAAAATAGCGAAGCTCTGGCAAAATTTAGTCGATTAGTAAAGCCAGGGGCAAAATGGTCATTTATGACTAAAATGATTGTTATGATGTTAATTATTGATAAATGCGATATTATCCTTATAGGATATCTGCGATCAAGTTCCGACTGTCAAACATACCGTTTTCCGTCAGAAAGACTGAATTTCGTCAACGAAGCTACGGACGCGTACAGTAACCCTAACTCTGTGATGCTCATATATATATATATATATATATATATGTGATAGATACGTTCATAGGCCGAGACTCTGTTTTGGGTCACTAATTATACTTACAGCTTTACACGGGTTATAGTATTGGTAATACCGTTTGAGTTTTCCTAGCGCTGAGGACACGAGTTGTTATCGTGGCACTGGGTATGTGCAGACATATGTGTGGGACTTTACATCTGTTGTGTGCTTATGTTTTTTCATTGTATTGATCATGCATCTACTGTGTGCTTATGTACTGATATGCTGCTGTATTGTTATGAATATTTGTCATCCATATACTGTCATATTTGAGCATGACGTTAACCTATAGGAACCTTAAGGGTTAAGTTTGAGCAAATAATATCCAAAATTTTTGTACAACTTGCATAATATTATATATTATAATTAATTAAAGTAGAAAATTGTGAATAGTGATTTGGAAATTAGGAAACGGATCCTATCTAGAGATCTAGGAATAGGAATCCCAGGGTCAAGGTAAAATATTGATCGGTGAGTTTTACCTTTAAGTGACCTCTTCCGGAAGTTAATTAGAAGCCGTTTGTGCGTTTTCCTAATAAGACGAAATAGGGAAAAATGCATATAGGTATATTGTTGGATATAAAGAAAATAAATTCTAACTCAATATCTAGGGATGAGTTTGAATTTATTTTGACATATTTGGAATCGTGAATTTTTTCAAGAAGTTGATGTTTTGAAATGCATTCAAACCGAACGCGTTTGGACACGTTTTCGAGAAAACTTCAACTGGACAGTTGGAGCCCTATATGGGATCAAAATTTAGGTTAACTTGGACATTTCTAGTAAGAGAGAATGTGTCTTCAAAGTTGTAAATCCAGAATTTTGAGATTTCTCCGAAATCACGCGAATCGGGTACCGATCGGGGAAATCGGCCATTAATAGGGCATAAAGTGGCAATTGTCACTATTTTTGGACCACTCCTAGGCTGCCACACAGCCCTTGTGCATGACGACCAGCCCCTCCATGGCCAAGGATTTTCCACCATTTTGTGTTGAATTTTCCATGGTTATAATCAAAAGGGAAAATTACAACTTTGGGCACAAAGTAGTTTGTGAAATTGCACAACTTGCCCAATCTTTTCCTATATAAAGGCATGAGGGGGTCTTGAAATTTCACACCACTTTCTCTTGCTTGGGCCGAAAGTAGAGAGAGGATTCTAGAGAGAGAAGCTCGGAAAAAATTCTCGAAGTCTTCAACTGGTAAGTCTTTCGGGCTTTGGTTTTAATTCGAAAGATAGTAGAATTTGTTAGGATAGCCTTTAAATTTCAAGTATGATTGGGTATCATATGGGAGGGCTATTTTAGTCATTATTTTCAAGAATCATAATTGCGTCGAAGTTAAGCGAAATTTTTGGAAGAAAAACCGTAGCTTGTAGCTTCAGGGTCTGGAGGGCCAAGGATTGGAGATAGGGACAAGTAGCACGCGTAGACTTCTGGCTAGAGATTTTCTCTTTTGTTTATGTATTTTTTTACTTTTGAAAACACTCGGATGAATGTACCATTATTATATTACACTATGGTTGATGTTTTGATTATAAATCAGTTACTCTTTTGCTCCGATGCTCTACTTTGATGAGAAATGGGAAAAAAAAAATTATTCTGCTTTTAAAAATGGGATGTTACATTGAGGCACCTGCATTCGTCCTTTCTTATTGTTGTAATCAATCCGAGGATATGTATATATTATCTACTAGAAGCAGTAATTTAAGGTTGATAATGTGGGAACTAATCGCAGCAATGACATATTAGTTACAACTTTCATCATCACGTAGAACAAAATGTCGTTTAAAATAAATTAATTAAAAGTAATAAATGCATAAGATATATAATTTATTTGTGGAAATACTGGGTGAGCGAAGGAATGAGTGGGAAAAGAAATGAACGAGAATAGATGGGGATAAAACGATATAGAGACATGTAATTCAATGAAAGAAAATAAAAGAAAGGAAAGAGTGTGTTAAAATTTCAGACAAAGAGAAAGTGCATCTTAAATATAGGACTAGTAGAGAAATTAATTAATAAGAAGTGACATAAATAAAACAGAATAAAAAATGTTGACACATAAAGAAAACACATACAACCTCTAGTTCTATATTAGAGAATTTAGAGAGTCTCGTTTTAGTCCAAAAAATAAGAGATTAATTATAATATCTTAGTGTCTCACTCTCGATATTGTGTCTTAAGGGCCTAGCTTTCTTATTGGTACATCGACTCGAGTGTGGTTTCGATGCGAATTATAACATCTTAGTGCCTTACTCTTGATATTATCTGCTTAAGACTTCTATTACCCCTCATGATTTTAAAACATCTCGAAAAGGGAAAGTATCTAGACCATTATAAGACATCTTTCGTTCTCTCTTCAACCAATGTGAACATCTCACTAACTACCAATATCTACCTTATTTAATAAAAAAGAGAAAATCCCTTTAAGGCCCAAGGGACCAAGAAAAGGTTAAAAAAGTCCCAAAGAAAATTCTAATGTTAAAAAGGTCTCCTTAACAACTTCTTTAAGTAGGGCATTGACAACTCCATCTATGGGGTTTAACAACTCCTTGGGATCTTTTTGACATCAGAATTTTCTTTGAGACCTTTTTGACATTTTTTGGGTCTCATAGAACCTTAAAAGGATTTTCCCAAAAAAGGGAAAATTCCCTCTTGTCCTTCGTTATATCACCAACTAAGGATAATAAATATCACCAACCCATCTTTATATATCAAGTGAATCTCCTACCTTTATGACCATCATAATATATATATATATATAATATTGGGAAAATCATGCATAATATAAGGATATTATTTTAACGTATACAAACAAGTTTATTTAATGTTACTATTAGCTTGTCCAAATTTTGCTAGGTAGTTAATACATTTCATCATTTTACTCAAATAACTTGTGTAGGTTTCGTGCATCACACAATATAATATCTTTTGGTCAAACAAATCACACACTATCTATAATTTTTTATTAATAATACTTTTTCCCATCAAGTAAACATTTTTTGTCTATCTACATTCATATTAATTGAGAGCATCAGACATTTAAATATGCATGATGAAACATGGTGGATTCCGATTCTACAATATAATGATACCGACTAGCCTCGACATTCTAGAAAATAAATTCGCAACAATATATTCACTAAAAATCATCATCCTCATATTCTGATTCTGGTTCTTGCATCTTCCAAGTACCATCTGGCTGCTGAACCAATCCCTTGTTTTGATCAATCCTCCAAGCCTCAGGAATATGATACTCATCCTTCAAAGCGTCCATACCTTTGTTCACAAGTGCAATGTCCCTTTTGACCTCTAAGTTAAATCCTCCTTTGCTCCCTTGTGTTCCTGCAACTCCATGTAAGTAAACCTCCAAATTATGCCAACTCTTCACATCCCCAGGCTGTTTTAAGAAGCTTGACTTCTGAGTATCAATCTCCAATTCTTCACCTACTTCTTTATAACCCAAAAATGGATGCCTTGGAACAATATCTTCTTCGTTACGGATTCGAAGTATCCGAAGATCCTTTAGACACGAGGAAAAGTCCTCAAAGTCGGAGTCTCCAACTCTTGGGCTAGCAAATACAATGGCTGTGACTGGACAAGCCTTTTGAGATTCATCTTCTCGGATGTTACATTTACTTGCGACTATGTCCACTGCATTCAGTGTTGCAAGTGCTGCTCCTAAACTGTGTCCTGTTACCGTTATGCTGATTTCTTCATCCTTATATTTGTTCACCAGTCTTCTAATCTCAGTCAAGACCTGCACAAGGAGAGATGATGAGTATAAATTATTTCTTTTCATGAGTAAAATATAGTGATGAGTTGAAATAACAATTAAGCCTAAAGCACATGTACGTGTACTCTACCTGAGTTCTTGCACTGGTTTTGGTGATGTTTGATTGTGATGATGAGTTAGTTGCCGTGTAAACAGAGTAAAAGCCTCGGTGTACTTTGCAATCAGAATCATCACCAAAAATGTAAGGAGCATCGTCCAAAAGGAACTGAACGTCTTTGATCCATTCCATGGCCCGCTGAGTTCCCCTCCAAGCGACTACGATGTCCCTCCTCCCTAACATGGCTTTGCCTTCGTCGGTGGCCACCGCAACATATCCTATCCAATTAGATTCTTCAATATCGTCTAATATAAGAAAATCGATCTCTGAGGTTGCATAGAGGAACTTCGTCACCTTATACTTGAAAGGATTTCCATTTTCCAAACCCACCTTGGAAAAGAAATCTCTTTTTCCATAACGACTTCTTCTAGCATACTTTGATATTTTATCAGAGTTAAAAGCATCATAAGTAGCTTCAGCCATTTCTCCATAGTGTATTATGTACCTACGGAGATTGATATCAAGTGGGTCTAACAAATCCTTCCAATAATTTTGGCCACTAAGTTCTCTCCAGTTTGTTGCAATGCTTCCAGGTCTGGCCGTCTGCTTTTTCTCTTCTTCATGTTGATCTGCCACCCTAGGAGAATTCATGGTTTTGCTTGCGAAGCTACCCATCTTCTTCTTCTTCTTTCTTTGCTTTTCTTTGAGATAAATTTCTTTATGAAATGCTATGAATTTGATTTGTGATGAAAAGCCTGCTCCTTTTTGCATGCTTATATAGTTGAAAGCCTTGACCACGTCCTTCTCTTGCATGTTCAAAGTTTTTGGCTGCGCTGAAACTTTAATTGAAAAGTAGTCGTCTTCTGACCAAATCATGATTACCGAGTCTGTTCAGACCGTTAGGTTTTAAACTTCATTATTTCTTTCGTAGTAGTTTCGTTCGAAGAACACTAACGGTTGACTATTACATACTTAGGTTTGAGTCATGCAGATGTCTTTTTTGTTTTGTTTTGTTTTGTTTTGTTTGTTTTGAAGTAATGCTTGCTTGGAGTCAGGAAGATTTCGGTTTCCAAATCAATTGTTGTGATAGAATAAACTTCGATATATGAATATTCAAAATAATAAGTAATGGAACTAAAAATATTCATAACATTATTGAATTTAATTTTGTTAGATTTATTTTAGATTCAAACACCAAGCATTATTTAATTTAATTATAAATAGTCTTAATTAACAGTACGCTTTCCCCCCTAAAAAATACTACTCCATCATGTCCTAAATATATGACCTATTTATCAAATACGGAGATATTAATGAAGCTAAATAAATTACCTAATTATAGTATATATGTCATTATCTCTCTTAAATAGTTCAATGTAAAATTAGATTATATATCAATTTATAAGTCAAACAAATTAATTTGGAGAAAAATAAAAAAATATAAGAGATGAAATAGAAAAAAAAAACTGATATTTTTGAGAGATGAAATGTAATTGATGTTTCAGTACTAGACTGTTAGGTTTTACTTCTATAGTGGTTCGTGAATGGCTACTTAGCTAAGTTGGACTGTTAGATTTTACTGTAGCAGCGGAGCCACCATTTTTCGTTTTGTTCTTTCCAATATCAGCTCGCTTGTTTTGACGTTGAATATTTAATTTTATTGAAAGACCTTTTCTTAATTGAGTTAAATTGATGATTTTATTTCTTCACATCATGTGTACTATATCTGAGTTACAGTGGTAATGTTTAAAATGTGTAACTTATAGTTGATAATTATGGAACGATCGCAGAAAATGTTATCCAATTGCATGGAAGATAGTAAACCTAACTTAGTTGATGTAACATCCCAACTTTTCACAAGCAGTATCAATTTTTTTTTTGTCAAACATCATTTCAAAATCAGAGTAGAGCAACAGAGCGATTGAGTAACAGATATGTATATATAAAACGTCGCAAGTCTGGCTGGTTACAACAACGGTACAGAAACCGCGTGGTTTAGAAGTATATAATAGAAGAAAGGCTTCATTGGAACAACAAAAAGGAAGTCTTCAGTCAGGGGTCTTCTACTCGGGCTGCTTGCCTCTCTCCTCGGTCCTCCGGAACCTGACGCTATGTTAAGAGCTGAGATCCAGCGCACCGGATCTCAGGTAACGGTTAACCTCATATTTACATATACCAGAATATGGACTACAGACAAACATATTATTAACAACACAAATTCATTCAGCAGATATAGCACAGATAAACATATCCTGACAGCACATAGGCCCTACCCCTGCAACGTATCCTGACAGCACATAGACCTCTGACAGCACGTAGGCCTCCGACAGCACATAGGCCTTCGACAGCACATAGGCCCCCTTGAAACGTACCCCAATAACCAGCAAGTATCATCATAACAACGGTACATAATCATACCACAGAGCATACAATACACATAGCACATATATGCATACAATAAACATCAGATTAGTGTTACAATATGCGAACGTACATACACCAATACTACATAACCACACAACAAACATATAGTCACCATTCATCACACATAAGCATACATAGACATCAGAGTTAAGGTTACCAGTAGGCGAACGTACCTTCGTTGACGGAATTCTGGCACGTTTTACGGAAAACGGTACTTCTGGCAGAAAATAGTATTTCCTGACAGCAGTTCGTGATTACGGATATCCTATCAACATAACAATGTACTTGTTAAGGATCTAGCATTACGACGGACATTTTTAGTCAAAATGACTATTTTGCCCCTGACCCCTAATTGGCGGAATTTCGCCAGCACTTCGTTACTTTGACCTTAATCTTCCAAAATTTCAACATAACTCCTCCTCCAACATAATTTTCAAAACATAAATCATATTAATTAATGATTCACATCATAACAGGCATTTTAGGTAAAAATTACCATTTTGCCCCTACCCTTACTAGTCGGCGGAATTTCGCTAGAGCTTCGCTATTTTAACTCTAATCTTCCAAAATTTTGCCAGAACTTCAACCCTACCAATATTTTCGAAATAATGACTAAAATACCCCTAACATATGATATCTAATCATACTTGGAAGATTAAAGACTAAACTAGCATTTCTACCCTATCTACCGAAAGAACTACGAAAGCTTAGGTACCGAAAAACTTACCCAGAGCTTACGCAAAATTCCCGGACTTCTTCTCCTCCTTGCTGCTCCTCCAATTCGAAATTTCAAGAATGGAGAGGGTGTGAAAATGAATGAAGGAGGGGAGGGGTATTTATAGAAGAATTTGGGTTACTATTCACACTTTGTCAGGCGGATACTGGACCGTAGGATCACACTTTTGACAAGTGTCACGATCCTCACCAGGCCACTTGGCAGCTTTCCTTTTGGCCCTTAGGTGTCCAAAAAGTGATGTCATGCATGACATCACTTACTTCTTCAAGAAGTTAAAGCCGGTAGAAAATTTCTCGATCGGCATGCGAATCGCGTAATCGCGTAAAATCCCAAAAATCTGAAATTACAACTTTGAAGACATTTTCTAACTTATTAGAAATTTCTGGGCTAAATAAATTTCTGACTCCATATAGGGTTCCAACAGTCAGCCTGAAGTTTCTCGAAAGGTGTGCCCGTTCCCGGAATTCATTTCTGGAATTGCCAACTTCTGGACAAAAATTCACTGATTCCAAATATGTCCAGATAATTTCAAACTCATTTTCAGATGTTGAGTTAGAATTTATTTTCTTCAAATCCTAAA
Source organism: Acacia pycnantha (assembly GCA_025563575.1). NCBI lineage: Eukaryota > Viridiplantae > Streptophyta > Magnoliopsida > Fabales > Fabaceae > Acacia > Acacia pycnantha. The sequence goes on along the minus strand of JAMWYP010000238.1, from coordinate 183,065 downwards.
ATGTGCCTATCTGTTAACAACTCTTATATATTATTTAATTCATTTTTTTTCTTTTTTTCTTCTCTTATTCAAAAATGTCGGCAGCCCCTGTATATTTTATATATATATATATATATATATTTTATTTTTTAATTAATTATTTAATTATTATTATATAATTAAATAATTATTTTTACATATTTTTCATAACTTTTTCCTATTGGTCCACTCTTGTATTTAGGCTTAAAAATACCTAAACTCTTCCATTTTCCTCAAAAATTTCCAATTAATTAGCAAATATGTTTTTACTAAATCTTGGCCAAAAACCACTAATTTTAGGGTTTTACATAATTATCTTTGAATTTCCTTTGCTTAAGCTTAAGTAATTAGCCAATAATTACCTAATTACTTTCTTATCAATAGTTGATAATTTTCTTAATTAGAATGCCTCATTACCTCATAACTTTGGCCCCGACATCTTTGTTTTCATGTCTTCGCATTATCTTAACACTTACGGGGTATTTAGGTCATTTCAATACTTTTTGGACATTCTTATACAATTTCTCCAAGTTTGTAATTTAATAAATTACCTAAATCAGGGACAATATCCTTCTCTATTTCAAATAGATATTTACTTGCCTCTTTTATAGCTTTCACAATGTATTTATAACCCATATTGTATTTAGGGACCTATTTGCAAATTTTCAAACGTTTTAGGGACCTAATTGCAAATTATCTAATTTCAAGGGAAATTACCCTAACAACAAGGTAAACTCACTACAAGGTGTTTGAGACCTCATATTCACCTATTTTCAATAGGTACATTTCCCAATTTTTGATATTTACCCTAAGTCAGATTTTAGGGTATTACAGTTGACAATTCGTGGCACTGATTATTATTAATGAATTCGTTTGAGGTTAATCCCAATAATTTAAGTTTTTTTTTGGTTCTTTTCTCTGTCTCTCCTTGATTTTACTTTTATAAATGTAGGAAGTGAAGTCGATGAGAATGCACTTGTGAACTAAGTTGCTTCCGGTTAATTAATTTCAAAACCATTTTTCTTGATTTTTTCAGGGTAGAATGACGCAAAGCACCACATAAAGCAATATATAAAAAATAATTCCTCCACCCCAAAATGGAGGACATAGTTTGGGCCTTGGGGATGAATTTTGGTGCTAAATGTGAGACTTTTTTCTTTCATTTTATATCTTATGTTTATTATTTTTCTCTAAATTAATTTGCATATCTTATAAATTAATTTGAAATATAATGTTACTCGCAAGTATTTTAGATAGATCATGCTACATATGTTATATTATAATTAAATAATTTATTTACCTTTCTTAATTAGTCTTCCAAATTAAATAAATATATATGTCTTACATTATATTAAAAACGGAAGAATACCAAATAACCACAAATTTACAAAATTATATTGAAAAAATGCAATTGAAGGATAATGTGAAATATTTTCTAGCTGGGGGAGAAGTGACTTATTTTCTATCTGACTTTTGCAGGAGTAAAATAGGAAAAAAGTCAGATTGTAATGTGATTTATGTTTGGATTGATGGTGTCAGAAGTGATTTTTAACTTTTTTTTTTCTAAAAATGTGTTTGGGGTAATGGTTGAAAAGTCAGTTGGGATGAAAAATAACTAAAAGGGGATAAATCTTATTAAATACTACATATATTAATATTAGTTGTATATACTACGATAATTGAAGATAAAATTTAATTTTAATTTTAAATTTGAAAAAAAGTTAAATTATTATTTAAAAAATTAATAAACAATAAATAAAAGTCCTTAATTAAATATATTTAATAGATATACATGTTTGGGTAAACTCTTACCCAAACATGCAGGTACTACGAATCCCGAAAACGGGTTGCAAATTTATTTAATTTTTTTTAAAAAGAAGCATTAGTTATAAAATTGGAGGATTATTGGCAAAATAAATTGTAAACTATCTAAGTTTCGTAAATCATTAAAGTCAGTTGTAAAAACTAACTGTTTGGTTTCCGGTATGTTCTAAAATATTTTTGTTTAATAGAACAAAAAATACAAAATAAAAAAAAATGTTTGAAAATGTGTTTTGGTTATATGTTTTTAAAAAAATAAGGAAGTTAAAATTTATTCTTTAATAAGCTTCCCTTTTACTTAATTTTGCATTATATGTGTTTAAGAAGAAAATAGAGACTTTGGTTTCATAATTAATATTTTTGAGGATTGGGGACAATTACAAAAAAGTGCCCTGGAATTCTTGGAAATTGTAAATCAAGGAAGAAAAGGAGCCAAAACAAATTACAGAAAAAGACCCAAAATATTTGAAAATCACAGTTCAGCCCAATATTTTGGAATGTCACATTTTAGTACCTCCATAAAAACTTTCAATTAGTCCCTGGTCAAAACTCACCTGGTCAAAACGGCTAGGTCTGATATTCGTTCAGGCAAACAGATACCTGAGGAGATATATATCACAAAGAGCGCCGCAGCACCTGGAACGAGGACCTTGGACTACTCAGAACCTACGTCCACCTTTGACCTCACTGACGACCTTGACTTCTTTCATCGTCCTTTCCGTGCTGATGAGTGATTCAGACACCGTGAGAGAGCCAGAACTTGACCACAGCCGCGAGCTTGAATTGGAAACAAGAAAGAGAGAGTTTCAGCAAGAGAGAGAGCTTGGGCTTGAGAGGAGAGGGAAAGAGACGGACAACTACCACCACCGTCGAAGACGTCTTTCATCTTCACCGGCGTCGCCGATTTGCCAGAAAAATCCCTTACCACCACACCATTAATGCCGGAAATAACCTCTAGACTCGATCCGGAGTTCCAGAGGAACAGTAGTCACGCACCTTCGCCATCTCTGCCGTCTTCTTCATCTTCTTCCCTCACGACAGCGAGATTCACGTTCCATTGTCGCCAGTGTTGAGCTTCGCCCACCAGCACAGCTTCAGTCTTCTCTATTCGTTCTTCCATCTCACCACCCCTTCTTTCCTTTACTCTTTTCCATGGATGCTGCAATTTCAAGCTTGGTCGTAACAGCATTGAGTTCAATGCGTGCATGGCTAAGGCTTTCATCTCTCTTGGGATGGAAAGTGGCTGGATTTTCGGAGATTAAATAGGAGAGTTTATTTTGTTCAATATATTTTCTCTAATTTTATTTGGATTTCCTAGTTTTAGGAATATTTCTTTGTATGGTTGAGACTTAGTTTACCCATTTAGATAACTTTGTAGATTGAACCTATGTGATTGGATTGGGTTTTTGTTGCTTGTTGGTTTTATATACATGTAAATTACTTTATAGTATTGATATTTATCTTTTTTCATTCCAATTTACTTTATCTGACTTATAAATTGATATATAGTCAAACAATACATAACATTGCTATGATTAAGTAATTTATTTAGCTTCCTTAGTCGATCTCTTTAAAAAATATATATATCTTATATTAAAGATCAGAAGAGTATTTAATATAGCGATAATGATACTACGGTGTGCTGGGTGGCAAAAACTCATAATTGATTTGCACTGTTTTCCCTTTTTGGCGGTGCTTACCGTTCCATTTTTCCAGGCCCAACATCTATATTTTTGTCTCATACAATGTATAGGACCAGACTTCACAAGGTAAGGGCTTTCAAAGTGTTTTTGTAGTACAAAACTATTAAAAAGAGCACATAGATCTGCATCGTCTGAACATATAACATACTGTTGAAAATAACTACAATTGTTAATTATGTATGACCATTGCTTTAATCTAACGAGGAGTCAACTTTTACAATTTCTAATTTTCTCTCTGATCAAAACAATGTCTCATCGTTATCAGAATTTCTTTAATATATGTTCTTGAAGTGTAATGAGAATTAATGTGTTAACGAATGTTCAATTTGCTGTATAGATCTAAGCCTGATAATTTGGAATTGAACTTTTCAAATACGCTCCGTACATGTGCCGACACAATTTATATTATCATTAATCAGATTCACACCCAAAAGATAATATGTTGTTGAAGATAGAATATATTAATAAAATACTCTCTACTGTCTTATATATATGTAGAATATAGTTGATTAATTCACATAGGGTAAGGAGGTTAGACAAATGACTTACTTGAAAAAAAAAGAAGAAGCATACTTCGATTTTCTTAAAATGGCCCTATGTATTAATTGATTCGTTTCATTTTTGTTGAGGGAAAATCAATATAGTAGTTTGGGAAGAATGATACATATTGGCGATAAAGTGCATTAAAAAAATTATATTTTAGACCAAACAAAACCCTCAACGTTTTTTCAGAGGGTATATACATATACCATCAACTTCAACTGTTAATAATGACCATTGCTTTAATATTATGAGGAGTCGTCTTGTAATTTTATCAGATTTCTTTAATATATAGTCTTGAAGTGTTAGAATCAATGAGTTTATAAATCTCCAATTTGCTGTCAAGCTTTAAGACTGATAATTTGGAACAATTCAAAAATGACATGCAGCATGTGTACGATGACCATTATTGCTTACGAAACCAATAATTTATCTCAAAATCATAAGAACTAAACAAGAATTAAACACTAGCCTTATTTTATCATTGATCAGATTTAGTACCAAAAGAAATCGAACAAATGAGTTGATGGATTCAAAGAGACAAAAGTCAGACAACTGAAAATTAATTCTGCGGATGAAGATCATAAATACCTATCTATAAAGCCAATGTTCAAGAGGTGCATAACTTACACGGAAACACACAAAAAAGAAAGATCGATAAATATGAGCTTTGCTCGATGGTGGAGAGTCCTAAGTGGAAAAGACCATCAGAAGAATCTTCTAAACCCTCTTGACATTGATCTACTAAGATACATAATCCACTATGGAGAAAGAACACAAGCCACCACTACTACAAAAAACACTTTTAACGTCTGTTTTTAAGACCATTAGACACCTGTTTTTAACGGTCGTAAAAAAATGTGTCGTTGAATGTTTATAACATACAACGACTATATTTTAAAAAACAGTCGTTGAAAGTCACCGTAGATCTACAAATCCACAACATGCACACATGCTAGGTAGTCTAGAGAACAATCTAAAACACAATATAAGGCGCAATTTGAACAAGGTTGTAACACCCCAAATTCCATACTACAAATTGTGTCAGATGACACTTGGTTTTAGAAAAATTCAACAGAATTTGAGGTGCTACGTCAGAGTACTGCTGAAACGGAGAGCAATGCACTAAAAATTGGACAATATATGAGTAACTGATATAAAAATACCCCGACATATGACGATACCGAGCGTATGCTGGTATATTTAAAAATTTTCCGAAGGAATAATCATGTGATACAACATACAGAGCTTTGTACAATTACATTTCACAAAATGTAACTATACAACCTAGACCAAGCCTTGACTAGACTTGGGGCAATGAACCTAACTCCGTTAACTGAACAGAATGACCAGGTAAGTGTCTATCATGGGGGCCTCCCCGAGTTCACGGCGACTAATTGGCGCACCCACATAGACTAGCCTTGCCTTCGGCACCAAACTATTCGAATAACTCCATTAGACCCATGCCTGACAAAAGGCTCTGATGATCTTCTTCCGGCTCTTGCCTCGACCGGTGCATTACTACGAATCTGCCCCTTGGTTCATATCTATAGCTCCATCTACCGGTGCCTTCTCTGTTCTTGGTCCTTACCTGTACTATCATTTAAGACTGAGGTCCAATGCACATTGGACCTCAGGTAACGGTTAACCTCATGCTTATATTAACAACATATGTATAACAAATATCTCTAATATTACAGCAATGATCAAGCCAGTACGTCGTATGATCATTTGATAACAACTACACTATCATGCAAAGTTATCTCTGGTCTGCACATATCCAGTGCCACGATGTACGGTCGTGTCCTCAGCGCTAGGAAAACAAAACGGAATTATCATGACTATAACCCGTGTAAAGCTGTATTTAGTGATCTAGATACTGTTCCCTAATCACAGTGCATATCCAGGACAGAGTCCTGTTCATGTTATCCACAACATATACACGCATAACATATGCATTAGCATTAGTGTTACAGTACATGAACGTACCTTCTACCGTGTGTTTGGCCAATCGTCCGGCCTTTTGAACCCGACTCCGGACCTCCCGGATATCCTAACAGGGTAACATCGTATCCATTAAATCATGAACAATATTCTAACAGAGGTTCTAGTGATAAATTACTATTTTACCCCTGACTTCGCTAATCGGCGAAATTTCGCCAGAGCTTCGCTACTTTGACTCTAATCTTCCAATATTTTGACATATCTCTTTCTCCAACATATTTTTGAAATAAATATCATATTTATCCCTAAAACATGATATCTAAACTAATTTGGAAGATTAAAGACTAAACTAGCATTTCTACTATAACTACCGAAAGAACTACTGAAGCTTAAGACTAAGAACCGAAGAACTTACTCAGGGCTTCGCTACAAATTTCCCCGGACTCCTCCTCCTTCCTCTGCTCCAAGATTTCAAAATGCCTTAGTGGTTTTGGTGTGGAAATTATGAAGAGGATTGAAGCCTATTTATAGAGTTTTCCAGGGGCAAATTTGCACTTTTCTGCTTTAATCTGGACCACATAAATTAGAGTTTCTTGGAGGGTTCTTTCTTGGACACACAAGGCCTTGGCCGACCTCCCCCTCCTCCAAAGTCAAGAAAATGAGGTCACATGATGTCATCAATTCTTGCTTTATGGAGTTCATCCGATAAAGTTCCCTGTTTGGTGTCCTAATCGTGTAATCTTGGAAAATCTCAAAAATCCGACAACATAGCCCTGAAGGTCTATTCTTCCTCTTTAGAAATGCCTGGGTTAACTAAATTTTTTATCCCATTTAGAATATTTCGTTGCCTGCCGAACATTTTCGGATAAACGTCTTCGGTTACGGAAATCACTTCGGGTAACAACATCTTCGGGACAAAAATCCACTGATTCATAATATGCGCAGATGTTTACCACCTCATCCCTGGATTTCAAGTTATGACTTAGTTTCTATTGTTGGATATGATTAGTTTTGATGATGTCTTATATAGATGTCATTCTTAAGAGCAAAAGGTTGCATACTACTTTTATCTTATACGTTGACTGATTCTTACATTTAATGTAGATGTAATGTTGATATAAAGAAGATGGAAGTTGGAATGGCTAAATTCAGAGTTAAAATAAGGAAATTCAAACTTCCCGATGAATATAAGTTGCTACAATTTAATTGCTACAGTCCTGTGCATGAATAGCTCTTCCTTGCGTTTGAATCTCGTCAATACTCAAGTATCAAACGTGTACTCGCGAGTATCATGGTTCAATTCTTCAGTATGACACTTCAATACTCGAGTATGGTACTTGGCTACTCAAGTATGGTGCATAAACGGCTGCTTCTGTGCTTAAATCCCGACAATACCTGAGTATGGATAATCAATACTCGAGTATGACACCATTCTGATCAGCTCTGTTTCACGTCCAGAACTGGCGACCTCTGGTAATTCGATGATATCTTCCTAACAGGAGATCGGATTGAGGTGAAACCAATTTTTTTGGAAACTAGACTTCCAAAAGGTCCTAGTCGCACAAGATTCAAGTCCATAGGAGGTCATATGAGACAGATATGAATTGTTGAAGATGAGAGTGACATCACCGTCACACTACTGACCAAGCCTCACTGTTTTAGGTATATCTCACAAACTAGAAATCCGATGAAGCTGAAATCGGTGCCATTTGAAAGAAGACTCAAATTTCTTTGCATCAAGTCTCAAACCAACCTAAGAGGAGTTCATACCAGGAAGTTATGATCTTCGAAAGTAGACACTCGAAATACTGAAAGCAATAGAGTATGTGCGTAGAATCAAGACTTCCGGTATAACTGAACATCATAGATACCCAAAGCATTGAATACTCGAGTATGGTCGAGTTAGAAGCGTCTGGCATATCTGAATCACAGAGATACTCGAGTATGAGTATGGGATACTCGAGTACGTTCGGTAATCATACTTCTGCTGTGTCGAAGACTTCAGATTCCGATTATGGAATTCAATGATATTATTATTGATCTTTAATGACCTGTTTCTAACCGTTATGCTCAGAGTTTTTTGAATATTTGAATTAAGATACAAGATCATTTGGAATAAAGATGGGTCACACAATATTCCATATCCATTCAAATACGAAGGGAAATCGGCAACATCTTTGAAATAATGGATAATCATCCTCAAACTAACAAAAGCAACAAAGAATGATGTATTGAAGAAAGCACCAAATCATGGGCAAAGATTATGGTCATGACCGAAGCTCCAACGTCCCAACGGGAAGATTTCCAATGAATGTGAAAGATGCAGCAACAAACCAATATGGAATGAATTTCAATTGAAATACAGAAGCTGCAACGGTCTCTAATTCAAGCAAGATAAATAGATGAAGCATTGGTGCTCAAAATGATCGAACGAAACACACAGAAAGCAATACGCCGAACACACAAGCGAAATACACATACGAGTTCAGTTCCTTATACTTTCGGCTAATACTTTTGCAATACTTTCATTGATACTTTCCAATACTTTCTACCGATACTTTCTAATACTTTCGGCTGATTCTTTCTAGTACTTCCGGCTGATACTTTCCAATACTTTCATGTGATACTTTGTAATACTCTGTACTTCAGTGTTTATCACATATCTACTCAGTGAGGAGTTTTGTTATCATTTGATTATTTGTAAATCTTAAGGTTGTGGAACCTTAAGTGTGGGTGTACAATTACAACTTGTAAGGGGGAGTGAGTCCGAGTGAAGGATCATCTTACAGAGTGTGTAATTGTGATTGTAAAGTCCTGGAGTATCTCTAGGCAAGAGTGAAATCCCAGAGTGTTTCTGGGTAAGTTAGTGAAATCCCGGAGTGTTTCTGGGGACTGGACGTAGGTCAAGAGTTAGACCGAACCAGTATAACTTCTCTGTGTCAATCTCCTCTTCCCTATCTTTACTTTACCTTTATATATATCTGTTGTGTGGGTGACCGAGTATCTAGCAAAAGGAATTTTTTTAATCACCTATTCACCCCCCTCTAGGTGATATTCCACCTTCATTTGGTATCAGAGCACAGTTTTCTCAGTTGGGCTTAACATCCCGAGATAAGGATCATGGAAGGAATATTACCTGAAGGTGCATCAATTAACAGACCACCTGGTTTCAACGGCGAACATTATTCGTTTTGGAAAGCAAAATTCTGAGTATTTATTTTAGCCTCGGAGTATGGTCTTTGGCAAGTAATAGAAAATGGAGATTATGTTCCTACAAAAATTGTAGAAGGAAATAACCTTCTGAAGGTTGAAGATGAATTCAACGAAGATGACAGAAGGAAAGTGACTCTTAACAGCAAAGCCATCTTGATGCTTCATGGTGCTCTCAGTCAAAAGGAGTATTCCCGTATCTACAATCTATCTACTGCCAAGGAGATGTGGAAAGCCTTAGAAACTTCATACGAATGAACCTCCGACATAGAAGAAGAAGAAGAAACTTCAAATATCTGTTTAGTTGCAGAAGAAGAACAATCAGAAAACGAAGAAGAGGTATTTGATCCTGAACTTACTTTTGATGAATTACTTTCTGAATACAATGAGATTGCAAGGGAACTCATTAATACCGAAAGGAAAACAAATTGCTTAAACAACAAACAAAAACCCACTTCTTGTTTCAAATTGTGGAAACTCGCTTGTCCCGATAAAAATGCAAAACCTACTTATGATGAAATGTTTATCGAATACAACCTTGTTCAACATGAGTTTGAAGAACTTGCGGAAAAATATTGTGTTTAAAAAGGAGGAATACAACTCTTGAACAGCAAGTAGAAAATCTTTCTTCACCTGAAAATATCGTATGTGACAAGTGTCCTATTCTGGAAAATAAAAATGAGTATCTTACAAAAACTCTTGAGAAATTTACTAAAGGTAGTGAAATGTTAAAAGATCAAGGGGTCACTAATGATCGATCAAGTATAGGATATAATCCTATTTTTGACAAAAAGAAAGGAAAGAAGAAAACAGGTGAAAAATCTTATTTGAACTATTTTCAGAAATCAGTTCACATCTCAAATCCTTTTGCTCATTGTAATTACTGCAACCGAAAGGGACATAGTACCTCTTCCTGTTTTCACAAAAAGGATAGAAGAGATAAGCCTGCTGGTAACTATCAATGGGTACCAAAGGGAACTTATGTTTTCCCTATGGTTTGAACTAACAATGAAGGACCCAAGTATAAGTGGGTACCAAAATGTCCATCTATTGCCTTGTGTGTGCAGAGTGATTTCAAAAATAATGGACACAAAGGAGCAGAGAAGATGAGGAATCAAAGAGCTTCTTATGAACCAAAAGGAGATCCTCTCAAGTACCAAGCGAAGACTCATGAAGTCTATACCCTTGAGACAACTTTGCAGAAACCCATCGAAAGACATAAAAGGCAGTGGGTAAGCAAAGTCGATCCTCTAAGTACCTAAGGTAAAAGGTATACAATGATAAAACCTCATTTCCTATCATCTGAAGTATTCATTGAGGTTTTACTTTTGTAGCTTTAGAAATGAGCATTGCAAACTATTTTGAAATCATTTTTTTATCCCTTAAAAATCCACTTAGTAAGTTTATAAAGGGATTGCAATATTCAATAGTTTAACTCTTTATGCATACATGATGATTTGAAAAGAAAGTATATCTTTTATGCATAAAATCATGTTTAGTTCATTATGCTCAATTATGTTGAATTGATCATATTCATAAGAGCATGCAAATTTTGGTTCCTACAAGCTAACGTTGATTGGATCCAAGTAAGGTTGGATACCAAGAAAGAAAAAGACTTATATGGTTTTGTAGGAAGAGAAAAAGCTTCTCAAGAATGCAACATAGAGAAATAATTCAAGTCTCGAGGAAGCTAAATAGGCTATGCTTGATGTTGATGATGAACGTCAAAAAGGGAGACATCTATATCAATCCACCTTAATCAAGCAAGCTTCTATAAGGACAAAAAGGAATTACGGTGATATCTAAACCTTGCCCTATACTGTGCCTATATGAAATTTGGGTAATGAATAATTGTTCATTATTGCATTCCATTAGCAATCAATTAGTTATGTTATTTTCAAAAAGGTTTTTCCAGATTGCTAAATGGACCTAAAGTGAATTTGTGCATAACATTCTGATTTTATATCTCTTAAATGCACAATCTATGTCAATTCATTTTGTTTTGTGAAGATGCGTACAAAAATTTTGAAAAAGCATTCTTTGAAAGCAATTCAGTTAGATTTGAAAAATGTTTTGATTGCATTCATATGGTGCTCCAAAAATGTTGTTATCTTGATTAAAGTTGAATCAGAAATTACCTTCAAAGTTGTTGTCAAGTCATGGTAGCCTTAACTCTAGTCATTCAGTCATGACTCCAGTCAGTTTTATTGAAAAATCGATTCTGTTTAAAAAAAAATAGTTGAACTATGACTCCAGTCAAATTATTCGAACTTCTTCTCTGTTTGTAAAAATAGCATTCTTGACTCCAGTCAAGTTCTGTAATATTGTTGTATGTTTCATGGTTCATATCATTAGTTATGCTATGCAGTATGGTTTATGCTTCACATCTAAATTCTGCAATGTGCTTATTGCTTGATTCAAATTCTGCTTCAAACTTGATTCAAATTCTGAATCTAGATTTTGATTCTGATGCAAGTTCAGGTTCTGTTTTCTGATTCAAATTCAAATTCTGATTCTGACCTCTACTAAAATTCTGATTTCTGTTATCTAATTATCATGACTGATTCTAATTGCTGTATTGATATGAAGTTATCAAAAACTGTCATGAAGTTTCTATTCGTCTAAATGGTTTAAACAGAAATAAGTCAGATGAATCAAATCTCATTCAAGAATTTCAGTGTTTCTACAAAAGTTTTGGCCAAACTAGTTTTCATTGATTTCAAATGATCAAATCCTTATTCTTTGAAAACATTTAATTGTTTACAAGTGTTATATGCTCTTTGCTCATGTTTCATATGGTTTATTTCTATAAGAACATGAGAGTTGTCTTGTCTAACCATGTGTGGATTCAAGAAATATTGGGTAGCAAAGAGTATCTAGTACGTTGTTTTGCAGGATGCCAAACAAGTAGCCTTGAACTGATAATACCCGAGTATATGTAGCAATACTCGAGTAATATCGGGATTTTCATATCGCTAACAGGGAAAATAGACCAATACTCGAGTATCCTGGATTCATACTTGAGTACTGTCAAGGCAGAGACTAAATGCAATTGTTGAGATAACTGATACTCGAGTACCCTCAAGCAATACTCGAGTACTTACGAACTGAGGAAGCTACTGCTGACAGATCTCTCGACAATACTCGAGTAGGTAAGTGCAATACTCGAGTACTGTGCATCATCATATGAGAAAAACATCCCTGAATCATCCACCTGATGCTTAATGATAAATTTACACATCAAAGAAATTCAAGTATTCACAATACACACTTGAAATGAGGTCATTGCATCATTCCAAAAAGCTGTTCACTCAATGCACTCCTTTTCTGTGGGAATCATTAACTCAACCAGCATTCTATTCCAATTAAGAAAGATGTGTGCATACTGTATGTGTCATTCGTTCTATTTCAAGCATTCAAAGAAATCTTTCACAGTGCTTAATCTTCATTGAACATTGGCTTCACATTATTATTTGGTACTACTAGAGAGAATGCATTCAATAAGGGGGAGTTTCACATTAACATATGTTTTATCTTAAAAAACTCGTCTCCTTGATTTGAAGAAAATTATCTTTAATAATGCTCATCCGCACTTCCTATGATTTATTAGTTTTGATGATGAGTTAATATCATATTTTCCTTTCATTATCTCAATTTGAAAATATCATACAGAAAGGAATATTTGGATATCTGATTGCACTAACAATTCTCTCTCGCAAGAAAGTTTTACAATTATGACAGGAGAACTCAGTCTGTGCAAAGACTTTCCTAAACATACTACAAGGAAAAACTATTACATTGAGGAAAGATGTTTTGATTACACTGAAGCTGTGATATGCTCTACAAAGAAGAAGAAAACCTCTTGAAGCCAGCTGAGATATATTCTGCAGAAGAGCTATATAAAGTAAAGGAAAAAGATGGAAATGATCTCATACAAGAAGAAAGCAAATGAAAATGGCCTTCATTGATTATTTATCAATTTGCAGAACCTACATGAGCATTTCTGAACTTTATCCTTTTATATTCAGTAAATTTTGCACATGTTTGGTGTTTATATGCTTTAAATGTAAAAGATTTCTTGAAAACCTCTCCAAATTCTCTCAAATTATTATTTTTCTCATAAAAACATTCCAAATTGCATCATATTAAGAATAAAAAATTTTCAAATGGGGGAGAGAAGATCAGTTCTTTGATTCTGTCTAATTTGGTTTCACATTTGCCTCTACAACCATCTCTTCTTTACTTCAACTTTTTGCTAATGACAAATAAGGGGGAGAGAATGACAAGAAAAATATACTGGGTTTATTAGCTTTTCATATTCATAAATATTTTCTCAAAGTATTTGCCATCATCAAAAAGGGGGAGAATGTTGGATATGATTCGTTTTGATGATGTCTTATATAGATGTCATTCTTAAGAGCAAAAAGGTTGCATACTACATTTATCTTATACGTTGACTGATTCTTACATTTAATGTAAATGTAATGTTGATATAAAGAAGATGGAAGTTGGAATGGCTAAATTCAGAGTTAAAATAAGGAAATTCAAACTTCCCGATGAATAGAAGTTGCTACAATTTAATTGCTACAGTCCTGTGCATGAATAGCTCTTCCTTGCGTTTGAATCTCGTCAATACTCAAGTATCAAACGTGTACTCGCGAGTATCATGCTTCAATTCTTCAGTATGACACTTCAATACTCGAGTATGGTACTTGGCTACTCAAGTATGGTGCATAAACGGCTGCTTCTGTGCTTAAATCCCGACAATACCTGAGTATGGACAATCAATACTCGAGTATGACACCATTCTGATCAGCTCTGTTTCACGTCCAGAACTGGCGACCTCTGGTAATTCGATGATATCTTCCTAACCTCTGGTAATTCGATGATATGACACAATTTTTTTGGAAACTAGACTTCCAAACGGTCCTAGTCGCACAAGATTCAAGTCCATAGGAGGTCATATGAGACAGATATGAATTGTTGAAGATGAGAGTGACATCACCGTCACACTACTGACCAAGCCTCACAGTTTTGGGTATATCTCACAAACTAGAAATCTGATGAAGCTGAAATCGGTGCCATTTGAAAGAAGACTCAAATTTCTTTCCATCAAGTCTCAAACCAACCTAAACGGAGTTCATACCAGGAAGTTATGATCTTCGAAAGTAGACACTCGAAATACTGAAAGCAATAGAGTATGTGCGTAGAATCAAGACTTCCGGTATAACTGAACATCATAGATACCCAAAGCATTGAATACTCGAGTATGGTCGAGTTAGAAGTGTCTGGCATATCTGAATCACAGAGATACTCGAGTATGAGTATGGGATGCTCGAGTACGTTCGGTAATCATACTTCTGCTGTGTCGAAGACTTCAGATTCCGATTATGGAATTCAATGATATTATTATTGATCTTTAATGACCTGTTTCTAACCGTTATGCTCAGAGTTTTTTGAATATTTGAATTAAGATACAGGATCATTTGGAATAAAGATGGGTCACACAATATTCCATATCCATTCAAATACGAAGGGAAATCGGCAACATCTTTGAAATAATGGATAATCATCCTCAAACTAACAGAAAGCAACAAAGAATGATGTATTGAAGAAAGCACCAAATCATGGGCAAAGATTATGGTCATGACCGAAGCTCCAACGTCCCAACGGGAAGATTTCCAATGAATGTGAAAGATGCAGCAACAAACCAATATGGAATGAATTTCAATTGAAATACAGAAGCTGCAACGGTCTCTAATTCAAGCAGTATAAATAGATGAAGCATTGGCTGCTCAAAATGACTGAACGAAACACACAGAAAGCAATACGCCGAACACACAAGCAGAAATACACATACGAGAGTTCAGTTCCTTATACTTTCGGCTAATACTTTTGCAATACTTTCAGCTGATACTTTCCAATAATTTCGGCTGATACTTTCTAATAATTTCGGCTGATTCTTTCTAATACTTTCGGCTGATACTTTCCAATACTTTCATGTGATACTTTGTAATACTCTGTACTTCAGTGTTTATCACATATCTACTCAGTGAGGAGTTTTGTTATCATTTGATTATTTGTAAATCTTAAGGTTGTGGAACCTTAACTGTGGGTGTACTATTACAACTTGTAAGGGGGAGTGAGTCCGAGTGAAGGATCATCTTACAGAGTGTGTAATTGTGATTGTAAAGTCCTGGAGTGTCTCTAGGCAAGAGTGAAATCCCAGAGTGTTTCTGGGTAAGTTAGTGAAATCCCGGAGTGTTTCTGGGGACTAGACGTAGGTCAAGAGTTAGACCGAACCAGTATAACTTCTCTGTGTCAATCTCCTCTTCCCTATCTTTACTTTACCTTTATATATATCTGTTGTGTGGGTGACCGAGTATCTAGCAAAAGGAATTTTTTTAATCACCTATTCACCCCCCTCTAGGTGATATTCCACCTTCATCTATAGATTTTCATTTATCTGTTTTGCTTTTTGAATATCAGATAGCTTCTTAGCCAGTCTAGTATAACCCTTTTCGGTTACGGAAATAACTTCGGAGGTAACCTACTCCGAGCTAAAAATTCACTTGTTTATAATAAGTCCTGATGTTAGCTACCTAATTCAAGGTTTTTGAGTTAGGATTTATTTTCTATCGGTTCTCATTTATCCTATATGCTTTTTCTACTTTTTCCAACAACTTCTTCACTAAGTTTCTATTTTAATTTCCATTCAATTTTCCTTTATTTTTCCCTTGTAATTTCGGCTGGCCCCTTTTTGTTTGACTTTTCAAACCTTGCTTTATTTCATTAATCCATGCTCTAAATATTTAATTAGGTAGTTATCTTATTGCTTAATCCTTTGTTGCTTAATTAAGCCTTAGGGATTTTATGTAATTCACCTAATATACTTTTTAATTATGCCAATTTTATTAGCAATATTCTTTATACCAATCTTGATCCCTTATTGGTCATTGATCCCAATTCAGGGGTTTTAAATAATTAACTTTGAATATCTCCTTTATCCATGTCTAAACAATTAGCCATTAATTGTCTAATTACCCACTTACTAATTGTTGACAATTTTCTTGATTATAATTAATTATTGTCTCACAACTATTGGACTGACATTGGTAATTTATGCACCATGCATAATATTAAAAATCCTGGGGTCATTTTGGTTCTCAAAATACTTTTTGATTTTTCCCATTTAATTTTTCCAATGTTATAATTTAATAAATTACCAAAATTAGAGACAATATACTCTCTAATTTTTAATAATTATTTTACTGCCTCTTGAGATTTATCATAATTTTCTCAGGGTATTTTATGACCCATAAATGCATTTTAGGGATTTTCGGCCCCTTTATGCCTTTTAATTTCAATAGAAATTTCCATCAAATAAGATAATTATATCTTAAAGGTCGAGACCACACATTCACCTATTCCCAATAGGTATTATTTACTGGTTTATGATACTTATCATAATTAGGATTTTTAGGGTATTACAAAGGTAAAGCCTCGTCAGAAAAAGAATGGATTGAGAATGGATGATAAACAACACCATTTAAGATTTGACGCAAGAAATATAGCGTTTCATGTCCAATGAAGTACAAAATAAGAAGAAAAATAAAAAATAAATAAAACATCTCAAGTCTTAATTGAATGAAACAGAAGACAAATTAAAGAAAGCACCAAGAAATAGAGTAGAAAAACACTACAATGGAGCTATCCATTCAAAATTTTCAACAAAAGAAAGCACCAGGAAATATAGTTATGGTATCCTCATCATCGCCTATGGGGGGATTTCTCCTCTTCACAGTGCTCAGGATCATTGCTTGACATATTATTTAGTGAGGAGAGAGAGAGACACACACAAATCTGCAACAGGGATCTTAAACCACATGCAAACGACAAATTTGGAGGCTGTGCACCATGCTCATAGTTCACGACAGAGGACGAGTCGGAGTCGGAGTCGCTCACGCCGCGATAACATACCTCATTGGTGGCAAGGGTAGGGTCTTTGGGTGCGACGACGGAGATGGGTAGGTCTCGAGATTCTTATTGAAAGGTCGCGTTCAGGATAGATTTGAGGAAGGCGTTATGCCTTGTTGGGTTTTGAAGAGAAAACTTTATATTTTTATGGAAGAGATCGGGAACAATAAAATGTTGAAGGCGCAAGATTGAAGATGAAATATCTATAGAAATATGGAAGAGAGGAACAATAAAATGTTGAAAGTGCGAGATTGAAGTTGAAATATCTAAAAAAATTCGAGTTTCAACGATTGGTTTTGAAAAACCGATTATTGTAAATAAAAATAATTATTAAAATAAAATGGCATATGGAAGGCTTGAACTAAATGATATTGATATATTTTTTACAGATATATATAAAAGAGATATATTGTTTAATTTATTAAATTTAATTAGGAACTAACTAAATTAAAATACGATTAGATTTATTCTCTTAACTATCAAAATTATGACTACATACTACGAAATAGATATATATATATATATATATTTATAGGGTTTATTGTTTGTCATGTCACTTGACATAAGATTATGTTAAGTGAGCCCAAAACTACGTCGTTTTGGGACTTAAAGGAATTAATGAAGGGTGTTTTTGTATTTTTGTTTTATAATTTATTATATGAATTTTACCAAAATATCCTTCATTAATTCTTCTGACTCCAAAACTACATCGTTTTGAGAGTTTATTAATCCCTCTAACCCCAAAACGACGTAGTTTTGGAGTGACTTGACATAACCTTATGTCAAGTGACATGACAAACGATAACCCCATATATATATATATATATATATATATATATATATATATATATATATATATATATATGTATATATATATTACGCACAGGTCCCAAGGAAGAGACTTTATTACAATAAAGTCCCTTGAAATCATGAAATTACAAAGAAGTCCCAAGGGACCTGGTTGTAATTATTTGTGAATGTACAATTACCAATTTGACCTTCCTTCCAATTCCTCTCTCTCCATTCTCCTCTCTCTCTCCTCTCTCCCTTTTTCTTCACTTTGACGATCCGTGGATGCGTATTTTGAAAGTCTTTCCACCTGAAATTTTTTTCATTACAAATGGCTTCAGACTCGACCTGAAAGGTGCCGGAAAAACTTTAGGGGGAAAAACTTTAGAATATCCGTGCAGAAGCAGAAGCTCGGTACGAAATGGCGACAGAAAAACTTCAGGGGGAAAACGCAGCACTGATGTCTGCAAATGCAAAATAAATGGAAGGTCAAGCTGGAGAAAGCAAGGAAGAATGCTCTTCAGCTTACTTTTGACGACCTAAACCAGAGGATCCTTGCTCAAATCTTATTCAAACTATGACAGAAGAATGTGAAAGGCTAGCGATTGAGTGCCAGCATGTATGGTCAAGAGCTATCACAATGTCTGTTTCTATGAATAGTTGTCCCACCTTTTCAATTCACCTAGTTAAGCTAGTTATTATGCTTTTTCAAGCAATCCTTGATTTTCATTATTAAAGTGATTATGCAGGAAGCAGAATTAGCCAAGGAGAAAATGCACGACAAGTTAGCTTGTAAATAGCCTCTGGAAGTCAGACATGAAAGATTGACATTTTGAAATTTTGTTGTAAATATATATTTTGTTTGTTGTAAATCAATACTTTTCCTGTTGTAAATAGCCTCTAGAAGTCAGAAATAGAAAAAATCTTGGTTTTGAAATTTTGTTGTAAATATATACTTTGTCTGTTGTAAATTTATACTTTTCCTGTTGTAAATAGCCTCTGGAAGTCAGAAATGGCAAAACCCTGGTTTTGAAATTTTGTTGTAAATATATACTTTGTCTGTTGTAAATCAATACTTTTCTGTTGAAAATAGCCTCGGAAGTCAGAAATGGAAAAAAAACCTGGTTTTGAAACTTTGTTGTAAATATATACATTTTCTGTTGTAAATCAATACTTTTCTGTTGTAAATAGCCTCGGAAGTCGGACATGAAAGATTGACGTTTTGAAATTTTGTTGTAAATATATACTTTGTCTCGTTGTAAATCAATACTTTTCTGTTGTAAATAGCCTCGGAAGTCGAAATGGAAAAACCTGGTTTTGAAATTTTGTTGTAAATATATACTTTGTCTGTTGTAAATTTATACTTTTCCTGTTGTAAATAGCCTCTGGAAGTCAGAAATGGAAAAAACCCTGATTTTGAAATTTTGTTGTAAATATATACTTTGTCCTGTTGTAAATGTATATTTTTCCTGTTGTAAATAGCCTCTGGAAGTCAGGAATGGAAAAAACACTGGTTTTGAATCAGTCGTTAGATAGGAGTTGTTAAAACTACTTTTTGTAGTAGTGCACATATGATACTTTTAGTAGAGAAAAAGCATCTAAGTTTGTAGAAGTAAGCAAGTACGCGAAGAAGAACTTGTTCGCGAGGGTGGGTTGGAGAATGGGAATCCCTTCAAGTATAGTGTGACAAAGTATCTGTATGCAACATCACAAATCATTGTCCCTGATGCTTTTATAGTAAAATCATTGTCAAGGTAAGCTTGGAACAAGGAATCAAACTGGATAGGGTATGTTGTTGTGTCCACAGACAAAGGAAAAGTTGTGTTGGGAACGAGGGATATTGTGGATGCTTGGAGAGGAACAACAAGAAGATTGGAGTAGATTGTATAAAAAAAAAAAAAGGAAAAATAACATTGGAGTGGATTAATGATTTCCAATTTCTGTTGCTTCTTGCTCCTATAATTTTTGGTGGTTCGAGGTTAATGGATCCTAAAGTTCATCAGGGTTGGTACTCTATGTACACTTGAGATGATCCTAAATCTCCATTCAACACAACGAGTGCAAGAGACCAGGTATATGTTTTCCTTTTCCTTTCCCTAGCTATAGTGGTAAAATGTTTAGATTTGATAGTCCTATTGGATTTTGTCCAATTTGCTTAGGTAGTGTTTGGAACCTTCCAAAACCTACCTTTTGCGCAAGCCGAGACAAAACTCTTCTCACATACTTACCTCGGCTTGCGCAAAACCTAGGTTTTGGAAGGTTTCCAAACGCTACTTGAGTCAGGTCGGGTCCTAAATGAAGGTAGCCATTTCATAGTGATGGAAAACGACTTTTGAAGGAATTATAAATCCCTTTTCTAGTGTAGATCCGATATCTACATATCTCTGAGAGCTTATAAGACCCAAAGTTAATATCTTGACGATAGCAATTAATGCTTTTATGTGAAGGTGCTAAGGGAGATAAGAAGGCTAGTATATTTATAGAAAGATGAAGAAATCAGCATAACTGTGGTATGAGATAGTTTAGGAGGTGCACTGGCAACCCTAAACGCAGTGGACATAGCTCGAAACGGCTATAATGTAACAACCCAAATTTTGGAACTAAAAGTTTGGGAATAAGACTAGGATAAGAAGGTTGCTAAGCCAATAAGAGCCAAAAGTCTTAAACTTATTATGTGAAAAAGATTAATATAATTATTAAAGATTGCTTTTGGACCGTGAAAATTTAGGGGGAAACTATAAAATATTATTTTGAGGATCTAGAAATATAATGTTATACCCCTATCAGCCTCTCCCTTTTGGGTGGCGGGTTGGAGGGATTCCTTTTATTAGTTACCTTCTTATCATTATTAGATCCATTTAACATGTATCAAAGTGAGCGCAACAGAGCATATAACCGGTTTGGACAATCTACTGTACTGGTAAAAGTGCAATAAACAAAAATAAAAATCCCCGAAGTGTTAAGAGTACAATCATCCGTGTGTAAATACAAAAATAATATATAGTCATCCAAAAATATCAGTACAAAATATAATAAGGCATTCCCTATTCTTCAATCCGCCATTGCAATCCTTACCTTTCCAAAAAGGTCTTTGTCAGCTCACGTACGGACCCCTGTATCTACACACCGGTCTGGAGTTCAAAGATGAACCCCAGAGTAAATGCCAATACTCATGTACTAAATGTGTATAGTGTATGCATGAATCCATGTCATATAAAATCACAGATAAAATGCCAAACATATCATATATGCATTCAGAAACATACCACAATAACCGACTACCACGTGTTGTCAGGCTGCCTTACCAAGGCAAGCCTCGGACTTACTAGAGTCACGACCCGTAGAGCCGCCCATACCAGGCAAGCCCCAGACCTATCAACCCGTACAGCCGCCAATCAAGGCCGGCCTCGGACTGGTCATCCTTAGCGCTAGGAACACAATAGTTAGGGACTCAAACCCCAACATGCTCTGTATACATATTTGGCAAAAATACACACAAACACACATGGCAAAGCAAGTATACATCAAACACATAAAAGTACTTGAGTAGAACAGTTACTACCTGTGGGGTTTATTCTGCCTTAATATTTTATCATGCTTGATAGCTTTCCCAAGTATGTGTTAAACCTAAATAACAACAAAATACCTTATTTTAGCACTTTCCAAATATTCCCTTGCATTTATCATAAAATCCGAGCCCTTTACAATTTTCCAGAAAAAATCCTGCGTTTCTGGCCCAAACTTAAACATTTTTAATAAATTCCAAAAACATAATTTAAACATGAAACCAACCTCATATGAACCGTTACGATATCTATTTTCCATTAAAAATAATCCCAGAAATCATAGGTACACTTATTTTATCATGGAGCTCAAATTTCGATCTCTGGTCCGATTCGCTCCCATGTTTCCACACATTTTTCAACAATTTATTTCACCCAGTATGTTTATCCAAAAATCATCATATTGTATATCAAAATCATGCCCCGGATGTATAGTTTCCTCATGTAAACTTTCAGCTTAAAAAACGTTCGTTTACCCTTTCACAAACGTGTTTGAAGCTTCGCTACCCAGAAGACTCGAATGTGGCAGCAAGTGTATCTTTAGGTTTTCGGTGTTTTTGAGTTCGGAAACTTAAACCGTATCTTAAACCCACACAAAATCAAGTTTAAAAAAAATTTATAACATAAAAAACTCCAAAATCATATTGCAACACCATTCCCTAACCCCTTGCACGAAAATCACAAGTTTAAGTTGCAAAGGTTCAGGTTTTCGGTGTTTACCTGAATCGGAAGTTTGATTGATGATTCTTGGAGCTTGGACCTTGCTATGGCTATGGAAAATTGGATGAAAACTTCTATATTTCCTCTGAAATTTCTTTCTCCTTCATGGTTTAGGAGAGATTGTTTTTGGGTTTTTAATAATATTAAAAGTAATTGATCAGTCCCGAATAACTGTGGTCAAATCCTGTCCTGTAATTAATGGAGTTCATCTGGCTTTATTGACTTTTTCTCCAAGAAATCCAGAGAATTCCAGGATTCTTTAGTGGTGTTACATGTGGAGAAATCCCCTTAAAAGCTAGCAGATTTTATTTTCTTTTGGAGCAAATTACCTGTTCTGGCCCGATATTTTCATAAATTACAATTGTGACCCGAAACTTACTAATTATTCCTGAATTTTCCCATGTACTTTTATCTTCCCAAAAGGACATATGTGGATCCATTTAGGTCCCACACACCTGCTCCAATTATTTTCTGTACAATTATTCCCATTTTGCCCTTTTGTCTGAAAAGTCGAACTCGCAGCTTGACTTTTTGACTGATTCTTCTTGTCTCTCTCTTCTAGAAGAATTTTAATCATTATGGGGGCTAGGTGGCATCACTTTGGGCCCAAAAAATATGTTCCCTTACTTTTCCCATTTTCTTCCACTTTACCAGGTCCAATCTCCTTCCACTGGTCCCCGTTGGGCCCCGCTAGACAACAGGGTGCTTCCTTTTGCACTTTTCTTCAACATTTCAGATATTTCCCTTGAAAGGACATGCATATGTGGTGCCTCCTTGACTACCAAATATGGCCCCACTCTTGTCTCATTCAATCCAAAAGAAGTCCCTAACTGGTCCCCTTTCTACCGGTTAACAACCCGTGGGACCCGCATTTTGTGTTTGGGCCTGAATATGGATAAAATCATATTATTTTCCTTTATCTATCCTAGGTGGACGAAATTCTATGCTTAAGGGGTAAGGATTTGACTTTTCTACCCCTGTAATCATTACTTACTTTTTGCTTTCCAATCCTGCAGTGACACGTGTCCCAATGTAATCATTACACTGACTTTTTCCTCTTCAAAAACGCAAGGGATCTTCATTTTTCCAGGAAATGTCATGTGCATATTTATGCTCATCCAATTGTCCTAGAACTTAGGACATAGCTACATGACATTTTTACCAACCGATTAACACCGTATAGGTGTTTTTGTGCCCTTTTGCTCTGTCACTTTAACTTCTGCAGCCTTGAGCTCTTGATCAAAATACTCATAGAATAACAATGTTTTATTTCCAAATTTAGTATCACACTTCCTGAACAGGGTCTAGTCGTATGCTTGATACAGGCTTATTCTCAAGTCTCTAGGCACAAAATTCAAGATATTACAGCCATCTGAGTTCGTTCCAGCTCATTTTTCCGTCGCGTCTTGTGCTCTCTAGTGTCGCATTGTAATTTATGACAGATCCTTAAGGTGATC
Source organism: Acacia pycnantha (assembly GCA_025563575.1). Classification (NCBI taxonomy): domain Eukaryota; kingdom Viridiplantae; phylum Streptophyta; class Magnoliopsida; order Fabales; family Fabaceae; genus Acacia; species Acacia pycnantha. The sequence continues at coordinate 159,323 of JAMWYP010000238.1, read as the reverse complement.
TCATTCGGGTTCAATGGTTTTCCATTTTGTTTAGCGTTTGGTCAATTTTTTCAAGTCGTGTTTTGGCGTTTGGAAACTCTATTTTTGTTGTTGTATTTTTGGCGTAAGCAATCTGCTTTGTGGCTTTCATTTGGAAACTATAATTTTTGGCCTTGGCATTTTAGTGAATTTGATTTGAGGCTGTGTTTGTTCTATTTTGCCTTCATATCTCTATTGGTCATTGCAGATTTGTCTTTCAAGTGTCCTTTTATTGGATTACTTCGAGTTCAGTCTCTTGGTAATTTATTCACTGATCGGTCAGTCTTGTGAGACTTTGTTGGTTACTCTCTTTTGCGCATACTTATTGTCTTGTTATTATGATTGTGAGTCTTTGATTGTTTTTCATGGCCGAATCTAAGACATCCAAGATGCTACCTATGTCTACTAAGATTACTAATTCTAAATTAAACTGGACCAACTATTCTGATTGGAACAAAGCTATTTGGGTATACCTTTTGGGTGTTGAGAAGGAAGCTTATTTAACTCAGGATGCTCTATCTGGTGATAATGATGCAAGTTTGGCTTCATCTAGAAAGGATGCTCGTCTCTTCTTTCAAATTTGAAACTCCATTGAACCACGAATTATGTCTTATGTTAGGCATTGCAACATGGTGAATCCTAGTGAGAGAATTACTTCAAGTACAGAACGTGTAATCAAGTTGAAAGAAGATAGTAGATTGAAAATCTCAAGTGGAGCTTGGGGACTGGACATAGGTCAAGGATTGGGCCGAACCAGTATAAATCATAGTTTTCATATTCTCTTCCCTTATCTCTTACATTCCCAGCATATATGTTTGAATGATTGTTTATCACTTTATAAATAATTATTATCATTCAAACTACTTTCAGTAAGTTGCGAAAAGATTCTTAAAGTTCTAAGTTTTTAATTAGACACCCAATTCACCCCCTCTTGGGTGATAGCCAAGTCTTTCATTTGGTATCAGAGCTAGGCTCTTGTTTAAAGGACTTAACAGTCTCAAGAGTTAACAATGGCTGATTTTGGGTGTTGCTCGTTTTTAGAAGGTTTTGATTATACGATTCCACCGTTTTTCAAAGATATTGATTTTTGGTTTTAGAAAGCTAGAATGACTAGTTTTATCAAAGCAACTGATTTTGATATGTGGAATGTTTTTATAAAAGTATTTGATTTCAAACCAAGAAAGGATTGGACAGAAAAGGAAAAGAAAATGTTTTCATTGAACATTAGAGCAATGAAAATCCTTTACTATGCTTTAACCGAAAGTGTTTTTCAGAAAATCAAGTTTTGCTCTAGTGCTAAAGAAATATGGGATACTCTTGATTTTATATATGCTTCTAACAATTGTGTTGAAGTTGATAGTGTTGATAGTTCATCAGAAATTATAAACTGCACATCTATGATTGATGAACAACTGGATATTGAAGAAGGCAAAATTATTCAGTACTCCCATAATCCAGTCAACACAAAAGAACAAGAGGAAGAGGATCCCCAGGAAGAGCTCATGGACGATTATGGTCAATCATTATCTGAAGCTCAAGATGCATATGTGGTAAACAATTCCAATTCTCCTTGTGTAAATAAGAAAAATGTTTTTGAACAATCGCGTAGAATTGCTTTTCAACCATTTACTGATTCTATTTTGAAAAACAAACATATTTTCGAAAATGATGCTGAGAAATCATGTGGGAAGAAGGAATGTTCAAATGAAGATTATTTGAAGTCTTACACTCATCACCAGCACAATACTTACAAAAATGTTCATAATAAGCATCATTCTATTATTTGCAATTATTATGGTAAATCTAGTCATATTTCTTACACATGCTATATTAGGAGAAATTCTAATGTAAGAAATAAATTTGTTTGGGTTCCTAAAGGACAAGAAAGGTCCAATACTAACCATCAAGGACCCAAGTATAAGTGGGTACCAAAATGTCCATCTAGTACTCCATGTATGCAGGATGATTTGAATATCAATGGACATCAAGGTACATAAAAGAGGAAGAAAAGTCCAAGAGTTTCTCATGAACCTAAAAGAAGATTCACATCCGTTAGGAGAACTCGTGGAGAAGCCATTACTGGAATTACAAAGTCAAATAACAAAGATAAGCAATGGAAAATAGGAGTACATTCCACCTCAAGAATGAACTACCATAGAGTACCATTCAATTATCTTGAGGAGAACATGAAGAGGAGAATCTCTCAAATATCAAAAAGACGACTATTGAAGTCTATATCCTCTGAGATAGCTTTGCATATATCCATGGGAAAACATATGAAGAACCAATGGGTAAGCAAAGGCAATACTCCAAGTACCTAAGGTAAAGGTATACAATGGTAAAACCTCCTAAGCTATTATTTGAAATATTCATTGAGGTTTTATATTTTGTAACCTTAGGAATGAACATTGCACACTATTTTTAAAATTGGGTTTTCACTTCCTGATTTATTTTTCAAAGGGATTGCAGTGTTAAATAGTTTAATTCTTTATGCATACATCATGATTTGAAAAGAAAGTAATTCTTTTATGCATAAAGTCAGGATTAATTCATTGTGCTCAATTATTCTGAATTGATTATATTTATAAGAGTATGTGATTTTGGTTCCTACAAGCTAACAATGATTGGATCCAAGTAAGGTTGGATACCAAGAAAGAAAAAGATGTATATGTTTTGTAGGATAAGAAAAAGCTTCTAAAGAATGCAACATAGAGAAATAATTCGAGTCTTGAGGATGCTAAATATGATATGCTTGATGTTGATGGTGAACGTCGAAAAGGGAGACATCTACATCAATCCATCTTAATCAAGCAAGCTTCTACAATGACAAGAGGAATTACGGTGATATCTAATCCTTACCCCATACTGTGATTATATGAAATTCTTTTTTGGGTAATGAACACTTGTCCATCATTGCATTCCTTTAGCAATCAATCATTTATATGTTTCAAAATGTTTTCAAATTGCTAAATGGACCATAAGTGAATTTGTGCATAACTTTTATGAGTTTATGTTTCTGAAATGCTCAATTCTAAAATTTGTTTGGATTTCAATTCACTCTGTTTTGTAACAATGCATACAAATGATTTGAAAAATATCCATACTTTGATTGCATTCAAATGATGTTTCAATTTGGAAGTTAATGTTGTATACTAAATGTTGGATATGCATCAAATCTGTTTGGTAGAATTTTCCCTATCATTCACATATTGATCTTTGGTTTTCAATGTGTTGCTTGAACTCTTTTGTTTCATTCTCTAACTAGTTGGACTTCATGTCTAATAAGTTATCCATCTCTGAGTTTCAAGTTAGTTTCCTAGAAAAGAATTCAATGTGTGAGTGTGTTATGCCTAATGCATAAATCTTTATTGGCCAAGTTATTTCAAGCTTTATAAATGTTCATTAGTGCATCGAATGGTAATGCATTAACCATTAGTGGAATAACTTACTAGGATGATATTTTGGAACTTTAGTCATCTGGACTAATGAGTATGTGCTTCATCATCCATGAATCCTAGTAGTCATTTTGTTACTCAAATGCATCAACTTTGTCTTCATCCATTTTTTAGTAACTATATTCAAAGTCTTGCCTTAAATGTTCATATGTTTTCAAGACTCTATTCTAAAAGGCAAGATTGTTTCTTGGTCAATAGCAAAGTCATTATGCATATTTAAATCTATTGTGCTAAGCATGTCTTGTTAATGCTTTATCCTTATGACTTTTGCTTTTGGAAAAATCTTCAAAAAATATTCTACATGTTAACTTCAATGTTTGACATGTTCTTCAAAATTGAAGCATTCTAATACATTCTGATAAATTCTTTAGCATGTTGACTTCCACCATGTTTAGAATGAGCATTGATCTTAAATATGTTTCAAAAATGTAGTTAATGATTCAGTGGGTAAGCAAAGTCAATCTTCCAAGTACCTAAGGCAAATGTATACAATGGTAAAACCTCCCTTGCTATCATCTAAAATATTCATTGAGATTTTATATTTTGTAACCTTAGGAATGAGCATTGCAAACTATTTTAAAATTGGATTTTCACACCCTGAATTATTTTTCAAAGAGATTGCAATGTTCAAGGAGTTAATTCTTTATGCATACATGACAATTTGAAAAGAAAGCATCTCTTTTATGCATAAAGTCATACTTAATTCATTATGCTTAATTGTTCTTATTTGATTATTCTCATAAGAGCATATGAATTCTGTTATGATTCCTACAAGTTTAACAATTAACGGATCCAAGCACGGTTGGATACCATGGGAGAAAAAGGTTTATATATCTCTATAGGATCAAAGAAAAAGCTTCTCAAGAATGCAACTAAATAGAGAAACAATTTGACTCTTGAGGAAGAAGCAATGGTTGATGTTGATGGTGAACGTCGGAAAAGGAGTTATCTACATCAATCCATCTCACCAAGCAGGATACTATAAGGACAAGAGGAATTACAGTGATATCTAATTCTTACCCCATACTGTGATTATATATACATTTTTGGGTAATAAAAACTTTTCCATCATTGCATTCCATTAGCAATCAATCATGGGTTAAGGTGCAATTTTACACATGAAGTTTACCCCCGGGAGCGCCCAGCACCACGAAGTTTTTTCAGGAGCAAAAGTACACACAACGTTACGTTTTGGGAGCAAAAATACCACGGGTCGTTAGTTGACCGTGAGTTGACCGTTAACTTGGATGGAAGTGAACAGTAACGCGGGTAAAATTATACTTTTTCCCTTAGTTTTAGTTGAAATTACCCTTTTGCCTTAAGTTTTTTTTTTTAAAAAAAAAACTTAAAACAAAAATTAGCCCCTCGGTGGGCCCCCACCGACCCCCACCGCCAGCGGCTGCCGGAGGCGGCGGTGGTTAGCCGCCGGTGGTGGGGCCGACGGGGGGAGGGGGTATTTTTAGGTTTTTTTTTTAAATTTAAAACTAAGGGCAAAAGTGTAATTTTTACTTAAAACTAAGGGCAAAATGGTAATGTTCTCTTTCTACTTACCATCAACGTCCACGTCATCCTCCACGTCAGCATCCACGTCAACGTGTCAGTCCAAATAAGCGCCACATCACGCCACGTCAGCTTTCCATCTAAGTTAACGGTCAATTGACGGTCAACTAACGACCCGTGGTATTTTTGCTCCCAAAACGTAACGTCGTGTGTACTTTTGCTCCTGAAAAAACTTCGTGGTGCTGGGCGCTCCCGGGGATAAACTTCATGTGTAAAATTGCTCCTTAACCTATCAATAATTTATGTTTTTCAAAGTGTTTTCCAGATTGCTAATAGGTGTAACATCCCAACTTTTCACAAGCAGTATAAATTTTTTTTTAAACATCTTTTCAAATCATCAGAGTAGAGCATTTGAACGGAAGAATAACTGATATATATATATATTCAAAATGCCCACTGGCTAGATACAGAAGTGGTATAGTACCCAAGAGTTTTCAAAAAGTAAAGGACAACATCGGAAAGTCTTTAGCCGAACCATGACCCCGCTTGCTTCCTCTCTCCTTGGTCCTCGATTCTTGACCCTGACGCTATAGCTGAGATCCAATTTAACACATTGGATCTCAGGTAACGGTTAACCTCATATTCATATATACAGTATATATTCCACAATCATTCATATTTACAGTATAACAGATGTGTTACACGGAGTGCATGTAGATGGGTCACACGTAGTGCATGTAGATGGGTCACACGTAGTGCATGTAGATGTGTCACACGTAGTGCATGTATTCAAAAGCTCATAACAATACTCACAACATATCATCAGACCCTCAACCACAAATACGCATACGATAAACATCAGCGTTAAGGTTACCAGTACGCGCACGTACATACCTCCGTAAACCGAACAGAATGGCCAGGTAAGTGTCTATCATGGGGGCCTCACCGAGTTCACGGCGACTTAATGGCTTACCCACATAGACTAGCCTTTCCTTCGGCACCAAACTGTTCTAACACATTTGCATTCAATAAACATACCATAACAATACACATAGCACATATATGCATACCATAAACATAAGAGTTAATGTTACAGTACGCGGACGTACCTTCGTTGACGGTAGACGGTACTTCCATCGGAAAACGTACTTTTTGACGGAAAACAGCGGTTTGTCCGACAGCGGCACGTTGGACAGCAGTAACGGCAGCAAACTAGGATTTCGACGTCCTATAAGATTAATATCACTTCCATTAGTGATTTGACACAATAATGCATTTTAGGTAAAAATTACCATTTTGCCCCTATACCCCTAATTGGCGGAATTTCGCCAAGACTTTACTACTCGACAAATTTTCTTCCCAAAATTTTGCCAGAACTTCGACGCCATTTTGATTTTCAAAAATAAAGACTAAAATAGCCCTCCCATATGATATCCAATCATACTTGAAAATTTAAAGTCTATTCTAGCATTACAACCCCTACTTTTGAAAGAGCTATAAAAGCTTCAACTTTTCAGGTACTCGATCCCTACAAAGTTTTTACCTCGTCAGGCATTTTTCAATGCAATGAGGCATAAAAACAATAGTAGGAATCTCATTCCCTACTTACTAAAACTATCTAACAATTCTACTAACTACCGAACTAAAGACTAAAGACTAAAGACCGAAAGACTTACCCGTTGAAGACTTCTGCAGAACTTTTCCAGAGCCCTTCTCTCTTCTTTCTCTCTCTAGGTTCTAATTCTCTCTTGAGAATGGAGTGAAAAAACCAAAGGGGGAAAGGGGGTATTTATAAGAAAAGGTGTAGGATTTCGGCCGTCGGATCAACTTTGTGAGAAACGATCTGGACCGTCCAAAGCAACTTTTCAAAAAAACCCTTCTTTCCCTTTTTGCATTCACACTAGGACGAAATTCAGGGGTGCTTGGCCAATGGGAGGTGGCCACGTGTCACCTTCCAGAAGCTTCCGGTCCAATTTCCCCGATCGGTACCCGATTCGCGTAATTTCGGAGAAATCTCAAAATTCTGGATTTACAACTTTGAAGACATTTTCTCACTTATTAGAAATGTCCAAGTTAACCTAAATTTTGATTCCATATAGGGCTTTCCGTGTTCAGCCGAAGTTTCTCGAAAAACGTGTCCAGACGGTCCATTCATTTACACTCGTTTTGAATTATCAATCTCTAGAGAAAACTCACCGATTCCAAATATGTCCATGAAAATTCCCAATTCTTTTCCAAATGTCACAACATAACCTTTTCGTCCTCTTGGCTATCCGGCCTTTTCTCGAATTTCCTATTTCGTCTTATTAGGAAAAAGCACAAACGGCTTGAATTAACTTCCGTAATAGTCTAACGGAAGATAAAATCCCACTGATCAATATTCTACCCTGACTTTGGAATTCCTATTCCTAGATCTCTAGATAGGATCCGTTTCCTAATTTTTAAATTACTATTCATCACTTTTACTTTAATTATTATAGAGTAAATACCCTTTTTGGTCCCTGGAAAAAACACGGATGCCCTTTTTGGTCCCTGAAAAAAAATAAGTCACTTTTAGTCCCTAAAATGGAAAAATAAAGTCCCTTTTAGTCCTTTTGATCATTTTTTTTTGCACATTTTAATCCCTCAAAAATTCCCAAAAAGGTCATTTTTAGTCCCTAAAAAGGACCAAAATGACATTTCTTTTACTCAGGGACGAAAAAGGGTTAAATTGTTTTTTCCAGGGACCAAAAAGGGTATTTACTCTTAATTATATTATTATTATATGTGCAAGTTGTATTTTAATATCTATATTTTTTTTTTCAAATTCTAATATTCAACTCTCTTTTTCGGTCAACATCTGATCCATTTCTTAATTTATTTTCGTTTTATATTTTATTTAATATAAAATAATTATTTTATAATTATTTTATATAATTTCTTACATAATTTTCCTATTGGTCCAAACTTGTATTTAGGCTTAAAAATACCTAAACTCAACTATTTGTCACAAAATTTTCGAATTAATTAGTAAATATATTTTTACTAATTTTAAACCATTTTCCACTAATTTTTGAGCTTTACATAATTATTTCATAATTTTCTTTGCTCAGGCTTAAGTAATTAGCTCAATATTACTTAATTACTTTATTATCACTTGTTGATAATTTTCTTAATTAAGACACTCCTTTATCTTCAAACTTTTGCCTTAACATTAGAATTTCCATGCCTCATGCATTATTTTATAATTTACAAGGGTATTTTGGTCATTTAATACTTTTTGAACATTCTTCTTCAATTTCTCCAAGTTCGTAATTTATCAAACTACCACAATTAGAGATATTATACTCTCTTGATTCAATTGATCATTTTACTACCTTTTGGTATTTTCCATTATTTTTTTCAAGTCAATTACAAATCCTAGGGGCATTTTGGTCATTTTGACACTTTGGCCCTTAAATTCTCTAATTCCCTACAGAATTCAACTTAGAAAAATAGACTATATTCACATAAGTCTTAAGACCATAATTTCACTTATCCGAAATAACCCATTTATTTATCCGGGTATTACAATAGGACAATAAATGAAATTGTGCAAAAATTTCTGAGTTTATTTTTTAAAATGAACAATTCTAAAATTTGTTTTGAATTTCAATTCACTCTGTTTTGTGAAAATGCATACAAATGTTTTGAAAAATATTTTGCTTGCATTCAAATGATGTTTCAAAATTGGAAGTTAATATTGTATAGTGAATGTTGGATATGCTTCAAATTTGCCCAGTTGAGTTTTCCCTACATTTCACATATTGATCTTTGGAATTCAATGTGTTGCTTGAACTTCTTGGTTTCATTCTCTAACTAGTTGGATCTCATGTCTAACGAGTTGATCATGTATGAGTTTCAAGCCTATCTTCAAGAAAAGAATTCAATTTGTGTGTATTATGCTTAAAGCATAAATTATTAGTTCACTGTGATTTATTCCAAGCTTTATGAATGTTCATTAGTGCATTAAATGTTAATGCATTAACCATTAGTGGAATAACTTACTAGGATGATTTTCTGGAACTCTAGTCATTTGGACTAATGAGTATGTGCTTCATTATCCATGAATCCTAGTATTCATTCTGTTACTCAAATACATCAACATTTGTCTTCATCCATTTTTTTTTGAGTAATTGTAGCCTTGTATTCGAATTCTTGTCGTAAATATTCATATATTATAAGACGCAATTCTAAAAGGCGAGATTATCTCTTGGTTAATTGCAAAGTCATTGTGAGTATTTATTTTTATCCTACTTAGTCTGTTTGACTAATTAGTTTTCCCCATGACTTTTGATTTTTGGAAAATTCTTTAACATGTAAACTTCAAATGTTCCACATGTTCTCTGAAACTGAAGCATTCTGATATATTTATTAAACCTATTGACTTCCATCATGTTTAAAGTGAGCATCGATTTTAAACATATTTCAAAAATGAATCTTTCATACATTTTTTTAATACTTCATCAATGTTTGAAAGAATATTTGAGATTTGAAACTATTCGCATATTTCATTATAATTCTTGAAAAATATAATATCATTCATGAACTGTGAGTTGATAAATGCTTATCTTTACAGATAAGATTTTCTATGATCTTTGATCAAACTTACATGCATTTTATCAATGACACCTTTTCTACTTAAAGTGTATTTACAAATTGTCATTGAGAAATAACATTCTTGGTATAATATAATTGTTACCCTTTGTGATTCATTGGCTTGAATTTATTTCATTGGGTAAAATTATGCTTTTTTATCTTTGATTGTTCTACTCTTTGCTAAAATATCATATGGTTAGATTATAAAAGCATAAGAGTTGTCATATCGAATCTTATGTGGACCCAAGAAACATCAGGTACCAAAAAGCATAGATTTGTCTTGCAGGATCCTCTGTTCTTGCATTGGGAAACAGGGACAAACAGAGGAAGAAAAGCTTGTAAGGTCCTCTCGCGTGAACTGCAAGTGATGGCTACAAAGTCATGGGCATCACATGAGTAACCACTCGAGCCATGTAGGAAAGGAACTTCATCAATTCTGCATGAGCTTACCACAAACAATATTGAAGTTCATCCCTTCTTTAAATGACAAGATTAGACAACTCTATGAATTGAACAACCAAAACTTCACAGAAACTCATCCTTATGCATCAATGGACAATACAGGATTATGACTCAAGTAATTACGATGTTACTTGAGTGAGGTATTGTAAAATCCACAAACCATAATCATGCTAGGCTTAATTGATTTCATTCATTCCATCTTATTTTATGAAATTTAGCCTGAGCACACTAATTTTTAAAATGATCCTTATGCTTTAAACCATTTTCATCATCATAAAAAGCATAAGTGTTTCCTTGATACCAATTTCAAGTCGACCTAAGTGAATTTGAAAGTACTTAATTCTGAGATACCATGTTGTGTTCACTGGAGCAGGGATAACTTCAAACGTCATAACATTTGGTACCATTAAAAGGTGCTTCATATTTCTTAGTCATGCATTCATTAAGGGGGAGCTTCACATTCACATATGTTTTATATCTTAAAAGCCCATATCCTTTATTTAAAGAAAAACCTTTTTAATTTTACTCATCTGCATTCACTGTGTTCTATTAGTTTTGACGATGAGTTAATCTTATATTTGAAAATATCTTATATTTTCATTTCATTATCTTAATTTGAAAATATCATATTGAAAGGGATATTTTGATATTTGGTTGCACTAACAAATCTCTTTGGCAAAGAAAGTTTTCAATTTGTAGCAGGAGATTTCATTTTATGGGAAGATATTCCTTAATGCACTACAAGAATAAACTATCAAATTGAGGAATAATGCTTTCACATTCTATCATTGAAGCTGAGATATGCTCTACATAGATGATCTATGAAGAAAACGAAAAATGATGGAAATGATCTCATACAACAAAGCAAGCTAATGGACTTCATCGATCATTCATCAATTTGCAGAACCTACATGAGCATTTCTAATCTCTATCTTTTTATATTCAGGGAATATTTTGCACATATTAGGTATCAATATGTTCTATTGTGAGAGATTTCTTAAAAATCTCTCCAAATTTGTTTTCATAAAAACATTCCAAATTGCATCCCATTCAATATCAAAAGACTTTCAGAAAGGGGGAGAGAAAATTGTTTTCTTTACATATGGTTAAGGAGAGACAAGTCATTTCTAACTTGTTTTTATATTTGCCTTTCCACATGTATTTCTTCTTTAATTCAACTTGTTGCTATTGACAAATAAGAGGGAGAGAATGGAAAGAAAAATATGTTGGGCCTAATGTATTATCATATTCAAACATATTTTTCTTAGAGTATTATCATAGTAAGTGCTTAAAGCTTTGAATTGAATGCGCAGAGTTTTGGTAGGTGAAGAATTGAATGCTTCTAGCTTTTATGGTTGCTTTCAATAATGACCATTGAAGACCATTCAAAGAGCCGTTGTGACTAATGAATATAGCTGTTGAAGATGGAACTCGAACGTTACTCAGACTCCTTGATTTATGCATATTTTTGCCATCATTCTCCGCTTGATATTCCTTATTCCACTTGTCCATTGAGACTCAGTAATAAGTATGGAATGGAAATGGCTGGAAAGCTTTATGTCTGCTCATAGGGTTATTTGCCTATTTAGTGCTTCGTCTTTGCTAAGCATTAAATGCTCTTTTGACACAAATTTGCTTTAATGTATTTTGGTGTTAATCCATATCAAAATCATTTGAAACTCATTAACAAATTGGTTAAACATAGTTAGGAATAATAATGAGTGATGATATGAGATATGCAAACCACAATCAATGATTTAGGGTTTGCGAACATGGTGATCCATAAGAAATAGAAGTCTGACTCGAGTTGCATGACTAAAGTCAAAGTTTTATCTTAAATAGAGAAGATGTTTCAAACACATATTGACTCGAGTCATTTTGGACATAACTCGACTCAACATCGTCAACCCATCTGGTGAAGATGTCTTTGTAACAAGTTGACTCGAGTCACTTAAGATTTGTCTTGAGTCATATCATTTTCATAAGATGGTCATCAAGTTTCATTTTGAAAATAATTTTGAAGTAAACAATGACTTGAGTCATTTAGTGACTTAACTCGAGTTACACTTATCATTAGAAAATATTTGAAAAGCTAAGTTTGAAAAATAAATTCCATTAACTCAAGTCAAATAAATTTTCCTCGAGTCAAAAGCCTTTCGTAAAAGCATTTCACAAAGACTGTAACTTGAGTCATCATAAGACTAACTCGAGTCAAATAAGATCAAAACTCATTTTTACTTAGATTCAGAATGCTTTGACTCGAGTCACATAATCTCTAACTCAAGTCATAATTACATAGAGACATATGATAGTTATTGATCAGAGTTATCTTTAACATAAAACACTTTGGCTTGAATCAATAACAATCTTTTGGATTTACAATTGTCAATTATCATCAAAACACATAGAGAACTAACACCAAATACATAACATTAAAATCCATGATTGAATCAACTAACGTTTTCTGGAAACTCGAGTTCTGTTTGAAAACTCGAGTTTACCTCATCTGAGAACAATGCTCGTCTCTGACCTTGTGAAAACTTCCACGATTGAATCGACCAAAGTTTTCAACGTTTTCTCATAAAAGAGAAAACTCGAGTTTCCATTTTGAAACTCGAGTTTCGTCACTAAAGAGAAGTTTCCAAAGTTTTCAACCAATGTGAAAACTCGAGTTTTGGCCAGGCAGAGAGCTCTGCCAATTTTGAGCCTTTGAAAACTCGAGTTATGTTTTGGAAACTCCAGTTTTAAGCTTTTGGACTAAAACATGATTTTTCATTCAAGAGTCCAAAACTTCTTCAGCAGGTTAAAGACAGGTTTAAATGGAGATTAAGCAAAAAGCAAAAAGCATGTCAGCACATTCAATGAAAAGTGCAGAAACCTTGCATGCTTTTGGACAAACATTCTCCACACGTTTTGGAGAAGTTAATGCTTGCCTTCTACATTCAGCAAACTGTTCTTCCAATGGATTAATAATCAGAGAGTCAACTCTGAATTTCTGCAAAGCTGAATTAACCAAAGAGTAGAGAGAGAAGAAGACCAAAACCTTCACTAATCCTCTTCTAATCACTCCAACGGTTATCTGAGGAATTACAACGGTCAATTAATGTTCTCTACCTATAAATAGAGATGCATTCAAGTCTTCTCAACAACCAACCTGTACAAGAACGAAAATCAACATAGTTTCGTTTACTCTTTGAGTTTTCTTGTAAAAGTATCTGTTGATACATTTATTCTTCAGTGATTATCATATATACTCTTAGAGAGAGTTTTTCTTGATTGTAAATCATTCGTGTAAGTTATCTCAAGTCAAGGGGGACTTGGAGATTGGGTTCATTGATTACAACTTGTAAGGGGGAGTAAGTTCTAGAGAGAGAATTACTCTTGAGTGCAGAGTGTGTAATCAATCTTGATAGTGAGAAATCCCAGAGAGTCTGGGTACTGGACGTAGGTCAAGTTGTTGGACCAAACCAGTATAAATTCTTGTGTCCAACTTCTTCTCCCTTCACTTTGTTTTATCCTCTTTTTCATATCCCTAAACAGAGCATTCGAAAATATTTTTGAGAATCCCCAATTCACCCCCCTATTGGTGATTCAAGCTCCACTTTCAATTTTTTTCCAACAAAACCACAACTATAAAACACATCTAGCCAATTGAAATTAATGATGGAAATGGATGAATGATAGCTAAAAATGGAAGAAGAGAACAAAGGAGACTGAAAGCATGTTGAGACGTGGTTGAATGAAGAGGAAGGGTGACAACATTGAAGAAGGTGATGGATGGTGACAATGCAAGAAAACAATAATCTTCTTTGAAGTCTTGTAGCGCCTTTGTTATGCTTTGAAACTACAGGTCACCAGTGGCTGTGTTGGAAGGTGAAGATGAAGGAGGAAGAAGGTCACCACACTCTCTCTGCAAATTGTCGAGCTTGAAGAAGGTCTCTGCGCCGATGCTCATTCTCCGGTTCCTGATCAGAAAGTTTCCTTTGTTCACGGTGATGCAAAAGAGTTGAAGCTCCATACCGGCAACAATGGTGATGAAAGCGAGAGTCACCGGTGATGGAGAAGGTGATGCTTGGTGATGGAGACGATGGAGGGAAGGAGAAAAATGGTGGAAGTGGATGAAGATTTTAAGATCCCAGGTCTGAAGATGTTGATAATGGTGTCGCAACGCTTTTCTTCGTTCTCACTTGTGTCTCGAGCTTCTGGTATGAAACTAACCAAGTAATTAAACCTAGACCGAACCAACCGGTTCGGCCTCGAAACCCACGAATTAGATGGTAAACCGGTCTACTCCTGGTATCAACCTAGTTCACCTTTATTTTAAACGTTTTTTATTTTCTTTATAATTTTATATTAATAACCTTAAAATCTTCACTTTGTTATCGGTTTGGCCTCGGTCTGACCCTTGACCTAGTACCTCGGCCAGTTTAGTGGCTGGTCCGAGTTTAACAACTTTGGAAACTAACATAATATATCAATGCAAAACGTTGTGTTTAGAGTAGGAATCTAACTGCAAATTTTAAAAGTTCATGGAGAGTCTAAATTAAATATTTGTTTAAATGATTGTGGGGATTAATGAAATTTTCAAATATTTTGGGTCTATTCTATAATTTTATCTGGTTCATTTCTTCATTAATTCACAGTTTCTAGAAAATTCTGGCTACTTTTCTATAATTTTATCTAAACTGGTTTGCAAAGAAGATAAACCCAAAATGTAATACTTATATTCCAAAAATGAAGCAATTAAGGTAAATCATGAATATATATTATATTTTCCCCCTCTTTTCAACCTTAATTTCATGCAAACATCTTTAATCACAAAAGAGACATTTTAAGATCAATTATTATCACAAAAAGCCTAAATAAAATATGTAAATATATAACAAATTAGAGATTTGTCACTGGTCCACAATATAAGTCTCTTTTAAAAAAGATTCTTTAATTTAGTCCATAAAATAAATCACTTGGAGAGCACTTTTTTTCATAAGACTTGGAGAGTAATTTTAATGCTTACATATTTGCCAATTTTTCAATTAAAGATAAGTTTGACCTATGAATCTCACAACATGGAGGGTGAAAGGTATATTAAATTATGTTATCATTGTGCTAAATTGGGAAGGAAAAAAACTCCATAATTACTGAAGGTTTGGATTTAATAGACGGCTTTAATAGGGATATGAATGGGACAATTATGAATTAAGGTTTGGATTTTTGCACCGGCTTAAGAAAGAAAGTATTTCGTGAAAGCTTTAATAGGGATATGAATAGGACAATTATGAATTATGGTTTGGATTTTTGCACCGGCTTAAGAAAGAAAGTATTTCGTGAAAGCTTTAATAGGGATATGAATGGAACAATTATGAATTAATGTTTGGATTTTTGCACCGGCTTAAGAAAGAAAGTATTTTGTGAAAGCTTTAATAGGGATATGAATGGAACAATTATGAATTAAGGTTTGGATTTTTGCACCGGCTTAAGAAAGAAAATATTTCGTGAAAAACGATAGCATATCAAACATCACAATACAACAGAAATTTTGTAAGTATTATATATAATGCATATGTTATTCATATATAAAATATTCACACTCTCTTCCTTACTATAATCAAGTCCCACTTATGAATTACACATAAATTAAAGAAATGCCAAAATCATATAACATGAAAAAAAAAAATTATATATATATATCTACCCACGATTAAATGCCATGCATGGGAAAGAGTGGCTGTTTAAATGTTAAGTATGATGGGCAATTTAGATTTTTCATAAAGTTAAGGGTACTTTTGAAAGCATACATTTCAGCTGAGAAATATGTATTGGGACAAATAAATGGACAAAAAATGGAAAATAAGGGATTGATACTATTTTTTATTTTTTTTTGGTCTACAATTATACTTTTTAGAGAGGGTTCGAATTCGCAAGCCACATGCTTAAGAAAGCCTTTAGGGAGTTATTTGTCGGATATAAAGCTTCGCTGATCGAGTATTACTCTAACATGTATTAAAATACCATCATTCAATTCCTTCATATTTCATTTAATCCTATTATCCGATTCCCTCAATATTAACGGTATGTTTCTCTGATAATGATATGCAAAGACGTATGCCATCATATGCAAGAATATTTTCAAAATAATGCAATATAATAATAATAATAATAATAATAATAATAATAATAATAATAATAATAATAATAATAATAATAATAGGTCTGTTGGATTTCCTTCAGATTAATTTTCTTGAAATTGCTAAAGTCTAACGTAACATGTTTTTTTTTTTAATATTTATTTATCTTACTGTGTTTAGACAATTAAGTACATTTATTTATCAGCGAGTTTAAAAACACAACACTTTAGGAAAACAGTTACTTCCTTTGTCAATGTTAAAGTTGGTAGTATTTGTCCTTTGGGTTAAGGTGCAGATTTCCCAACGAACTATTACCCGAGGAGTATATGGCACAAAAAAACAACTGAGGGTACCAAAATTACCAATCAACAATTAAAAAGTGAAAAAAAGTACCAAATAACTATTAAGAAAAACAACTATCACAATTACGTTAAAATATGAGGCATCAGCATATAACGATGGCGGAGACGCTGGAGAAAATAGTAGTTAAGCCTTCTTGTTGGATAAGGCAAACACCAACAGAGATGGGACCCATGCGAGCAGGCACTGTGGTAGCGGCTACTGCTGCTTGTGGCATCGGAGGGATGGAACTAGGGTGCAAGGCATGTGCCGGTCGAAAGCTATGGACTGCTGGATTTGGTTTTGGTGTGTGATTCTCGCTCTGAAGCTGTATACGGACCTTGATGAGTTCAAGAGGGTGAGTGGAACACCCAGCAACAATCGAAGCTTTGGAGACGCCGGCGACATCGCCAACACTGTGACAGTCAATAGAAGATAGAGACACCAAAACAGTGACAATGTAATAGTTCGTTGGCCAATTTGCACCATAATTGTGTTTTTTTTTTTTTTAACATTTTAATTGTTGATTTATAATTTTGGTACATTCAATTGTTTTTTGTGACACTCCTTAGGTAATAGTTCATTGGCAAATTTGCACCTTAACCCTTGTCCATTTTGTCATGTCCGTACTGTGTGGTTACGAAACCTATAGTTTATCTCAAAATGATAACAACTAAACAACGAACACCCACTTTTATATATTATCATATATACCTATAAGATTCAAACCCAAAAGAGATATTGATCAAAAGGGTTGAAGATTTCAAAGAGGCGAAAGTGAGACAATTAAAAAATAATTTAAAGAGGCTATAAATTAATCTCTATTGCAAGTTGTGGATACTCATATATTCACACAGTACAGAAATACAAACAAATTAGAAACACAAATATGAGTATTGCTCAAAGATGGAGAGTCCTAAGTGGACAAGATCATTGGGAAGGGCTTCTAAACCCTCTCGACATCGATCTACGAAGGTACATAATCCATTATGGAGAAAGAACACAAGCCACGTATGATACTTTTATCTCAGAAACAAAGTCCAAATATGCAGGAGCAAGCAAGTACGCGAAGATGAACTTGTTCGCAAGGGTCGGTTTGGAGATTGGGAATCCCTTCAAGTATAGTGTGACAAAGTATTTATATGCAACATCACATATCCCTCTTCCTGATGCTTTTATAGTAAAGTCGTTGTCAAGGGAAGCTTGGAGCAAGGAATCAAACTGGATAGGGTATGTTGCTGTGGCCACAGATGAAGGCAAAGCTGTGTTAGGAAGGAGGGATATTGTGGTTGCTTGGAGAGGAACCATAAGAACATTGGAGTGGATTAATGATTTCCAATTTCTGTTACTTCCTGCTCCTATAATTTTCGGCGGTTCGGGGTTAATGGATCCTAAAGTTCATCAGGGTTGGTACTCTATGTATACTTCAGATGATCCTAAATCTCCTTTCAACACAACGAGTGCAAGAGACCAGGTATTTGTTTTCTTCTTTCTTTCTTTTTTTAAAGCTTTTTGTTGTCTAGAGTCATGTTAGATTCTAACTAATCCTAAGATCAAACCCCAAATGGAAGCTTTTGTGATAAAAGGCATATTTTGTATACAAATCCTAAAAAGCAGTAAATGACCAAGTGAATTAGGAGGATATATTATCCCTAATTATGGTAATTTAATAAATTATGAACTTGGAGAAATTGTATAAGAATGTCCAAAAGGTAATAAAAGACCAAAATACCCTTACAAATTATAGAATAATGTAAGAGGCATGGAAATACTAAGGTTAATGCAAGAGTATGAAGGTAATGAGGCATTATAATTAAGAAAATTATCAACAATTGATAAGAAAGTAATTAAGTAATATTGGGCTAATTACTTAAGTATAAACAAAGGAAATTAAGAGATAATTGTGTAAAGCTCGAAAATTGGTGGTAATTGGCTTAAAATTAGTAAAAATATATTTACTAATTAATTGGAAATTTTGGAGAAAAATAGTTGAGTCTAGGTATTTTTAAAGCCTAAATGCAAGAATGGACCAATGGGAAAATTCTGTAAAAATTATGTAAAAATAATTATTTAATTAATTAAATAATTAATTAAATAATTAATAAAAAAAACGAAATAAAAAAAAAGGGCAGAAAAAAAAAGAAAAGAAAAGAAGAAGAAAGAAAAAAAAAAGAAAAAGAAAAAGAAAAAATATTAATGATAAATAAAAGAAAACTTAATATATAAGTTTTATTATAATAATAATATAATTAATTAAAGTGATAAAGGGTGAATAGTAAAATGGAAATTAGGAAACGGATCCTATCTGGAGATCTAGGAATAGGATTTCCAAAGTCGAGGATAAAATATTGATCGGTAGAATTTTATCTTAGTTAAACTCTCCGGAAGTTAATTCGAAGTCAATAGGACTTTTCCTAATAAGACGAAATAGGGAAATTACGAGAAAAGGGCGAGATAGCCGGGTTGGAAGTAAAGACTTCGAAATTAGAGTTGTGACAAGCGAGAAAGAATTGGAATTTTTATGGACATATTTGAAATCGGTCATCTATGTCTATAGTTGGAACTTCGGATTTTCGTTTGAAACCGGACACGTTCGGACACGTTTTCGAGAAAACTTCCGTCAATCGGAAATGGCCTGGCGAGAGTCAGAAAAATAGTTGGAATAGACATTTGGTATGGAAGAGAAGGTTTTCAAAGTTGTGGTTCAGGAATTTTGAGATTTCTCAAAATTACGCAAATCGAAATTTCGATCGGGAAATGGTTTAAAGAATATTCCAAAAGAATATTCGTGGACAAAAGAATATTCTTGGAACAAAAGAATATTCTGTGGTATATTCAATGGAATATTCTGTTGAAGGTTGAGAAAGACCAAAATGCCTCGCAAATTTTCCTATAAATAGCCCCTCTTCTCTTCAATTCTCACACCATTTCAAGAAGATAATTTTGGTTCTAGAGAGAGATTTTAGAGAGAGGAGCTGCGGGGAAAAAAGCCAAGCGGCGTGGGTAAGTTTTCCAGTCCCAGAGCTTTAAGCTTTCGTAGTTCTTTAGTTAGTTAGTAAAGCTAGAGTAGTCTTTATTTTTATGATTAGATATCATATGATAGGGCTATTTTAGTCAATATTTTCGAAAATCATGAAGGCGTCGAAGTTCGGCAAAATTTGGGAAGAAAATTTGTCGGAGTAACGAAATATTTGCGAAATTCCGCCAATTAGGGGTAGAAAGGGCAAAATGGTAATTTTTACCTAAAATGCCGATTATTGTATCAAATCACTAATGGAAGTGATATTACTCTTATAGGACGTCGAAATCCTAATTTCTTGCCGTTACTGTTGCCCGACGAGCCGTTGTTGGAGATTTCACGATTTTCCGTAAAACGTGCTAGAAATATCGTGTCAAGTCAACGAAGAGTACGTTCGCGTCTTGGTAACCTTAACACTTGTGTTTATAGTATGCATATATGTGATGATATGTTGTGTGAATAGTTTGGTGCCGAAGGCAAGGCGATCTATGTGGTTAAGCCATTGAGTCATTGCTAACCCGGTGAGGCCCCATGATAGACACTTACACGGCCATTCTGTTCGATTAATGGAAGTACGTTCGCGTCTTGTAACACTAATCTAGTGCTGCCATATGCATATATGTGATAGGTACATTCACGGATAGAGGCTCTGTCTAGTGTCACCGACTCGGATGGAGGCTCTGCATAGGGCCACGAACTCGGATAGGGATTACATTAAGTGCCACCGTTAGGATAGAGATTCTGTTCGGGGTCACCACTTTGGATAGAGATTCTATTAAGGGTCACCAAACGGATAGAGATTCCGATTAGGGTCACCACTTATATGTCTTGTTCTTTGCTTATATGATCTGTCATCATGAATCATACAACCATTTTATACTCTTGTGTTGTTGTCTTTCTTTGCTATGTCATGAATACATGCCGTCCGTTATCTGTTTTATTTGAGCATAAGGTTAATTACACTGAGATTCAATTCGATAAATTGAATCTCAAGCTATAGCTTTCGGGTCAGGAGGACCACGGATCGGAGATCGAGGCAAGCTACACGAGTAAGCTCATAGTTGGAGGGCATGTAGCACGAGTGAGCTCAAGAGACGGAGTTGTCACTTTATCGTTTTACGTAATTACCTATGAGAACAATAGGATGATGTATCAACACCTGTATTACACT
Organism: Acacia pycnantha; assembly: GCA_025563575.1. Classification (NCBI taxonomy): domain Eukaryota; kingdom Viridiplantae; phylum Streptophyta; class Magnoliopsida; order Fabales; family Fabaceae; genus Acacia; species Acacia pycnantha. Next base: position 138,617 of record JAMWYP010000238.1, on the reverse strand, counting down.
CTGGTTATCGTTTTAATGGGAATCAGTTACTCTTACGCTCCAAGGCTCTACTCTGATTTTAAAAAAAAAAATTCCGCTTAGAAAATGGGATGTTACACTTTATGGTATCAGAGCATGCCGGAACACCACCGGTGGTGAACCAAAACTAGTAGCGATGTAGAAAATTAGTAGCAAGCGGATTGAGGCTCATTTAGGGTCACTGACTCGTATAGAGGTTTGTCTAGAGTCACCGAGGCTTGGGATAGATTCGTCTGTTAGGTCACCAATTATACATCTTTGCTCTACACTTAAGTTGCTCAACGGAATTGTCGGAGCAGAAATTTTCTAGACCGGATATGATCAATCACATTTCATAGTTTGTACAAGACAAAAAGGAACGTTAGAGTCTTTTGGTGATTGTGATGATTATATATCCTTGAAGGCTGGTGTCAATAGAACACTTCAAGGCGAATGTAGTTCGCATTACGTGAGATCATTTCGGGAGATCATCGTGAGATCATTTCGGAGATCATCCAAAGATTCATTGAAACAAACCAGTCTGACCTTATTTCCAAATATGATTAGACTTCCATAACAATTTCCATATTTCTTAAGTTATATTCGGCCGTGATCATGTCATTAAGTAGGAGATATCTTATGTTGCCATGGTGTGTGGGAACCATGGGGACATTTTTAGTATCCATTTTGGTATTTGTAGTGTTAAGCCGCGGTGTGTGGGAACCACGGGGAAATATTATATATCAAAGTACGAAATGATAAGATCTTTATGGATAAACCGAGGCGAATTCCTGATCACCAAGAAGGGCGGCTGACGGACGAAGTGAAGATCCGACACGTATAGTCCAAAATCCAAGTAGGATGGGTTTTAGTTAGTACAAAGTTGAGATGTTAGAGTACAAATTTCGAGGACGAAATTTTGTTTAAGGGAGGGAAATGTAATACCGCATATTTATTTATACGAAATATTATATTTTGATAAATAAATGGGTTATTTCTCATAAGTGAAGTTATGATCGTAAGACTCGTGGAAATATAGTCTATTATTCTAAGTTAAATTCTGTAGGAAATCGGGGATTTAAGGGCCAAAGTGCCAAAATGACCAAAATGCCTGGAAAGGGTAAATGACTTAGAAAATTATGAAAAATCCTAAAAAGCGATGAAATGACCAAGTGAATTAGGAGGATATATTATCCCTAATTATGGTAATTTAATAAATTATGAACTTGGAGAAATTGTATAAGAATGTCCAAAAGGTAATAAAAGACCAAAATACCCTTACAAATTATAGAATAATGTAAGAGGCATGGAAATACTAAGGTTAATGCAAGAGTATGAAGGTAATGAGGCATTGTAATTAAGAAAATTATCAACAAGTGATAATAAAGTAATTAAGTAATATTGGGCTAATTACTTAAGTATAAACAAAGGAAATTAAGAGATAATTGTGTAAAGCTCGAAAATTGGTGGTAATTGGCTTAAAATTAGTAAAAATATATTTACTAATTAATTGGAAATTTTGGAGAAAAATAGTTGAGTCTAGGTATTTTTAAAGCCTAAATGCAAGAATGGACCAATGGGAAAATTCTGTAAAAATTATGTAAAAATAATTATTTAATTAATTAAATAATTAATTAAATAATTAATCAAAAAAAAAACGAAATAAAAAAAAGGGGCAGAAAAAAAAAGAAAAGAAAAGAAGAAGAAAGAAGAAAAAAAAAAAGAGAAAAAAAAAATATTAATGATAAATAAAAGAAAACTTAATATATAAGTTTTATTATAATAATAATATAATTAATTAAAGTGATAAAGGGTGAATAGTAAAATGGAAATTAGGAAACGGATCCTATCTGGAGATCTAGGAATAGGATTTCTAAAGTCAGGATAAAATATTGATCAGTAGAATTTTATCTTCCGTTAAACTCTCCCGGAAGTTAATTCTGAAGTCAATAGGACTTTTTCCTAATAAGACGAAATAGGGAAATTCTGAGAAAAGGGCGGATAGCCGGGTTGGAAGTAAAGACTTGAAATTAGAGTTGTGACAATCGAGAAAGAATTGGGAATTTTTATGGACATATTTGAAATCGGTGCATCTATGTCTATAAAGTTGGAACTTCCGGATTTTCGTTTCAAACCAGGACACGTTCGGACACGTTTTTCGAAAACTTCGTCAATCCGGAAATGGCCTAGGCGAGTCAGAAAAATAGTTGGAATAGACATTTCTGGTATGGAAGAGAAGGTTTTCAAAGCTGTGGTTCCAGAATTTTGAGATTTCTCCGAAATTACGCAAATCGGGTACCGATCGGGGGAAATGGTTTAAAGAATATTCCAAAAGAATATTATGTGGACAAAAGAATATTCCAAAAGAATATTCTGTGGACAAAAGAATATTCTTGGAACAAAAGAATATTACGTGGTATATTCTGTGGAATATTCTCGTTGAAGGTTGAGAAAAGACCAAAATGCCCTCGCAAATTTTCCTATAAATAGCCCCTCTTCTCTTCAATTCTCACACCATTTCAAGAAAAGAATTTTGGTTCTAGAGAGATTTTAGAGAGAGGAGCTCACGGGAAAAAAACGGCGTTATCAGGTAAGTTTTCGATGCTGGAGCTTTAAGCTTTCGTAGTTCTTTCAGTAGTTAGTAAAGCTAGAGTAGTCTTTATTTTTATGATTAGATATCATATGATAGGGCTATTTTAGTCAATATTTTCGAAAATCATGATGGCGTCGAAGTTCTGGCAAAATTTCGGGAAGAAAATTTGTCAGAGTAACGAAGTGCTGGCGAAATTCCGCCAATTAGGGGTAGAAGGGCAAAATGGTAATTTTTACCTAAAATGCCAACCTTGGGGAGGCCCCATGATAGACACTTACATGGCCATTCTGTCAGTTAATGGAAGTACGTTCGCATCTTAACACTAATCTAGTGCTGCTCATATGCATATATGTGATAGGTACATTCACGGATAGAGGCTCTGTTTAGGGTCAAATGAGCTGGATGGAGGCTGTCTAGGGCATGGACTCGGATAGGGATTCATTAAGTGCCACCGTTCCGGATAGAGATTCTGTTCGGGGTCACCACTTTGGATAGAGATTCTATTAAGGGTCACCAAACGGATAGAGATTCGATTAGGGTCACCACTTATATGTATTGTTCTTTGCTTATATGATCTGTCATCATGAATCATACAACCGTTTTATACTCTTGTGTTGTTGTCTTCTTTGCTATGTCATGAATACACGCCATCCGTATCTTTGTTTATTTGAGCATAAGGTTAACCGTTACACGAGATTCAATTCGATAAATTGAATCTCGGCTATAGCTCGAGGTCGGGAGGACCACGGATCGGAGATCGAGGCAAGCTTCACGAGTAAGCTCATAGTTGGAGGGCATGTAGCACGAGTGAGCTCGAGACGGAGTTGTCACTTTATCGTTTTACGTAATTACCTATGAGAACAATAGGATGATGTATCAACAACTTTGTATTACACTCGGTTATCGTTTTAATGGGAATCGATTACTCTTACGCTCAAGGCTCTACTCGATTTAAAAAAAAAAATTTCCGCTAGAAAATGGGATGTTACAAAGCTTTTGTGATAAAAGGCATATTTTGTATACAATGGCAAGACTCGAACTCAAGTCATCGTAAATAAATTGAATTCAGCCGTTTGTTTTTTTGGATCAATGCCTATTGGTGATATTTAATTTGTTACTTTAATTGTAAATTTATGTTTTCTTCTTTCTTTGTTTTTATTTTTGATAGTAAACTACTCGTCATCTTATATTAGATTCTAACTCATTCGAAGATCAAACCCCCAAATGTGAGTAGCTGTCATAAGGGCATATTTTTATCCACATGACTCGAACTCAGGTTACTGTGCTTAAGGGGGAACCCAGACCTTTTTGCTTAGACCATTGCCTGTTAGTAATATATATGTATATATATATTTTTTGAATTCTGAATTACTCTATCATCAGTTGATTGGATTTCAGATTTTGATCCATTGACGATAGCTTTGGTGAAGTTGGAAATTTAAGTTTATTAACATTTAGTCAAATTCAACCCCCTCAAATTCACAGGATAATTCAGATTCCACCATATCTCCTTACTTTTAAACATCTTGATATACTCCTTTGGTCCTATTTGTATGGCAAAGAAAGATTTTTTTTTTTTTTATACTATTTATAAGGCCCCTCATTAAAGTTTTGAGATGAATGTAGAACTTAACCCTTCACTTATTATTGTATTGACTTTATTTTCATGTAGTATTATGTATATCAAGTAGGGGTAGAGTTGGAAAGTTGTTGAATTTTGTGGCAAAGTTAATTTAAGGTTTTCCTTGTTCTATGTGAAAAGTGTTGGAAGTGCCTCAAAAATAGGAAAGAGGAGGAGCAATTAATGCTTAATTTATGATGTGCAGGTGCTAAGTGAGATAAGAAGGCTAGTAGATCTATACAAAGATGAAGAAATAAGCATAACTGTGGTAGGACACAGTTTAGGAGGAGCACTCGCAACCCTAAACGCAGTGGACATAGCTCAAAATGGCTATAACAAGCCATCAAAGGCACCAGAAAAATCATTTCCAGTCACAGCCTTTCTTTATGCGTGCCCTCGAGTCGGAGAACTGAACTTCCATAGGGTTTTCAATGGGTTGAAAGATCTGAGAGCTTTAAGAATTAAGAATATTCTGGATATTGTTCCAAACTATCCCACTTTGCCCTATTTGGACATGGGTGAAGAACTGGTAATAAATACTCAGAAATCTCCGTACTTGAAGAGTCCAGGGACGATCTCTACTTGGCATAACTTGGAGTGCTACTTGCATGGAGTTGCAGGAACACATGGACTTAATGGAGTTTTTGAATTGGCAGTGAATCATGATTTTGTGCTTACCAATAAGAGCGATGATTCTTTAAAAGATGAAAATCTTGTTCCCGCGTCTTGGTGGATTGAGAAGAACAAGGGAATGGTTCAGAAAGAAGATGGTTCGTGGGAGCTGATGGATCATGAGGAGGATGCCTTTTGATTCATCAAGGTTCTATATATATACTCCTCTGGTCTTTAGCATAAGAGAAGGTTGATTTTTAAAAAAAAATATTAAGGAAACTAAATAAACTATTTAATCATAGTACATGTCATGCATTATTAGATTATATATTAATTTATAAGTTCAGCAAATTAATATGGAGAAAAACAATAAATATAAATATTTTAATATATATAGAGTTTCTAAATTAGCTTGCTTAACATCTCTAAAAACAAAGGTCAACTAACTCTTATATAAAGGACCAGAGGTAGTATAAGTATAAAATGTGGCTTCATATTTAAAATATTGTTGTGGTTCTGAATGTTACAATATAATGATTATATGCATGTTAGAATAAAATATCTATATTACATGTAAGTTCTTTCAATAAAGGGCGATGACATTGTCTCTTTCCTTATGTTTCTTTCATAAATAATTAAGCTCTATACCTTGGTTTATATGTTTATTTGGCTTATTGGTTGCCTTCTGTGTTTAATCTGTGTTTAGGCGATAACGTGCTTTTATGCCCTTAGTCACTTTTGGCTCCTGTTCCATGTTTGGAAAACGTTTCGGTTATCTAACTTTTAAGGCCTAACTCACTTTAAATGCTTTGAGTTGCGTCGGTGCGGCACTTTGCCCAACCTCGCTCCCTTCGAAATTTCTCACTATTTTCTTCAAACAAACTCAAGGTATAGGGAAAAAAGTTTATATTCTAAATAGGCTAAAGTATATTTTTAGTCCTTTAAATTTTACATAAGGCATACTTTTGGTCCCTTAACTTTATAAAGTATACTTTTGGTCCTAAAATTCTAACACCGTTAATGTTGCTAACGGAAAATGTTGACGCGGTGAACTCAAGTGATAACTAATAGCATTTAATTACACAAATTTTATATATTCTTCAATTTATCCATATTTTAAATTTAAGCTTAATAACATTTAAATGAATAATCATCACTTAATTATCACTTGAATTTGCATTTTCCGTTAGCAAAATTAACGGTGTTATAATTATAGGACTAAAAGTATACTTTATAAAGTTAAGGGACCAAAAATATACCTCATATAAACTTAAAGGACTAAAAGTATACTTTAGCCTTCTAAATAATAAAAATTAGTACTAACGAGAAATACCTATGGTTTAGATTTGAGAAATAATAATACAGATATTGTATATTTTAACTTGCATGCTTTGATGCGTCGGTGCGCACTTTGCCCAACCTCGCTCCCTTCGAAATTTCTCACTATTTTCTTCAAACAAACTCAAGGTATAGGGAAAAAAGTTTATATTCTAAATAATAAAAATTAGTACTAACGAGAAATACCTATGGTTTAGATTTGAGAAATAATAATACAGATATTGTATATTTTAACTTGCATGCTTTGAAAAATGATTTATAATACATACATACATAAATATATATATATAAATATATATATATACACATAAATATATATATACATATATATATATATAGGGTTTATCGTTTGTCATGTCACTTGACATAAGATTATGTCAAGTCACCCCAAAACTATGTCGTTTTGGGAGTTAGATGAATTAATGAAGGGTGTTTTGGTAAAATTCATGTAATAAATACAAAAACAAAAATAAAAAAATACCCTTCATTAATTCCCCTAACTCCCAAAACGACGTAGTTTCGGGGTGACTTGATATAACCTTATGTCAAGTGACATGACAAATGATAAACCCATATATATATATATATATATATATATATATATATATATATATATATAGGATTAAATACCTAATTTGCCATGGAAGTATTGATAAGGGGGCACTCAGCACCCGGAAGTTTTTTGAGTACCAAATTTGCCCAAAACTAACGGAAGGTCAAACAGACGTTTGCCACGTCGGATTTTTTTGGGTTAAATACCTAATTTGCCACGGAAGTATTGATAAGGGGGCACTCAGCACCCGGAAGTTTTTTTTGGTACCAAATTTTCCCTGGAAGTATAAAAAAGGTAGCAAATTTGTCCAAAATTGACGGAAGGTCCACGTAGGTCGTTAAAATGCCACATGGCTAGAAAAGAAACACAGTGGAGGGTGAGTCATATGCCAGATCATGTAACCATGTCAGTACCTCATTCATCTCTCTCTCTTCCCTCTCGCTTTCGGTGGTCAAGTTATGATAATTAAGTAATTAAATAATATTGGGCTAATTACTTAAGCATAAGTGAAGGAGATTCACAAGTAATTATATGAAACCCTAAAATTGGTGGTTTTTGTTTTAAAATTAGTAAAAACATGTTTACTAATTAAATGGAAATTTTGGAGAAAAATAGTTGAGTTTAGGTATTTTTAGACCTAAATACAAGAATGGACCAATTAGGGATTTTTGTGAAATTTTTGGGAAAAAGTAAATAAATAAATCATTAAATAATTAATTAAATAAAAAATAAATATTAATTAAAATTAAAGAGGGGGCAGCCGAATTATGCTCCAAGCAAAGAAAAAAAAATGAATGAAAATGAATATATAGGTACATATGCAAGTTGGCATTATTTTATATTATAATTAATTAAAGTGAAACTTTGTGAATAGTAATTTTAAAATTAGGAAACGGATCCTATCTAGAGATCTAGGAATAGGAATCCCAATGTCAAGGTAAAATATTGATCGGTGAGTTTTTACCTTTAAGTGACCTCTTCCTAAGTTAATTCCGAGGCCGTTTGTGCATTTTCCTAATAAAACAAAATAGGGAAAAATGCATATAGGCGTATTTTTGGAAAAGAGGAAAATAAATTCTAACTCAATATTTAGGCATGAGTTTGAATTTATTTTGACATATTTGGAATCGGTGAATTTTTCGGAAGAAGTTGGTAATTTCAAATGCGTTACGAAGCCTAGGACGCGTTCGGACACGTTTTCGAGAAACTTGGACGGTTGGAACCCTGTCTAAAGTAAAAATTCAAGTTTAAATAGATATTATTGATGAGGAAGAGAAGGTCTTCAAAGTTGTAAATCCATAATTTTGAGATTTTTCCGAAATTACGCGAATCGGAGTCTGCCGATCGAGGTTTATCGGTACAAAACCTTCCTTAACAAGTTAATTACATCATCAAGATGATGCAATTTTGGTGCCACCTAGGGCTGTTATGTCGACCAAAGGGATCAAAGGCCAAGATTTTGCCTTTCAAAACAAGTTAGATCTAATGGTTTAGAACAAACTCAAAAATGACCTTTATGTCCCTTGAAAATTCTATAAATAGGCCTAAGGTGCTCTTGAAATCTTCACACCAAAATCCTCTCCTCTTGGCCGAAATCCTTGAGAGAGAAAGAAGAGAGAGAGCTCTGGGGAAGTTCGCGAGAAGTCTTCAACGGGTAAGACTTTCGGTCTTTAGTTTTTAGTCTTTAGTTCAATAGTTAGTAAGGCTAGAGTAGTCTTTATTTTTATGATTTGGGTATCATATGGGAGGGCTATTTTAGTCTTTATTTTCAAGAATCATAAATGCGTCGAAGTTCTGGTGAAATTTTGGGAAGAAAATAGCCTATGTAGCGGAAGCGTGGCGAAATTCCGCAGATTAGGGGTATAGGGGCAAAATGGTAATTTTTACCTAAAATGCCGTTATAATGCCAAATCACTAATGAAAGTGATATTACTCTTATAGGACGTCGAAATCCTAATTTCTGCTGCGTTACTGTTGCCGACGAGCCGTTGTTGGAGATTTCACGATTTTAGTAAAAAGCGTGCTAGAAATATCGTAATCCGTCAACGAAGGTACGTTCGCGTCTTTGTAACACTAACTCGATGTTTATGGTATGCATATATGTGGTAGGTGTGTTGTATAGATGTTATCTTGTTTGAATGCATATAGTGGTTAGAGGTTATGTTTGTATCTTTGGTGCAATCTGTCGTATCTTTGGGTGCAATCTGTCCGTATCTTGGGTGCAATCGGTCAGTATCTTTGGGTGCAATTTGTCTCGCATCTTTGGGGGCAATACATATGCATGGGTTGTGATATAGTGATGGTATGTGCGATGATGTTGTGGATGTACATCGTTTGTATGTGTATACATAAACATGAGGTTAACAGTTACCGAGATCCAATGTGGTAAATTGGATCTCGGCCTTAACATAGCGTCGAGGTTCGGGAGGGCCAGGGACCGAGGAGAGAGGCAAGCGGCCGCATAGAAAGCTTTGTGAAGACTTCATTTCGTGGATCGGGCGAGTCTTCCTTTTGATGTTGTCCTTTATTTCGAAAACGCTCGGTTATTGAACCGCCTTTGTAATCGACCGGATACACTACTTGTTGGTTTTTGAATCTATATATCGATTACTCTTCCGCTCAAATGCTCTACTCGATGGTTTGAAAAGATGTTTTAAAAAAAAAAAATTTATACTGCTTTAAAAAGTCGGGTTGTTACATTTGGTATCAGAGCAGTAGTCCTGGCATGAATTTAACTATGTTATTACAAACGATTTGGTGCGAAGGCAAGGCTAGTCTACGTGGGTGTGCCAATCGGTCGCCGTGAACTCGGTGAGGCCCCATGGTAGACACTTACCGGCCATCTGTTCGGATAACGAAGTTATGTTCAAAATGTCTTTTAAACTTGGAGCATATTTTGAAAATGAGTGCGATATAGCCTAAGGTCGGTGTACTACCTTACTTCGGTATACCATTCGGCCGTATACCATCTTGAACCGTGTACCACCCTTGGTCGGTGCATCACTCGATAACCGCCGGTTTGTCTTGGACGGTGATTCTTTCCTAGCATCGAGCTTATATGCGATGATAGGCCATGCCGAGATGAAACCCCGAGACCAATAAAGATAAGTACATGCGGTATTTGACCCATGTTGAGAACTTCTATCGAGAAATTTACGTAACAATTTTCATACTCTTCCGGAAAACTGGATTTGATCCACTTTTCTTCATACTGTTTTTGGGTAGAGAGAACCAACGAGAATCGGCGACGGAAATGTTGCGCGCGGTGTGAATACTACGTATAATAGAGTTTAATTGTTGTGAGTATGATAAATCTTGGGAGCAGTGTGAATAATAGAATGATAAAGGCTGGGTGCAATGTAAAGCGTGATAGAGTCTAGAGACTAGAATGATAAAGTCTGCGTTACGCGAAATGTCTTCCCTATAGCTAACGTTAACGTTTCCCCTAATCAGGGAACGCGACATGGCGAATTTAAGAGGAGGAGCTCCCGAGGTCGAGGCGAGGCGAGGCCGAGGACGAGGTAGACAACCTCGGACGATTCCGATAGTAAATCTGAGCGAGACAATTCATGAACCAAACCGGATTGCTTTGCAAGAGGCCGTGGCGTAGTGCGTGAACAAAGAGAGATGCTAGATGAACAAAGAATGATGATAGAGGAACTTCGGGCCGAAAGGCAAGCCGAAAGCGGGCCGGACATGAGGACGAACAACATTCGAAGAAGAAGAAAACGAGCGAGTGATGAACACGATGAGGAAGCCGAGGATCGATAGGTCCCGTCACCTCCACGACGAGGAGAGATATGCGGACTACACAAAGTTGGGTCACTCAATTTTGTAAGCTCAAGCCACCCTGTTTCCACGGGAAGAACGAGGTGGGCGAGGATTGGTTGCGAGTCCGGAGAAATATTTGAAGTTATGGAATGCCCGGATGATCGGAAAGCTCAACTTGCGATCTTTAAGCTCGATGGTGATGCGCATCGATGGTGGAAGAGCGTCGCCACGACGTTGCGGACCCGATATTGCCCTGTCACATGGGAGAAGTTCATGGAGGAATTCAATGAACAATATTTTCCTCCTCGACACGGGTGATCAAGGAGGCGGAGTTTCTTAGCATCCAACAAGGTTCGAGGAATCCTTCGACGATTACTATACTCGGTTTACCAATCTGTCACGATACTCGTCATATCTGAGGAGTAATGATAACGAAACCTGGAAGTCAAACAGGTTGACACACGGGCTAAAATATGAGATAAAGAAGAGGTTGGTATCTCAGCAGTTTCCTAAACTAGCCCAAGCGGTAGAATCTTGCCGACTAATTGAGCGCAACCGAAAGGAGCTGCGTAAACCCCGCACTTAAGCACAAGCAGTGCATCGTAGCGAGGTCGGTAGTGAGAATTCCTCGCGGAAAAGAGAGGCACCATGGAGGGACTCGCAAAGGGAAAACAAGAGACCATTCCAAGATGAGCAACAGAGCAACCCGAGGATGCCGGAACCCGACCGTGTGTCGATCACTGGAAGTACCATTCGGTAGCTGTGGTGGTAGACTGGTTTGTTACGGATGCCGGAAGCCGGGGCACATCATTTCAAACCGTCCCGAGAAAAGTGTAGAGAGACAAGTTTGCTATAGATGTCAGAAACAAGGACACATTGCCCCGAATTGTCCTGAGATAGCTGCGAAGATGAGGCCACGTAACCCGGGCCGAATGTACGCGTTAACCGACACAATGGACAAGAGAACTTCGGAGAGAGTCCAAGGTACTATCTCTCTAGTAAGGAATTTTCTCTATGCATTGCATGAACTAGGTGTTAGCTATTCGATTGACTTATACGATACGAGAACCACCTCCGTGATGTATTCCATGTTTCTTAGATATTACGATTCGACCGTGATCATGTCATTGAGTAGGAGGTATCTTGTGTTGCCATGGTGTATGGGCGCCATGGTGACATGTATGATATCTTGTGTTGTCATGGTGTATGGGCGCCATGGAGACATTTTGGTATTTGTGGTGTTGACCGCGGTGTATGGGCGCCTCGGGAGACACTATATATCAAAGTACAATATGACAAGATCTTTATGGTCAAACCAAAGCGAATTCTCGATCGCCAGGAGGAGCGGCTGGCAGACAAAGTGAAGATCCGACGCATATAGCTCGATTCCGAGAAGGACGGAGTCTAGTTCGTACAAAGTATAGTGGGTTGAATACAAATTTCGAGGACGAAATTTTGTTTAACGGGGGAGAAATGTAATACCCGAAATTTGAATTAGGGAATTTAAGGGCCAAAGTGCCAAAATGACCAAAATGCCTAGAAAGGGTAATTAACTTAGAAAATTATGGAATAATGTTAGAGGTATGAAAATACTAATGTTAATACAAGAGTATGAAGATAATGAGACATTGTAATTAAGAAAATTATCAAGTTATGATAATTAAGTAATTAAATAATATTGGGCTAATTACTTAAGCATAAGTGAAGGAGATTCACAAGTAATTATATGAAACCCTAAAATTGGTGGTTTTTGTTTTAAAATTAGTAAAAACATGTTTACTAATTAAATGGAAATTTTGGAGAAAAATAGTTGAGTTTAGGTATTTTTAGACCTAAATACAAGAATGGACCAATTAGGGATTTTTGTGAAATTTTTGGGAAAAAGTAAATAAATAAATCATTAAATAATTAATTAAATAAAAATAAATATTAATTAAAATTAAAGAGGGGGCAATGGAATTATGCTCCAAGCAAAGAAAAAAATGAATGAAAATGAATATATAGGTACATATGCAAGTTGGCATTATTTTATATTATAATTAATTAAAGTGAAACTTTGTGAATAGTAATTTTAAAATTAGGAAACGGATCCTATCTAGAGATCTAGGAATAGGAATCCCAATGTCAAGGTAAAATATTGATCGGTGAGTTTTTACCTTTAAGTGACCTCTTCCGAAGTTAATTCCGAGGTAAGTTTGTGCATTTTCCTAATAAAACAAAATAGGGAAAAATGCATATAGGCATATTTTTGAAAAGAGGAAAATAAATTCTAACTCAATATCTAGGCATGAGTTTGAATTTATTTTGACATATTTGGAATCGGTGAATTTTTCGAAGAAGTTGGTAATTTGAAATGCGTTCAAACCTGGACGCGTTTCGGACACGTTTTTCGAAACTTCATTTGGACAGTTGGAACCCTGTCTAAAGTCAAAATTCAAGTTTAAATAGATATTATTGATGAGGAAGAGAAGGTCTTCAAAGTTGTAAATCCATAATTTTGAGATTTTTCCGAAATTACGCGAATCGGTACCGATCGAGGTTTATCTGCACAAAACCTTCCTTAACAAGTTAATTACATCATCAAGATGATGCAATTTTGGTGCCACCTAGGGCTGTTATGTCGACCAAAGGGATCAAAGGCCAAGATTTTGCCTTTCAAAACAAGTTAGATCTAATGGTTTAGAACAAACTCAAAAATGACCTTTATGTCCCTTGAAAATTCTATAAATAGGCCTAAGGTGCTCTTGAAATCTTCACACCAAATCCTCTCCTCTTGACCGAAATCCTTGAGAGAGAAAGAGAGAGAGAAGCTGGGGGAAGTTCGCGAAGTCTTCAACGGGTAAGACTTTCGGTCTTTAGTTTTTAGTCTTTAGTTCAATAGTTAGTAAGGCTAGAGTAGTCTTTATTTTTATGATTTGGGTATCATATGGGAGGGCTATTTTAGTCTTTATTTTCAAGAATCATAAATGCGTCGAAGTTCGCGAAATTTTGGGAAGAAAATAGCCTATGTAGCGGAAGCGCCTGGCGAAATTCCGCCCAGATAGGGGTATAGGGGCAAAATGGTAATTTTTACCTAAAATGCCGCTTATAATGCCAAATCACTAATGAAAGTGATATTACTCTTATAGGACGTCGTAAATCCTAATTTGCTGCCGTTACGGCGCTGACAATCGTTGTTGGAGATTTCACGATTTTCCGTAAAACGTGCTAGAAATATCGTAACCCGTCAACGAAGGTACGTTCGCGTACTGTAACACTAACTCTGATGTTTATGGTATGCATATATGTGGTAGGTGTGTTGTATAGATGTTATCTTGTTTGAATGCATATAGTGGTTAGAGGTTATGTTTGTATCTTTGGGTGCAATGTCTCGTATCTTTGGTGCAATCTGTCCGTATGTATCTTTGGGTGCACCTGGCATCATCTTTGGGTGCAATTTGTCTCGCATGCTCTTTGGGGCAATACATATGCATGGGTTGTGATAGAGTGATGGTATGTGCTGATGATGTTGTGGATGTCTGCTGTCGTTTGTATGTGTATACATAAACATGAGGTTACTTAGATTACGAGATCCAATGTGGTAAATTGGATCTCACCCTTAACATAGCGTCGGTTCGGGAGGACCAGGACCGAGGAGAGAGGCAAGCGGCTGCATAGAAAGCCTTGATTGAAGACTTCATTTCGTGGATCGGGCAGAGTCTTCCTTTGATGTTGTCCTTTATTTCGAAAACGCTTGTTATTGAACCGCCTTTGTAATCGACCCGAGATACACTACATGTTGGCTTTTTTGAATCTATATATCGCTTACTCTTCCGCTCAAATGCTCTACTCGATGTGGTTCGTGCTTCTTTCGGTGGTTCGTGCTTCTGAATTTTCTTCCGCTCCTTCACCCACTCCTTGACCGACGGGTATGCCAGCTTCCAAAACAATGCCAGCCAACTCTGTTTGCGACCTTCCTTTGCTTCAGATCCGATTGGTTTCGATCCCCATAAAGTTTCAAACGGGATGTTAGAATTAGCTTTGGATCTGCAAAAGCCATCAGTTAGAGATCATTCCTAGAACAATTTTGTATTCCCATTGTACTCAAAAAAATGCTCTACCAAGAAACCAAATAGTTCTTCGAATCAAGATAAATAAAAAACCGCCAATAAACCCAGTTAGAGATGATCATATGGATTGTTAAAATTTTCACCAAATCGTAAAATTTCAAAGAAGCAAAATAAGGGAATTTTTTTTGGGGGGGGGGGGAGGAGTGAGGAGGCAGTACCTGAAGATTTGAGAATCGAGAAATTGTAAGGGTCTAAGGGATAAAATCGTTTGGTATTAATTTGCCATACCGCTTAGCAGGTCCTCAGCCCCACATCGGAGAGCCATGGTGTTCACAATGGTCCCACCGGCACTGTCTCCACTGTGTTTATTTCCTCGCCATGTGGCATTTTAATGACCTACGTGGACCTTCCGTCAGTTTTGGGCAAATTTGCTACATTTTTTATACTTCCGGGGCAAATTTGGTACCCAAACAAACTTCCGGGTGCTGAGTGCCCCCTTATCAATACTTCTGTGGCAAATTAGGTATTTAACCCAAAAAAATCCGATGTGGCAAACATCCGTTTGACCTTCCGTTTGTGTTGGGAAAATTTGGTACCTTTTTCATACTTCCAGGGCAAATTTGATACCCGAAAAACTTTCGGGTGCTGAGTGCCCCCTTATCAATACTTCCATGCCAAATTAGGCCTTTAACCCTATATATATATATATATATATATATATATATATATATATATAATATTTGCTGCTAACTATAGCTGCAGGGACAGACTTGCATATGACAAGTCCAAAATGTGGTGAATGATTTAGTAGAGTACTAGGTTAATCGTAGAAATAAGGAAATACTTTAATAAAACCTAACAAGTTTTTAAGTATGATGCATTTTTAATGATAAGTTTGAACCACTAATAAAATGTTTAAGTTTCAAATGTTTTAGAAAAGCTCATTCGAACTATAATATTATTTTGAACTCTTTATAAAAATGGCTTTCATTTTCAGGATCAAACCTAGCCTAGCGGTTTAAATTCTTTATTAAATAATACATCTGATGTATGATAGATGAAGACACCACTCTATTTTGAGGTTAGAGCAGTGGCATGTTACTTACACACACACACACACATATATCATAGTTATGCACAATCAACAACTTGTGTAACTATTTAAAGACTTGTAAAAAATTTAGCCTTTAACTTCTCTGGGAATTTGGGAAATTCATAACTTGACCAATACAACTCTAAATGGAGTGATTCAAATTTCTACTTAAATCTTAATAAGTCTATTTTTAGAAATTAAAGTCACCAAGTTGATTTATGGTTGAGAAAATTCCCAAATTTCGAAAATATAAACACTGTCCAGAATTTTACAGATTTCTTGACCAATCTTTGAAAAATCATAGTTGGAGTTAAAGACCTTCGTTTTAGGTGATCTAAAGCTCATTTTAAAGATCAAGGAGAGTACTATCTCCTGTAAAATTTTCAGAGAAAAACTCTGTAACATCTCGTTTTTCAAAAGCAGTATAATTTTTTTTTTCAACAGAGTAGAGCATCGGAGCAAGAGTGTAACTTATATATATATTCAAAATGCCCACAGGTTAATTACAGAAGCGGTTCAATAACTGGGAGCTTTCAAAAGTAAAGGACAACAACGGAAAGTCTTCAGCCGAATCCTTGAACTTGTTGCTTTCCTCTCTCCTCGGTCCTCGGTCGTTTTGACCCTGACGCTAAGTTAAGAGCTGAGGTCCGCACCGGACCTTAGGTAACAGTTAACCTCACATTCACATATACAGTATATAGACCACAGTCATTCACATTAACAGTATAACAGATGTATCACACGGAGTGCATGTAGAAGTACCACACGGAGTGCATATAAATGTACCACACGGAGTGCATTAGATGTATCACACGGAGTGTATGTAAATGTATCACACGGAGTGCATTTATCCAAAACCACATAACAATACTCACAACATATCAACAGACCATCAACCACATATACGCATACAATACTCATACTACATACATGCATACAGTAAACATCAGAGTTAGTGTTACAGTACGCGAACGTACCTTCGTTGACGATATACGGTATTTCTGACGGAATACGGTACGACAGTTGGTCAGAACGTAATCAGGGATATCCTATCAAGATAACAACGTATTTTTTAAGGATTTTTCATTACGACGGACATTTTAGACATAAATGACCATTTTACCCCTGAGCCCCAATCGGCGGAATTTCGCCAGCACTTCGTTACTTTGACTCTAATCTTCCAAAATTTTGCCATAACTCTTCCTCCAACATGATTTTCAAAATTAATACCTTAATTACCCCTAAAACATGATATCTAATCATACTTGGAAGATTAAAGATCAAAACAACATTTCTACTATAACTACCGAATCGAAAACTAGAACTTAAGACTCGGTACCGAAAAATTACCCAGAGCTTCGCTGCTTCTTCCACCAAACTCCACCTTCTCTCTATACTCTCTCTCTAATTCGAAATTGCTAGGAAATTGGTGTGAAGAATGAAGAGCATGAAGGGGTCTATTTATAGGCAAAAGTCCGGTTACTATTTGAAAGCCGGAATATTACCAAGAGGGGGGGTGAATTGGTAATATAAAATTTTCTTGCAAGTTCAAAACAAAAGAAGCAAGGGAAGAAGAAGGAGATGAACACAAGGCAATTTATACTGGTTCGGTCCTAATCCTTGACCTACGTCCAGTCCCCAGATACACTCGGGATTTCACTAACTTGGGATCAAACGATTACACACTCTGTGACACTCGGAGCAATTCTCTCTCTCGAATTACACTCCCCCTTACAAGATGTAATCAAAGACCCAATCCCAAAGTCCCAAAACTTTGAGACACTCACAATGAAATGATAGTAAGAAAAGAGCTCTCTGTAAGAGCAGATGAATATGAACACTGAAGAACAGAGTATACAAGAGATTCTAATAGAAACAGTAAGGAACTAAACTCTTGTATCAAATTCTTGGTCTGTGCGTCTATGTTGTATATGTGCAGCTGGAAGTCTATGTATTTATAGCCCTTTGCAGTTTCTGACCGTTGTAGGTGCATTCTGAAATCTAATCTTGGAGGAAAATCATAGATGATTGGAGCATATCTGTATATTTTCCATTTCTGCAAAATATTTATTGAATGGGGACATTTCCGTTGGAGCTTTAAAGATGTTTGCCCATGATGTGGTTTTTACTAAAATACTTTCAACCAATCGTTTTTTGTTGTTTTCTGACCGTTTGAGGATGATTATTCCCTTGTTCAGTGTGTTTCATTTTCTGCTCTGTTCTTGATTCAATATTGCGTGATTCCATACTGATCTGCAATATTCCTTTATCATCTGAAAAACTATGAGCAAACAGATTAAAATAATCTAATTTCGATCACAATTAATAATAATAAGTACCCAATATATAATCTGATCTTCAGAAGGTTGCGAATCAGCGATTCCCAGAAAATCAGCGAACATGACTCGAGTCATTCGTGTATGACTGGAGTCATCTTAGTGAGTTTATCAGACAGAGAAGAAGTTCGCAAAGGTTGACTCGAGTCATGTCACTTGACTGGAGTCATTGTCTTGAAATTCAACTGAGACGACTCGAGTCATCCTTGATGACTGGAGTCATGATTGTGGATTTTTGCAAACAGAGAAGAACTTCAGAAAAGTTGACTGGAGTCATCTACTTTGACTCGAGTCATAAATACGATTTTCGCAAACAGAGAAGAACTTCTGATAACTTGACTGGAGTCATCTTCATTGACTCGAGTCATAATTTAAATTAAATCAAACAGAGACGAGAAGTTAATATGATGACTGGAGTCATCTTGTGTGACTCGAGTCATATCAGTAAATAAGATCAGACAGAGACGAAAAGCTGATATTATGACTGGACTCATCTTGCTTGACTCGAGTCATATTTTAAATAAAATCAGACAGAGGCGAAAAGCTGATGTTATGACTGGAGTCATCTTGCTTGACTCGAGTCATATCAGTAAAATCTTAAACCAGAAGCTTCTTTTAGCTCGGATCATTAAGCTTCTTTTTGCATGTGAAACATAAATTCTTTTGCATACAACCAGAAATGCATTTCCACAAAAAGTTCCTTATCATCTCAACAACATAGTTAGAGTTATAATGCACTACAAACAAGATGTGCTACGCAAATACTTATATATCTAACTACATCTGTTGGTCATTCTGCAATGGCTACTTGGCTTTCTCTCCCCCTTTGTCATCAGGCAAAAAGGAGGGATCAGGGGTGAGGGAAGTGCGTAAGGCTTGGAGAATAGGAAGGGGGGAATAGATGGTGAGTGAGAGAGATGAGGGATCAAGAGGAGAGGTGACAGGTAATGGGGAGTGTGGTCTGGCAGGAGTGACTGAGGGATGAATGGAGGAGTTGGAATGTTCATCAAAGAGGTCTGCAGTATTGCCAGAAGCAGAAGGTAAGGTAGCAGGCACAGGAATACTTGGTGGGGCAGAAGAGATATGAGGAGCATTGAAGGCTGGTTCAGGTTGAGGGGAGGGTGGAGGTGAAGGGATTACTTTTGAGGGACCAAAGATCATCTGAGCCTTTTAAAATCTTGTCCATCTTGGCGTCCACCAAAGAGAAGATTGTGTGAATTTGTTCAATTTTGAATCCAAAATCATCAAAATGACCTTCAAGATTTCCCACTCTTGTATCTAAGGACTCCATGATTTCTGCTTGGTCATCTTGCCTGGAAGTGACTTCTTCAATCAATTTCCCAACTTCAGATTCTAGCTTACTTGACAACTCATAGTGTTGAGCTGTGAGAGTTGTCTGAAGGGTGCCAAAAGTCTCTTGCATAGCCTTTTCCACAATGCGCTGGATATTGGAATGGAGATTGGATGAGTGTGGAGCAAAGTTGAGACTGAGAGGGAGAAGTTTGATCCTGAAGATCCTCAACTGGTCTAGATACAGAAGTTTTTGATCTAGAACGAGCTTTGGACTGTCATGAGCCTTCTTTAAAGGATATTTTCATGAAGTTTAGGTGAACTTGACCAAACATCAAAGGCTTGACAGGTTTTTCATAATTGTCAAGATACCATATTTTGTGAAGGTAGAGAATATGGGAAACAAGGTTTGGATAGGGAATGGTGGAAGATTGAGATGATTCAAACCTAAAACGCTTCATTTCTTGATAAACCCAGTGGCCTATATTGAAAGGCACTTTGTCTACCAGAGAAGCAAACAACATATAATCTGTGGAATTGAAATGTGTGAAATTCTTCCCCTTTTGTACAAGATTTCTGGAGTATATATACCACAGAGCCCTGTATACTGGGGGCATCACTACAGGTGAGAACTTCAGTGGCCCTAATGGCTCACTTGGTCTGAGAATCTTGAAGAACTTTTCTGAATTATAACCAATATTCGGCACAGGTGGAGGATTATCAATCAAGAGAAAAGTATTGAGAATATTTGCAGACAAGGTAATGGACACACCTCTCACTGATGTAACAATTTTTTCTTCTATAACTTTGCCACGCCTATCCACAGAATTAGCCATAGACATATTGAAGTAAAATTGCCTAACAATGTTGGGACTATAGGGAGTATATATGGCAAGCAAATTTTTGAATTGTTCTAGCCAAGGAGAAAGGTCAAGATGACACTCCTCCTTTAGCTTAGCCAAATCCACATACACTGTGGGACAAAAGCCACGAGAACCAAATTTCTCTTTGAACTCTTTTAATTGAGCATCAGTAAAGACAGTGGGTCTACATGTGAATTCAGATGAATGGGGTGGTTTAAGTAATGAAGAAGGGTCAAAAGAAGGTTTTTGCAATTCAGGTACCTTCTGAGAACCGAAGCAATTGGTGGAGAACCAATGTGGGCAGTTGAGGTTGAATGTGCTTTGGACCCCTGATTTCCAGAGATGGTGACAATCCTCTTCGTCTTTTTCGGCAGGACCACCACAGGTTCTTTGTCTTTTCTAGAAGCAATGGATGGGTCAATCTTCTTTTGAGCAGGAGAAGCAGAGTTTTCACAATTTAAAACAGGAGATGGGTTTTTTATTTGTTGTTTAAGCAATTTGTTTTCCTTTCTGATATTAATGAGTTCCCTTGCAATCTCATTGTATTCAGAAAGTAATTCATCAAGAGTAAGTTCAGGATCAAATACCTCTTTTTCATTTTCTTGTTGTTTTTTTCTTCTGCTACTAAGCAGATATTGGCAGCTTCTTCTTTCTCCTCTTCTTCTTCCTCGTCTGAGGAGCTGTCTCCCCATATGGCCGACACATAGGCCTTCTTTCTGAATCGACTGAAATTCTTCTTCTTTTCTTTGCCTTTCAGCTCTGGACATTCTGATTTGAAGTGTCCTGGTTTTTCATATTTGTAACAGATGACTTGTGCTTTGTCACTTTTGTTGTTTGAACTTCCTTTCTGGAATCTATTTCTGAAGCCTTGATCCTTTTTGTAAAATTTATTGAATCTTCGTACGAACATGGCCATTTCCTCATCCTCCTCATCATTTTCGGTTTTGTCCTCCTTTTCTGTTACAGAGTTTAGAGCAATACCTTTGCTTTTGCTGTTGTTGTTGACCTCGTTCAAGTCTTTCTTGAATTTTAACTTACTCTCGTATTCAGAAAAGCTTCCAAACAGGGCTGCAACTGAAGACATTGATTCTCCACGGGCCTCTTCTATTGCTGTTACTTTAGCTTCCCAATCTTTTGTTAAAACATTGAGAATTTTCTCGACTCGAGGACCTTGATCATATGTCTTGCCCAAGGCTGCTAGTTGATTAGTTAGATGTGTGTAACGGAGTTGGAACTCAGCGATGGTCTCTCTGGACTTCATTCGTAATAGATCATATTCAGTGGTAAGAGTATTAATAAGATTTTCTTTGATTCCAGAAGTTCCTTCATATGCTATTTCTAAAGCGTTCCACATTTCTTTTGCAGTAGACAAGTTGCATATCCGGAAGTACTCCTTTTGACTGAGAGCACTTTGCAAAGATCAAGACAAACTTTTGTTGAGAGTAATATTTTTCTTGTCGGTCTCATTGAACTCATCTTCTGTTTTGGGAGTGGCGATTCCTCCTTCAATCTTTGTAGGGACGTAGTTTCCTTTCTCAATCACATTCCAGAGTCCGTACTCAGAAGCTAGTACGTACACCTTGAATTTTGATTTCCAGAATGAGTAATGTTCTCCGTTGAATCCTGGAGGCCGATTGATTGAGGCGCCATCAGGCAATATTCCTTCCATTATCTTATCTCGGGATGTTAAGCCCAACTGAGACACCTACGCTCTGATACCAAATGAAAGCCGGAATATTAGCAAGAGGGGGGGTGAATTGGTAATATAAAATTTTCTTGCAAGTTCAAAACAAAAGAAGCAAGGGAAGAAGAAGGAGATGAACACAAGGCAATTTATACTGGTTCGGTCCTAATCCTTGACCTACGTCCAGTCCCCAGATACACTCTGGGATTTCACTAACTTGGGATCAAACGATTACACACTCTGTGACACTCGGAGCAATTCTCTCTCTCGAATTACACTCCCCCTTACAAGTTGTAATCAAATAACCCAATCCCAAAGTCCCACAACTTTGAGATTCTCACAAGGAAATGATAGCTGAAGGATAACTCTCTATAAGAGCAGATAACTCTAAGCACTGAAGTACATGACATTACAAGATATCAACCGAGAGTATTGCAGAGTATTGGATGAAAGTATTCGAAAGTATCTGACAAGAGTATAGTGGAACTAGACTCTTGCAAGTATCTTTATGTTTCTCTTTGTGCGTTTGCTCTGCAGTGTGTTCTCTGTGTGTATTTGATCAGCCAAGTCTTCTCCTATTTATATTGTTTGGTATGTGACCGTTGTAGCTTCAGAGTTTGAATTCAAACGATGCCCATTCCTTATTTGTTCATTGCTGTATAATTGCTATTGATTGGAAATCCTCCCGTTGGAACGTTGAAGCATTGGAGATGTCCTTAGTCCTTGCCCATGATGTGGTTTTGCCGAATATAGCTCTAACAAGTTGTGACTCATGCTTACTGACCGTTGGAAGATCATTTTCCACTTTTCAGCAAGTTACCCGATTTGCTTCGTTTTCAAATGGAGATTAGAATCTTGAGTGACCCCTATCTGATCTCAAATGATCCTGTACTATAATTCCCATATTCGAAAATCTCTGAGTTCAATGGTTAGAAATCAATTCATTAAAGATCAAATTAAATTGAATTGAAGGGATAAGGAGCAATTTTACACACGAGCTTTACCCCCAGGAGCGCCCAACACCACGAGGTTTTTTCTGGAGCAAAAGTACACACGTGGTTACGTTTTGGGAGCGCCCAGCACCACGGCCGTTAGTTGACCCTTAGTCAATCGTTAAGTTGGATGGAAATGAACAGTAACTCAGGTAAAATTATACTTTTGCCCTTAGTTTTAAATAAAATTACACTTTTGCCCTAAGTTTTTAAAAAAAAACTAAAAATAACCCCTCCCCCGGTGGGCCCCACCACCGCCGGCGGTGGTGGTGGCCGCCGGAGGCCGACCACCGCCGGCAGCGGGGTGGCAGGTGTGGGGCCCACCGGGGGGAGGGGGTATTTTTAGTTTTTTTTTTTTTTTTTTTAAAAAAAAACTTAGGGTAAAAGTGTAATTTTTATTTAAAACTAAGGGAAAAAGTGTAATTTTACCCGAGTTATCTGTTCGCTTCCATCCAACTTAACGATTGACTAACGGTCAACTAACGGCCGTGGTGCTGGGCGCTCCCAAAACGTAACCACGTGTGTACTTTTGCTCCAGAAAAAAGTTCGTGGTGCTGGGCGCTCCCAGGGGTAAAGCTCGTGTGTAAAATTGCTCATTAACCCTGAATTGAATGACAAAATCAACGTCTGAGGTCTCGACAGAACAGAATGATTTTTACCGATAATACTCGAGTATCTCATACTCATACTCGAGTATCTCTGTGATTCAGTCATACCAGAAGCTTTCATTTCGATCATACTCGAGTATTCAATGCTCATACTCAGGTATTACATGTACTGTGTGCTTTCTCAATTTCGTTGATCTTTGATTTGAACTCTGTTGCTTCCAGTATTTCGAGTGTCCACTTTCGAAGATCATAACTTCCTGATATGAACTCCAAAATTATCATATTATATATCCCTGGAAAGCCATTGATGTCTAATTTCATATGGCACTGATTTCAGATTCATTGGATTTCATTAGCCATTTGTTGGTGGTGTACAGTTGATCCCAAGTTGTGGATAGTCCCTTTTGCAACTAATCATCTATGAGGTTCTGCTACATACAGATCACAAGGTTGCTCTAACTGTCCAACAATGCAGCTCCCTCTAGTGCTCTGCTGCATAGATGTAGGTGAATGTGTGAAGGGAATACTGGTCTCTGGATGAGAGCTCAAAAGCAGCATCATTTTATCCATCTCCTCCTTCATCTTTCTCATCTCAGATTGAAACATTGCAGTCAATGAAGCTTCTTTAGCCACTACTTCCTCACTTAATTTGGCCAGCATCTATTCCATCTCCTCCCAGGTAACCATACTTTGTTTATGGCGTTTGGATTTACCAAAGTATTCCTTCAGGCCTACCTGTCCTCTAATCCCCCTTACATGCCCTAAGTGATCCGGTTTTCTAGTCACAACGGTCAGAACATCATTCCGTCCGTCCTACACAAAAGATCCCTTTGCTTCTTTCTCTTTAAGACCTTCCTGTAAGATACAGATGACAAGAAGCTTAGTAATGAAATATGTTTAGTAACTAAAAATTAACAACAACAATACTTACAATTCTTTCAACAACTAGATGAGTTTGTTCACTCGTGTAATCGCCACTTGGCTTTTTGTGAATATACAGCCATAACTCCTTGCGACGTATTGGAGATGGCGCCTTATCACATATCACAAAAGGATTTGATTCAGCTTTATCTTCCAATCTCTTCTACTTGGCCGCCATCAATTCTTTTTCAACCTTTTCATATCTGCCATGAGAAGCCCTATGAGGGCAATCATTCTTTCTCCCGATCTCCTGTGCTTGTTCCCTTCTTTTCTGTGAATCAGGATTGAAAACAACTATTAATTATGAATTCCAACCATCTCACTACCAGAAATTAGAGAACTTCTGCTTGATATGAACCTCAAACACTAGTCAAATTCACTTCATCAAGTTTCAACATTTTTTTTAAGGAAGATGTAGAATTGTAGAAGAAATTGGGAGAAACAGAGGAAAGGGAGTTGCAAAACTGCTGCCAACTCAGTCAATTCATTCATCATAGTTGGTTCCTACACATATTAGTCTAACCTCTTATATATAGTTAGAGGCTTGACTCTTAAGGCCCAATAACAGCTTGCACTGAAACCTTTACACAGTTAACATACTAACTAACTAATAGCAATGTCTAACCACTACCTACTATAACAAAACTAAGACTATAATAATGGTTTGACTCTTATGCCATTATTATTTCCCTAATTACCTACTTAGTATATTACCTTTTCACGGTTTACATATCAGACTTGCATAGAACTAAGACATGCCTCTCTGATGTAGGACAAAGGATGGAAATATATACTTCTATTCACGCACCAAACCATCTAACTAATAGGATTAGATGAACACAATAACATTCACATATCCGCACAGGTTAATAAGCAAACAAAACTATATAAACTCACCAGAGCTTCAAGAGTGGTCCACAGCTGAACAAATTGTTGCCAAGTTTGTTGATCAAGAAATCTGTACTTCTCCCAAGGAGGGGAGCGAGGCTCACCAGTTGGAACCTTGGCAAAAATATAGTTGTTGGTTAGAAAGGTCTTAAACTTCCTCCACCGATCAGTACAATAAGATAATGTCTTGTCTTTTAGCTTCTAACAGTCAGGGATAGTGTATGTAAGCCGGATAGTGTCCCAAATAGGATCCTTTACTGTGCGATCGTCCACTTTTTTTCACTCATCTGTCAAAATGCTAACCTTGCTTCGTGCTTGATAGCCTACAAAACTTATATTTGTTCTTATTAGGACTGAAAGGAGCCAATTTTTCATCAAACTGAATCTCGAGCTTTGCCTCAGAGGTCCAACTTACGGATACGTCTTTCATTCTCGTGCCACTTCTACCATGGCAAGCACGCCGGTTACGAGGCTTACTATGAGATGAAGAGGGTTCATTCTGACTCACACCAGTAACTGGCGTTGAATGAACAGGACAATAATCATTTTCTCCGTTCATTTTCGATAAAGGAAGAGAAGTTGAGAGAGGTGGTCTGAAAAAGGAATGCCTCAGAAAATGAGAGAGTAATAGAGGATGGCGGTGGTGGGCGAGAAAAAGAGGTAGCGCAACAGGAAGAAGGGTTTCGCAACAAGAACAGGGGTTTGAGTTTAGAGAGAGCAACGTAAGTCGTAAAGTAAGGTTTCGCGTGAAGAAGATTATATTTGGCGCTTTATTTTTAAGACCGAATGTACCAAATCCACGGTCTTAAAAGTTAACCTTTAAGACCGTCCCTTATAAAACTCTGGTCTTAAAAGTAATAAAATTTTTGTTTAATGTTTTTCAATATTTTGTACAGGCCACAATTTATATCTGATCTTATAACTTTTAAGACCGTCTTTTTTATATATTCGATCTTAAAATTTTTAGACCTTTATATTTAAAATTTTCCTTATTATTTTGGACCGCAGAAAAATTGTACAAGATTTCTCTATAAAGTAAATGAAATATCAATTTTTTAATAACATTTTTAAGATCGGTTGTTTTGTTAACCGGTCTAAATAATATGCTTAAGATCTATGAATAAAGGATCCGGTCCAAGAAGTTCTTTATATTTATAAAACTATCACCGGTCATACTTTTATGACCGGGCCGTCGATACTCCGGTCTAAATGAGGCGGTCTTAAAACCATTTTTTGCACTAGTGATACTTCACTTTTCTTCCTTCAGCACACTGCATCGCCTAGGAGTCAAATCGGGGAAGATAGTTACTCCGATACACCAGTGTGGGGAACGGTTGATCCTACGACAGAGCTGGTGTGGATCCGTCTTGTCGGCGCCTAAGAGTAAGTCATGTAAAGTTACTAGTCATGTTATGATTTTTTACCTTTACTTTGTATGCTAATATTTGCAACATTTCCTCTATTTTCAGGTTTGAGCCTCATGGTTTGGTGACAGATTTCATAGGGGACCAAGTGTTCTATTTCAATAAGTGAGCATCGAAGAAAATTTGTAAGTATACTTTATTTTCTATTTCGGTATTCAATATTGTGTACTTTGAATAAACTAATTAACGGTCATCATTTGTGTTTGTAGGCAGCTTCTGGGGAGTACCTGCAAAATTGATTGATTGGACTACCTTTGAGCGGACCCATTCGTAGGAGTCTGAAGGTAGTAGGAAGCGCTAGATTAACCCCAAGTCCCAACATTTTTTGTACCTCAGTCCCTAATGAAGGGCAAGGTTACAGGGTCGACTCCTAGTGATGATGACCATACTAGTGATGATAATGATGATGATCATACTGCTGCTATTTAGACTTTTTCTTTTACTTCATTTTGTTTGCAACACTATTATTTATATTTTGTTTTCTCTATGTAAACTCTTGTAATTGTTTCTATATATTTTTATGATATACAAGTCTTTTTTATTTCGTAATTTTTTATATTTGTATATTTAATTCTTTTAATTAAATAAAATTTACGACAGAAAATTATTCCATCTCAAAACTCAAAGTTTTCCCACAGAATTTTATTCCATCGCAAACTGCGAGTTTTGTGATGGAAAGGGTTTTTGCCGCAAAACAGAGAGTTTTGCAACGGATAAAGGTTTATGTCGCAAAACTGTGAGATTTGCGACGCAACCTTTTTCCGTTGCAAATTGCGACGGGAATTCATTTTTCCATTGCAAAAAACGGTTTGCGACGACCTTTTTTGCAACGCACATGTTTCTCTCGCAAATTCAGTCGCAAATGTTTTTTGCAACGGAAAATCACTGTTTTGTGATGGAATTTTTCTGTCGCAAATAGTGAATTTTTTTGTAGTGAATGTCCTCGTGTCAACGTAGGAGGCAACCCCTCCTTAACAGCTTACCTTAGAGCAACCACTATAGACGACCCCAAAGGAGGTGACCCAACCAAAGCTATGTGCTCAACAAGGGAGCGTTGAGATTAGTCTCAGTAATTACAACGAGAATGAGTTGTTTGACTAACATATTCCAATTCTTAGTGACAAAAAGCGGTTCCTGGATGAGGAGGAGGATCGGGACCATTTGAACCCACGACGGTTATCTTCGTGGTCAACGAGGTTTGAGGTTCAAGTTCCAGGTAAATTTAATTATTGTTTTAATAAAATAAATACTTAAACTCCATACAGTGGCGGATTTAGGGGGGCTAGGGGTGGCCCCCGCCCCCCCTAATATATATTGTTTTTAGAAAAAAATATGTATGTATGTATCTTTCTTTGTCTATGGTTGGTTTTAATATTTTGACTACATGTAAAAGAAACTTGTTATGTATAACTTGCTTATTTTTTGATCTCAATATATAATAGTTTCACATAATCTTGCTTGCATTTAGTCCTTAACTTTTGAGTTTGAAATTGTCATACCTTAATAAAATATAAGGAGATATCTACATGTATATACAAGCTTAATAATAAGCTAAGCCTCTTTGATTCTATTGTCTTTCATTATTTGTATTTTAAAAATCTAGATAGTACTTCTTCGGTTCTAAATATAAGATATATTTATCTAATTTAGATAGATTAAGGAAGTTGGTTAAATAAGTTAATTTGACATGTATTTTCTAAAATACCTTAGTCATCATCTTCCCTAATTTTTTCATTCACTATCTTCCTTAATTATTTTTAACGAATATGAAAACTATGTCTTATATTTAGGACAAAAATCAACTTCCTAAATATGTCTTATATTATGGATCGGAGGGAGTAATTTGTTGGAACCATAGTCCATTCTTGGTAGATTGAGCGGCCAAACCCAATGCAAGTGGAGCTATTATGTGATAAATTTCTTTTAATTTTTTATATATTAGGCATGTATTGTATTTTAAGTACTTTTATTTATGATATAACATTTTTTGATTTTCGCCCCCCGTCACTAAAATTTCTGGCTCCGCCCCTGACTCCATAGGTTTAAATGTGGATTTAAATCTAATTAAAGTGTGTGGTAAATTGTGCAAATGAGAAAGGGAATATAACTACCAGGAGGCTAGATGTGTTCGATCCCAATAGCTCGGATCAAAGACTACATGTCTTAGTTCCGTGGAATGAGGCCATAGACTAGCCGATTGAGAATGGTGGTTACTTATTCAACAACTATCTGAATGAGCTAGGCTCGAATCGGATGCAGTTCCCCATCTACCTCAAGACATGGAAGAATGTTTCCCGGACGCCAAAGAATATAGCATGGGATGAGGCTGTGAAGGTAATTAATTGTATTTGATTATATTATAAATGTAAATATTTATAAATTATGTCTTTTTTTTTTAATTAATTGGTCGTGTTTAACTAGTTTTACTCAATTGTGATACATGATAGGTTTGTCGTCACTGACAACAGGAAGAGGTACACAATGATAAAGATGTGGGACAACTAGAAGAACATGAGGAATCGTCTCTACAACATCATGAATAAGGATGGGATGATATGTCTGGAGCAGCTGATCAAGAACGTGCTTGAAGGCGTACAACCTAATGACTAGACGAGTTTTGTCCAGTACATGAGGAGTCTAGAGGGACATGTAATATTATTAATAATAATAATCATTTTGATATTCTTTTAATAACTATTATTTTTTAATAATATTTTAAATTTTAATTTTTCGTTATTTCTACAAGCTCTTTCTCAAAGAAACACTAGGAGCCGAGGGTAGTAGAGGATCCGTCACACGGTGGGATTGAAGATATTTGGTATCACTTACAACAAACTGACATTCTCTTACAATTTAATTAATTTTAGTTTTATATTATAAATTTATTGTTTATAATAATAATTTATTATTTTAATTATTTTAAGAGAGGAAGGCTCAACAGGAGAGCCGTCGAACGAACAACGGGGAGTTATTCACCGTCACCCAAAGACATTGGGACAAGATTGTGACATGTTAGCAGGAAGATGAGGCCTTTACTTTGTAAAATATAGATTTTTTTTAAATATTTGTTATTTATTTTAATTAAATTAAAATTTTTTATAAATGTTTCTTAAAATTATTACAGGAGGAGTAGATTCTATAGTTGTAGGCTGAGCTGTGTGTAACACCCCAAATTCCATACGTCAAAAGGTGTCGGATGACACTTGGTTTTAGAAAATTCAACAGAGTTTGAGGTGCTACATCAGAGTAACGCGGAAACGGAGAGCAATGTGCTAACAATTGGACAATGACACTACTACAAAAATGGGTTATTACTACCCTAAAAAACATCCCTATTTAATTATATTGGACAAGTGAACACAGTGGCATTCTTGTAATTATATTGGCTCTGAAACGTTTTTGGAGTCCCAAAATATAATTTGGGACTTCAAAAATAAATTTTTGGGCGGAATTGCTTTTTTGGCGAGCTGGTGAAACTTTTTGAAGTCCCAAAATATAATTTGGGACTCCCAAACTCATGAAAAATTTTCGGCGGGAATTTTATTTGGAGGGGAAAATTTTTGGCGGGTATTTTTTTGGAGGGGAAATCTTTTGGAGTCCCAAATTATATTTTGGGACTTCAAACAATATCACCAACCTACCAAAAATTATTGGTGACAAAAAAATTATTTTTGAAGTCCCAAAATATAATTTGGGACTCCAAAGGTATAATATATTAAGAAGCTTTTTCTCTTTGGCCTTTCTCATTTCGGTTCCCCTGCTTCTTGCTCTTTCCCATCGTCCGAGCGAGCTCGTGTCTTCTTCTATCTTGAATCTCCTCCTTGTGTGTTGATCGGCGTTGCTCCGTCAAGCTCAGGGGTGTGTCCCTCGCCACCTCCTCCTCCGTTCTAATCGATCTTCGCCTTCATCTCTCCCATAGTCTTGTTCGTTCTCGTCGTCCCTGAGTTCGTTCTCTCTAGCTGTGATTAACATTTTGCAAATTCGGTCCTTCATTCAAGTGAGTGTCCGAGTTCGTTCTCTCCAGCTGCTTCTCTGAATTCGTTCTCGTCATCATGAATATTTTGCATTTATCTATTGTAAGTATCATGAAACCTAGGTTTGTAGTGCTTGTGTCGCTAGCTGCTAATCATAGTGGCGTTTTTCTATTTTTGATTGTGATGTCGGTTTAGGGTTTACATTTCAATTGTGTTTCTCTTTGGATCTGGGTATTTGTACTGATTCTACTTTTTCCCCCGTTATGATCTTTGTCTTAATACTGTAAGTGTCTATGCTCTATATTGCCCCCAGCTCTAAATTGCAAAACTTTTAGTGGATTATATATTATAATATTATCTCACTGTATTTCTAATTACCAATTACAATGTTTATAACTTTGGCTGCTCAAGTTGAATGCTCTGATATGGCTGACGTGCCTAAGGAGATAGTTCAAACTAATGGGTACGCTAATGGCAATTGAACTTACAAAGTAAACATGCTTACATCCAAGTCATTCACGAAGCATGTGTGATGCCATTGATTTAATATGCTTCCTATTTCTAGTTTTTAGTTCAAGTATTAGATTTTCGTTAGTACATACGAGTTGTGGTAAATAAATGTGATGCGCCTATACAATACAATTGAGCTTTATATATGTCATGTTTACTTTGTATGCATCACACATGTCTGGGCTTCTATGTTTGTAGTGTATATCTTACTTTAGCCTATGAAATTATGCAGGATCTCTTCTCTGCAAGGTACTCATCCTTCACTTCTGCTCTAGGGTGGCAAATGGGTCCTCCTCGTGGCATGGGTATCCATATGCAATATAATACTGTAGCAATGTAGTCATAATCCAACTTTTTCAGCTTTCATGATTATTAATTTTCATGTGGCTTGTACCAATGTACGATGCCAATCTCTCATATGATTGCCTTCCCTCTGTTACAACAACACATGCCAAGTTTTCCAAGTCATCAAAATCAACAAATCCATTTGATGTTAGCAACGAACCACCTTCAGTTCAAGCCCAAACAGTATGTGACTTGAATAAATTAGAAATGATAGCATGGGCCATTACCTACTTCAATCTTATAATATCTCATTCTGTAAATAGTGTTCTAAAGAAATTCTGAAATGGGTCTTTATAATATTTTGATAGGTTGTTACGTGGGATTAGTTTGTCACGAGAAATTGTTTTTGTTAGAAGACTTGCATCTCTAACTGCCTAGAAATGTATGATGAGATAGATTTATGGGTATGAATGAATATGCTTCACATTCCTTGTTTATAATTATTAGGTGCTTGAAGGGAAAGAATGGCTCTGTAAGTGTAGTACTTCTATTTATTTAACATTCAAAATTGTTTTAGAACTCCATTTCCTGGCCCTAGTTTTGTTGTAATACCCTCAAATCTGACTTAGGGTAATCTCCCTTGAAATTAGATAATTTGCAAATAGGTCCCTAAAACGTTTGAGAATTTGCAAATAGGTCCCTAAGCACATTGTGGGTTATAAATACCCTGTGAAAGCTATAAAAGAGGCAAGTAAAAATATATTTAAAATAGGGAAGGATATTGTCCCTAATTTAGGTAATTTATTAAGTTACAAACTTGGAGAAATTGTAGAAGAATACTCAAAAAGTAAGCAAATGATCGAAATACCCCAGTAAATGCTAAGATAATGCAGGAGACATGAAAACAAAGATGTCAATACAAAAGTATGAAGGTAATGAGGTGTTCTAAGTAAGAAAATTATCAACTTGTGATAATTAAGTAATTAAGTAATATTGGGCTAATTACTTAAGCATAAGCAAAGGAAATTCACAAGTAATTATGTAAAACCCTAAAATTAGTGGTTTTTGATTTAAAATTAGTAAAAATATATTTACTAATTAATTGGAAATTTTGGTGAAAAATAAGTGAGTTTAGGTATTTTTAAGCCTAAATACAAAAATGGACCAATTGGGTAATTTTGGGAAATTTTTATAAAAATTGAATTAAATAATTTATTAAATAATTATTTAAATTGTGAAAAACATTCATAACTCCAAACAAATAGGGCCAGCCGAATTTGTGCCCAAAAATAGAAAGATAATAGCAAAAATAAAATATCTAGATATTAAAATCAAGTTGCAATATAATAATATATAATTAAATTATGTGAATAGTAATTTAATATATAGGAAACGGATCCTATCTGGAGATCTAGGAATGAGATTTCCATGGTCAAGGTAAAATATTGATCGGTGAGTTTTTACCTTCAAGTGACCTTTCCGGAAGTTAATTAGAAGTAGTTAGCGCATTTTCCTAATAAGACGAAATAGGGAAAAATGCAGATAGGCATATTTTTGGATATGAAGAAAATAAATTATAACTCAACATCTAGGAATGAGTTTGAATTTATCTAGACATATTTGGAATCAGTGAATTTTTCGAAGAAGTTGATGATTCCGAAATGCGTTCAAACCGGACGCGTTTGGACACGTTTTCGAGAAAACTTCAAACTGGACTGTTGGAACCCTGTAAGAGACCGAAATCAAAGTTACATTAGATATTATTGATGAGAAAGGGAAGATCTTCAAAGTTATGAATTCAGAATTTTGAGATTTCGCGAAACGGACACCGATCGGGGAACTTTATCGGTCTAAAGCTTCTAGAATATGCAAGTTGTCACAAGTTGGTGACTCATGGAGGGAGCTGAACGAAAATGGTGTGTTCCATGGCTGCAAATCATCCACCAAAACCCCTAATTTCCATGGTTTAAAATGAAGGTTGAAATATGGAAAAGACTATTATGCCCTTACAACTTCTTCTATAAATAGCAAGCAACTCCTTTGAAATTCTTCACACCAAAATCCTCTTGTGGATTTCGAAATAGAGAGAGGATTTTAGAGAGAGAAGCTCTGGGGAAAATTGCAGCGAAGCTCTGGGTAAGTTTTTCGGTACCGAGCTTTAAGCTTTCGTTGTTCTTTCGATAGTTAGAGTAGTAATGTTAGAATAGCCTTTAATTTTTCAAGCATGATAGGATATCATATGATAGGGCTATATTAGTCTAGAATTTCGAAAATTATCATTGGGTCGAAGTTCTGGAAAAATTTTGGGAAAATCGGAGCCAAAGTAACGAAGTGATGGCGAAATTCCGCCAATTAGGGGTATAGGGGCAAAATGGTAATTTTCACCTAAAATGTCGGTCGTAATGTCAAATCACTAATGAAAGTGATATTACCCTTATAGGATATCAGAAACTCTGATCTGCTGCCGTTACGCTGTCCGACGTGCCGCTGTTGGACGTTTTCGCATTTCCGTAAACGTGCCTTTCGTAAAAAGTACGATTTCGACGGAAGTACCGTCTCACCGTCAACGAATGTACGTTCGCGTCTTGTAACACTAACTCGATGTTTATGGTATGCATGTATGTATGGGTGTTGTAGATTTGTTATCTTGTTTGAGTGCATATAGAGGTTAGAGAATATGTCTATATCTTGGGAGCAATATGTACGTATCTTTGGGAGCAATATGTCTTTATCTTTGGGAGCAATATGTCTCGCATCTTTGGGAGCAATACATATACATTGATTGTGATAGAGTGATTTTAGTAATGTTAATGTCTGCTGTGTCTGTGTACATAAACATGAGGTTAACCGTTACCTGAGATCCGGTGCGCTGGATCTCAGCTCTTAACATAGCGTTAGGTTTCGGAGGACCGAGGACCGAGGAGAGAGGCAAGCAGCCCGAGTAGAAGACCCCCGGCTGAAGACTTCCTTTTTGTTGTTCCAGCGGAAGCCTTTCTTCTGTTATATACTTCTAAACCACGCGGTTTCTGTACCGCAGTTGTAACCAGCCAGACTTACGGCGTTTTATATATACATATCAGTTACTCAATCGCTTTGTTGCTCTACTCTGATGTTTTCAAATGATGTTGTTTGAAAAAAAAATTTATACTGCTTTTGAAAAGTTGGGATGTTACATTTGTACTTTTGTTCTGCTCCCTTGTACTTATATTGTGCCAGAAACTTTGTAAGCCTAAGTTCTGTTTGCTTACAGATTACACATCTAACTCAAGAAAATGACTGCAAGAAAGCAAACCTTCTATGTTTGTCACTGTTATTTTTCTAAACATGCCCCCCAAAAGCTATTGCAATTAGTTTCACAATCTATGAAACTTCCTATTAGTTTTCGACATGGAAGTATTGTCATAGTCGTAGAAGACCAATTTCAGATTTTGCTATTTATTGAAAAATATTATGTTGTAAGAAGATATACCAGTCTTTGGAAAAAAGCTGATGGTAAATATTTTGCAAGAGTAAGAAGTACAATGGCACAATTTAGCTTGGGCAATAATTGAATCCTAACAAAGGGACATGAAATGGTTCTCATTAGTTCTTAAATGAGAATCCTAGTGCTTGACTCAGAGCATTAAGGACAAAGACTAGGCCTAGCTTAGTAACTTGACATTTCCATAAGATTATGCAATTATATGTATGTTTAAGTTCAATGAAATGGAGAAACTTGTTATATTAGTCCTTGAATGAACTCAGCTTAGCCTAAGCCAATATAATGTTCAATATTTTGTATGAATAAGTAAATAATTTTAACAATCATTTCGTCCCTCCTATATCTAACAAGCGACAACGCATACCACTGTCCACCAACATGTTCCTTTAGAAGGCTTTATTAGCTTGTCTCATTTCCATGTTCAATGACATGATTTCTTTGAGATGCATGATATTGTGTAACTTTTGGAAAGTAAGGTAACAAATCCAGTTTGCTTGAATGTAGGTATTCTCTCTATCAGTGAGTGAAATGGGAAATATAATTAGCCTTGGTACAAGGGATTCGTGTGAATCTTTTCATGATCCTTTTAAAGGGAGGAGGTAATTTCTATCCATGCCTTCAAAGTCTAAATTATTATTAACATTAACATCATTCGGTATAACTATTCATGTGTAATCTACATTAACCTTGGTTGTTATGTAATGCTTCACTACAATAGGTAGCTAAAGAACCGAAGTGGTTTTCTCCGAAAGTAAGTAGTTTCGATTCAAGTTATTTAATTGATATGCATGTCTTTATTCGTTTTAACAATTTGCTTTTAATTTATAGTGCCCTCGACAACCCGGGCACACTGAATGTGGATATTATGTTATACTTTACATGTTCAACACCATTCAGAGCGGACAAACTATAGATTTTGAACAAGTACATAATCACTCCCTGATTCTCAAATGATAATATTGTTGATGTTGTACTTAATTGAGTTTTTCATTAATTTATTCACTTCATTGATTTATCTTATACCTTATTTTCCAATTTACAGATTTTTGGTATTGTTGATCATATATATGATGGGTAATTGTTGAAATGTAATTCATTGTTCTAGTTAATTTGGAATCGCACAAGGCCTGCAGGTTTTAATGGTTTACGAATGATCTGAACATTTTGGTAATGTATGTTCATGGCTATCTGGTTGATGGTTTTTATAGGGTATAATTGGTGGGTTGTGCAAAATACGTGCAAGGTAATTTAAAAAAAAAGACACTTTTGGAGTCCCAAAATAACTTTTGGGACTCCACAAATGATACTTTTGGAGTCCCAAAATACATTTCGGGACTCCAGAAATGACACTTTTGAAGTCCCAAAATATAAGTTGGGACTCCAAAAATGACACTTTTGAAGTCCCAAATTATATTTTGGGACTTCAAAAGTGTCATTTAGCTGTACATTTATACGTGACATTTGAAGTCCCAAAATATAATTTGGGACTTCAAAAGTTTAATTTTACTACTACCCTTCAATAGACATCCCATGGATAAGGGACGTTAAAAGGGCTTATTTTGGGACTCCAAAGTAGTAGTGTGAGTATCTGAAATAAAATATCCCGACATATGATGATTCCAGGCGTATACTGGTTAAATTGAAAATCCCGAAGGAATATTCATGTGATACAATATATAGAGCTTTGTACAATTACATTTCCCAAAAAGTAACTATACAACTTAGACCAAGCCTTAACTAGACTTGGGGCAATGAACCTAACTCCGTTAACCGAAAAGAATGGACAGGTAAGTGTCTATCATGGGGGCGTCACCGAGTTCACGGCGACTTATTGACTGACCCACATAGACTAGCCTTACCTTCGGCACCAAACTGTTCGAAGTAACTTTATTAGATCCATGCCTGACAATAGGCTCTGATAAATTCTTCCGGCTCCTGCCTCGACCTATGCATTATTACGACTTTGCCCCTTGGTTCCTCTTTATGACTCCATCTACCGGTCCCCTCTCTGATATTTCTGATATTCCTGATATTTCTGATATTTCTTCTTGAACCTCTCCTGTACTATTAGTTAAGAATGAGGTCCAATGCCCATTGGACCTCAGGTAACGGTTAACCTCATGCTTATGTAAACAATATATGTATGACAGGTATTCATTACATTTCAGCATATTCACTACAAAAGCCCATAACAGATGTAGGAAATACATAATCACATATGTAAGGCAATAACCACACATAGTCAACGCTCATGCATGTTATTCACTGTCTGCACTATTCACCAGTGCCACGATGTACGGTCGTGTCCTCAGACCTAGGAAAACTCAACGGTATTAATATGACTATAACCCATGTAAAGCTGAATGTGAAAGTAATGAACTAAGACAACATCTTAGTTTATGAATATCACTATCATATATAAACATACTATAAGCATTAGAGTTAGTGTTACAGTACGCCGCGAACGTACCTTTCACCGTGAAATGGCCAAACGTCCGGCCTTTTGAACCCGACTCTGGACTTCCCGGATATCCTATACATTATTGTCGGATTATTCGTTTTTCCCATAATATCACAGCTAATATTCTATCCCTTAAAATAATATCAAAAATTTTATTTCCACCCATTTGACATTTCTACCCTTGGTGTATTCATTATTACAATTTTGCCCTCACATTTTCTCCAAAAACGAATTAATGGAATTCCTGGACAGATTTTCCAACAACTTTGAAAACTCATAATTAATTTTACAAAAATCGAAACGAGGATCCGTAAAATTTCTCGGAATCCTTAGGATGTCTACTTTTAAATAAAAAAAAAACTCATTTTTTCCCAGATTCCCTGTGTCATTCCCAGGTTTAAGGTTTCCTGAATTTTCGCCTGAGCTTCGCTACTTTGCTTCTCAACTCCCAAAAAGTTTGCTATACACCATGGCTCATATAATTTTCGAAATATCAACATTTTTAACTATAAAAACATGATATTAAAATTACTCTAGCATATTTAAGATTAAAGCATAAACAATCTATGAATTTAAAAGCTAAAACTCTAAGAACTTACTTGCTATGCTTCAACTCCTTCAAGAAGCTCCTCACTCTCCCTCTCTTCTCTCTATATTCAGATGCTATGCTTGCTCTTGCTTGTGAAGGTGTGAAGAATAATGAAGCCCCAAGGTGCCTATTTATAGCAAAAATCCTAGGACACAAAGGGAATTTAATTTTGACCAAATCTCACCCTAACCCTTGGATTAAAATAGCTTTATGAAACAAAATCTCCTCCATGGAAATGCTGGCCGACATGCTCCCTTTATTCAGCCATTTAATGTGTAGAAATCAGAGAGAGAAAGATATATTTGCACTTATATATGCGATACTCATTAATTATGATGTATTTGCACTTATATATTTCCTAACATAATGTATATTTGCAAAATATCCCATTGATTCACTCATGCGCCACTTTTCAACTTTTCAATCTTTAATATATAATGGTTTATTAATCTCCACCTCCCCTCTTGTCTCATGGTCGACATACTCCATCCAATTAGCCATTAAATATGTTTTTTTCATTTAGCAAAATATCCCTTGGTCCATATATTGCTCCTATTGGTTAGTTGTTTTTGTTAACTTTTCAACACAATTTTACAAAGTTTTTCAACTTTTCTTCTCTCATAGTGAGCTGTACGTTTTTGGCTATGTTTTGGTGATGATTAAGAAGCTAAATTAACTCCTTAATCAAGTATTTAAATGCCCACTAATTACATGTGTCAACATAGGATTTGTTGGCTAGCTAATCATGGTCATTTGTGCTTATTTAGACAAGCTTAATTCTTCATCTTTGGCCCTTAATTTTTCTTCAATAATTAGCCCTCTTTTATTTCAAAAATGATTAATTTAATTTTCCCATAATCAAATTGAAGAGTTATGACACTAATCTCAATTAGTGCAAAGCTTATTTGTCTATTATTTGCTAATCGATACTTAATCTAATTAAGTGTTTTATAATTCTTCCATGGCTCATTTATACTTAAAATAGGCATTACTTTATGTGATTTTATGTCACATATATTAGCCAATTTAATATGGTAACATATTCCTAAAATACAGGATTTTCGGTAAGTCGAAAATCAGGTATTACACTGTGAGAGACCCAGACCCAAGAGTCATAGGAGTTTGTAGATACCGTTATGCCTCTAAAAGTGCTCTGGACCCAGTTGAGCACCCTAGACGTTGTAAGGGTATGGAGTTAGGTGCCAGACCTGGCATGGTCTATGGCTGGAGCGGCGCCTCTAAGGGTGGCACTTCTTGAGTAAGGACCTCTAGACCCAGTTAAGCACCCTGGACATTGTATGGGTATGGAATTAGGTGCAAGACCTGGCATGGTCTGTGGCAAGAGCAGCACCTCTAAGGGTGGCACATCTTGAGTAAAGACCTCTGGTGTCAGAAGGCTGAGGGAGAAAACTGTTCAGGAGATCCATGCAGAGGTTGTCGGACAGCTTCAGGTACAGGTCTATTTCTTCTATGTTCTGTGGACCCAGCAACAGGATATCACTAACACAATGCTATCAAGGTCATGGGGTCGGTTGTTTCTTGATGAGGAGCATCTAGAGGTCTCACTAATATTTAGGTTTGTCATCCAGCCGCCTCCTCCTCTTGCCAATGATGATGATACTGTTAATTCTTGTTAGCCCTGTGATCCTTCGCCCCCTGAGAGAGGACCAGATGATCTGCCTCTAGATAGTTAGTTATGTTAGTTATCTTTTATTTAGTATTTAGGATAGCTATATTTTTATTTGGAACTATTGCAAAAAAATTGGACATTTGTATTTTCATTTATGTAATTTCTTGTTCCAATTAGAACTCATCCAAAAAGAGTTTAAATAAATAAATAAACAACTATAGTTTGTAGCGGTTTTCTCACTATTTTGAAAAAGTAAATTTAAAGACACTAATTAATGTGTTTTTTTAGAAAACAGAAGTTAAAAATGAGGCGGTGGCATTTTTTAAATTTTGGCTTAACTTTCAACGATTGTTTCTAGATAAACAGTCGTTAAAAGTTAAACCAAAAAATTACAAAAATGAATATTGATTTACAACGAATACTTTTGAAAAAACAATCATTGTAGTTGTTTGCTTTTGTTGAAAGCAACCAAAGAGTTACAATGACTGTTTTCAAAATCAATCTTTGTAACTCTTTTTTTTTCCCCTAAAATCTTATTGGTCCCTTATCTCACACCACATATTACTATCCCATTTTCCTCGCTTCGCATAATCTCCAATGTCCCATGATAAAAGCATCGACGATACATATGCACGAGGAACACAGACTACAACCCCACTTCCTTCTCCTTCTCTTATTGTTAACGCCTCACAAACAAGAGCGTGTACAACAACACCTTCACAATGGCTGAACACTCCCTCACAATGTTTACGTTTTCAAATCTCCTCTTCTCTTCTTCTTCTTCTTCTTCTTCAATTCCTCTATCTTCATCCTTCGGTCCTATGCAAGTGCACATTGTACCTTAGACTATGTCATTAATTCCATGCTTTCCGTCATCTCCTCCACCGCCTCCAATGCTGGCAAGTTCTCCATCAAACAAATCCTCAAGCAAGCCAAGAAGCTCCTTAGGGTCTTCAATGACTTCCTTCGCAACAACCGCTATTCATAATCCTCCCTAGAGGTTGGTGTCCTCAACAACTGTCGCGACCTTAGCCTCCTCAACCTTGACTACCTGCAAGCCGTCCCTACCGACATCTTAGCCGCTACAACACCCTCCATTAAGTTGAAAGACAAGGTTGAGAGCTACCTGACTTGGCCTTTAGAAACCAATGGTAGCTACTATTAAGATCCGTACACGCAGCGGAAGGAATTTCATCCATTAAATATTATGAATCCCATAGGAGGATCTATCAACGGCATTTAAATCAGGTTCATTAGAAAAAACCATACCTATATGAACTTGTATGCGTCCTTTGCGAACTTGTGGGCTAACACCTTCTTGCTCGATCAATCTCTAGGAGCCGACTCTACGAATCCACTCCCTCTACTGGTATCCACATCGAACAACTCTCCAAAACATACGGCAGCGTGCTAACGCCTTCTTACTTTGCGTCTCACGTATTTTCTCTCTAGGGTTTTCTTTTTCGCGGCTCGTCAGTTCGTTATCTTAATGCGACTAGATCAATATCTCTTATAGAGTTTCTAAAACCCTAATTGGGCCGTATTAAAATATTCAAAATTGATCTCAATTAATCTTGAATTCAAATTTTAGATTAAAATAACATTAATTAAATCTGTCCAACAGATCTAATCTAATCTATTTATTTTAATCCAAAATAAAAGCTTGCCAATTTAATTTATCTTTATAAATTAAATCTAAGATATGATATCTATTTATTTAATTGAATCTGTTATACTATATCTCAATTTAAATTAAATCTAAGATACTATATCTCTTTCAAAAATTAAATATGAGATACAATATCTCTATTTGTTTCAGTTATTTAATTTATCAAATAAACCAAATACAAAACAAATATTATATAATAATATTATAATCTATATTAATAATATCATTATTATTTAATTTTGAATTTATATTTTATATATATATCCATCCTAGATTAAACGTTGTATTCATTAAATCTTAGACATATCTAAGATTCAATGAATCTGGACACTATTATTCGTGTTGGGCTATTCTTGTGTGCGACCTTGCAGGCCCACATGAGATTGGCAGCGAGCCAATACTGTACCAACCCACAAGTCGCAAGCGGCCTCTAGCAAGACATTGCGACTACCCAACTCATATGGGGATCGATGATATGATACTACCTATCATACAACCATGTCACGTCCCTTTTGTCACGCGATAATTTGGTCAAGAATGAAGCATGGATAGTGTCACCCTCCTGTTCCTGACCATTACTTTCTCGATTCTTGAGTAGTCTAATAATTGAAATGGAAACTCCTTTCCATTGTAGTATGACCATACATTTCTCAGACTCACTCATCGAGGGGCCCAGTATTATCTCCCTAAAATGTGAGGGACAAATTCCATCTTGAACATTCACATTCCTCTACATAAAAACCACTGATCCCGATCAAAGCCTTTATCATCACCTGGTCAAAGGTGACTTTTGACTAGGTCAAAGATCAGCCACTCTCATGTAGGAATCCACGATGATCTCAGGTCAAAGGGCGTTGTGACGTGGTTATACATGAGAAAAGCTTATGACTTAATCCATTCAGCTTTCTCATAGTAGGTCGATCCAGTACCTTGTACTCTTACAAGTGCTTATGACTTTGATTCGTGTTTCCATACGTCATCGAAGTCACACTAGTCTTATTTCATCTTCGCTCCTGTGTAGATGACCGACCAGTGACATTTAGGATAATCTATAAGATATATCCAAGGATACAATTATCACTATAAACATGCAAATGAAATGATAACTAAAAGGACAAATACTTTAAATAACCTAAGAGTTTAAAGTACAATGACTTGCCCCTAGGGCATAATTTCCAACAACTGCCATAATTGAACTACTGGGTGCAGTTGCTGCTAACACTGCCGTCAACGATGACAATGTTTGGGGGAGGTTGGGCGCATGGGGAGAAAGGGACGTGTTGGGATTGAAGAAAATCATGGTCACCTTTTTGCTCTCCAGATATGAGAGAGGAAAAAAAATTCAAAAAATTAAAATACAATCCAAGTTTGTTTTTAAGAAATGGAAATTGAATGTCACACTATGCACATCTGTTTTTTTAAAAACAGACTTGTATAGCATGAATTGAAACATTCGTTTTTTACAAAACGAACATTAAAACTTTTAATGCTGTTAAAAAATAAACTAAGATAAAAAAAAAAAATTACAATATCACTCACATAGACTTCCCTCTGAAAATGTTCGTAATAAAGGTAAAAAAATTAGACGTTAAAGGTGTTTTCTGTTAAAGTGTCTCCTAGAATCCGCTACAAACTTTAAATAATAAATAATAAATCCCCCCAACGTCATGAAGTTTGCAGCGGTTTTGACTACATAACCGCTATGAAGTATGTCATTTTGAATATTTCAAATTGTGCCAATTGTCAAGAAGTTTGTAGCGGTTTTGGCCATATAACCGCTACAAAGTGTATAATTTTCAAATTTGAATATTTCATATCCCCGTTAATGGTCATGAATGTGGTAGCAGTTTTTTCCCCATAACCACTACAAAGTGTGTCATTTTGAAATTTGGATATTTCATATCCAGCCAAGGGTCATGAAGGTTGTAATGGTTTTTGCCATGTAACCACTAGAAAGTTTACACTTTATAGAGTTTATGGTATTGGTTTTGTTGAATGCTGGAGAATTTGTATTTAATCATCCAAGCACACATCATTTAGGGCCTATATATATAGTACAGGGAAAGCACGCGACGGAAAGGGAACATGACAATGTTCCCATACCAAAAACGCATTTGGCGCCAAAATCTTTCGTCAAATAGAGTTCCTGCCAAGTGTTGAGTTTCCTTAAAAATGAGAAATTGACTTCCCATCGAAACTGGAGGGCTCTAAAAAATCTTCTTGGGATAGACAACTTTTGGGACAAGAAGCCCCTTTTAAACTGTCCATCTTTAATTATATAAGAGTAGTCAATAATTTTTACTACCTTTTGAAACTTCTCCCTTTTCACTTTCTCATCCTTTTCTTGTTCTATCGGGTTGTGCTTCTTGAAGGGTTTGAGCAAAAATTGAAACTGATGAATTGTATATGTATGGAAAGATTAATTTATATATACAATATAATTCAATAACACGGTTAAACTTTCTCTCTTATTCCAAAGCTTTAACCCCTATAGATTAGTTTTCTAACTTTAATTTGTAACTTGTTCAAAATTCTAGCTCATGCTTACCCTATACATTTCCACGTCCTAAATCTGTTGGAGCATTTCAATCCATCAAAATTCAACTCCTTATTCATGTAATAAGTGTTGGTGGGACTAGTTCTTTGAGGATTACAAGAAGAAGAGTTGAAGAAGAAAGTAGTGCACAATGTCTTTAAGGCATGGGCAACACTTTCCTTTAGACTTAATTCTCCCTCATCTATATCTATCTTATAGGGTGCAATTTGGATTGACGTGCAAATATTCTGCAAGATACAATGAAAACCTTTGAGTATGGATTGTATTCCCAACACTCAAGCCAAGACAATAATGACTTTTACAAAGTGATAATTTGACTTTATCTTTGTATGCACTCAAGAACAAAGGCAATGAGTTTAATCTCTTGTTGTGTGATTTATGATGTTGTATTCTCTGTCACAAATGAAGTGATGGTATAGGGTATTTATAGACTATGAAATGATTTATTGAAGTGGTGCCTCTTGAAGCAACACATCTTCAATTAAAAGTCATAACCACAAGGTAGATTCATGAATGCTCATGAACTAACATAACTTCAATCACCAATGGTTATTTAAAATAACTCTTCCATGAAAGGTTTATGGTATGAAATATTTTCTTAAAAACCAACACAACCTTCCACCAAGTAGTAGTTAGCACATATTTATTTAGTATTCTTTTAAATGATCAAAAACATATTTCTTTCTTCTTTTTTTGCCATGACACCATGGTTGAAAATATATTTGAAAGAAATATTTTTATTTACCGTATGTTATTAAGAATGTAAATTTGAGATATTATATAACTTATATTAGTTTTAGGTTTTAAGTTTTAAATACATTTTTTTCACAAACATTAATAAGCATGTTTATTTAAGTATGTATCTAATAAAAGAAATAATCATATTTTTAATTAATTTTTCCATGCTTTCATTAATTAAATTAATTAAGTC
The DNA here is from genome assembly GCA_025563575.1 of Acacia pycnantha. Taxonomy (NCBI): domain Eukaryota; kingdom Viridiplantae; phylum Streptophyta; class Magnoliopsida; order Fabales; family Fabaceae; genus Acacia; species Acacia pycnantha. The sequence continues at coordinate 93,897 of JAMWYP010000238.1, read as the reverse complement.
TTTATCGAAATATGGAAAAAAAATTAACAAATAACTATTTGAAAAAAAGGTTCTTCCTCTCACAATGTCTCCACCGTGGTAAGGCTTCAATCTCTGTCATTCACCTTAAAAGCTTCATCTGAACCTATTGGTGCAATGGCAATTGCACCAAAAGGTGTGACTTCTTTGACTACAAAAGGTCCTGACCATCTAGACTTCAATTTCCCTGGAAAAAGTTTCAAACGAGAATTATAAAGTAGTACCTGCTGTCCCGGATGAAACTCTTTAGGAATAATCCTCCTGTCATGCCATCTCTTGGTTCTTTCCTTATAGAGGCTAGCACTCTTATATGCAAAAATTATGAATTCATTAAGCTCATTCAACTGAAGTAACCTCTTTTCATCAGCAAATTTAGCATCAAAATTCAGCAGCTTAGTTGCCCAAAGTGCCTTATGCTCAAGCTCCACTGGAAGGTGGCAAGACTTACCATATAGCAGCTAAAACGGTGACATGCCAATAGGAGTTTTGAATGCTGTGTATGACGCCCACAAAGCATCATCAAGCTTCTTAGACCAATCCTTCCTTGACTTCCCAACGGTCTTCTCCAGAATTTGCTTCAATTCCCTATTAGACATCTCCACTTGCCCACTAGTTTGTGGGTGATATGGAGTAGTGACACGATGAGTGACACCATATTTGCTAAGCACCGATTGAAATCTGTCGGTTACAAAAGTGAGTTCCTCACATCACTGATAATGGCTCTAGGTACCCCAAACCTGTTGAATATATTCTTTTTGAGAAAAGATACCACCACCTTAGCTTCATTAGTGGGAAGAGCAATTGCCTCTACCCACTTGGAAACATAGTCCACAACTACAAGAATGTACTTGTTGTTAAAAGAATTTGGGAATGGCCCCATAAAATCAATCCCCACACATCAAATATATCAATAACAATAATGTTGTTAAGGGGAATCTCATGTCTCCTAGAGATATTCCCAGTTCTTTGGCAACGATCACAACGCTCCACAAACTTCCTAGCATCCTTGTATAGTGTAGGCCAATAAAAACCACTTTGTAATACCTTAGCAAGCGGTGCGTTCTCCAAAAAATGTCCACCATAATCTGAACCGTGACAATGCCGTGAGGACCTTATGAGTTTCCTCCTCGGAATACAAATATAAGCACTCCATCTGCACACCAAAAACAAGAAAGGCTCATCCCGGATATACCGCCGAACATCATGCATGAACTTCTTCCTCTGCTGCCATGTTAGTCCTCTCGGTATCATCCCAATTGCCTTATAATTAGCAATATCAGAACCAAGGTACATTGCTGATTGTCAAGACATACTCATCTGGGAATTCATCCCGAATCTCCATCTCTGAATCATCCTGCAACTCCTTAACCTGTATCCTAGATAAGTGATCGGCTACCATATTCTCCACCCCTTTCTTGTCCTTGATTGTAATATCAAACTCTTGGAGTAGCAGCATCCAGCGGAGAAGCCTTGGCTTAGCGTCTTGCTTAGTCAAGAGGTATTTTAGAGCAGCATGATCCGTAAAAATAATCACCTTGGAACCAATCAAATAATGTCTAAACTTATCTAATGCATAGATAATTGCAAGCATCTCCTTCTCAGTTGTTGCATAGTTCAGTTGTGCCTTATTCAGAACTTTACTCGCATAGTAAATAACATGCAACAACTTATTCTTCCTTTGCCCCAACACAGCCCCTATAGCATAGTCAATGGCATCACACATCACCAAATGGTAACTCCCAATCAGCGCCGTCGAGAATAGGTGCGAGTGGTCAATCTCTCCTTCAACAAATTAAATGTCACTAGACAATTATTGTTAAAGTTAAAGTCTTCATCTTTGACCAACAACCGACTAAGTGGTTTGGCTATCTTGGAAAAATCCTTGATAAACCTCCGATAAAACACCGTGTGACCAAGAAAACTGCGAACGCTACGCACATGGTGGGAGGAGGTAAGTCTTTGATGATTATAATCTTGGCTCTATCCACTTCTATCCCCTTATCAGATATTCTATGACCCAAGACTATCCCATCTTTCACCATAAAGTGACACTTTTCCCAGTTAAGCACCAAGTTACTCTCTTGACATCTTTTGAGCACACAAGACAAATTAGCCAAGCAAGTATCATACGAAGTGCCAAAAACAGAGAAATCATCCATAAATACCTCAATAAATCTCTCAGTCATGTCAGAGAAGATAGACAACATGCACCTCTGAAAAGTAGTCAGGCATTGCAAAGACCGAAGGGCATCCGTCTATAAGCAAAAATCCCAAAGGGACAAGTGAAAGTTGTCTTCTCTTTATCCTCTGGAGCCACTGCTATTTGATTGTAACCGGATAGCCATCTAAGAAACAAGAATAAGAGTGACTGCAAGCCTCTCAAGCATCTAATCCATGAATGGCAAAGGAAAGTGGTACTTGCGAGTGGCATCATTCAACCTCCTATAATCCACACACATTCTCCACCATAATGATTCTAGTGGGTATCAATTCATTATTCTCATTATGCACTACGGTGATTCCACCCTTCTTCGGTACTACCTGTACTGGACTAACCCACTTTGAGTCAGAGATAGGATAAATCATACCTGCATCTAACAGTTTCACCACCTCCTTTCTCACCACTTCCTTCATAGTCGGGTTAAGTCTCCTCTGGGGCTGCCTTACTGGTTTCACTTGGTCCTCCATAAGAATTTTATGAGTGCAAAATGAAGGACTAATCCCTTTTAATTAGATATAGACCACCCTATGGCGTCTTGTGGGTAGTCAAAACTTTCAAAGAACTTCTCTTCGTCGGTAGGTGACAACTCAAAGACTAATAATAATGGGATAAGTGTCACCCTTCCCTAGAAAATCATACTTTAGATTAGAAGGAGCTCCTTTAGTTCCACCTTAGGAGTAACAGGTGGCGCATCATAATCTTTCTTCTTGACTTCTCAACCTGTAAATCGAATTCTCCTCCGCATGAAACATCTTCTTCCACTTGTAACAATTGAGCAAGATCATCTTCCATAGACTCATCTGAACCTTCTTGAAAAAAAACTTCTTGAATGGCCTCATCAACTACATCAATTAAGGCTAGTCACTATTATCACCGGGTATTTCATGGATTGAAACACATTGTAAGTGACTTTCTCATCTTCATTTGAAACTCCATTTTTCCTATGACTACATCAATTACCGCTCTAGCAAGTAGCCAAGAATGGTCTTCCCAAAAGTAAAGGAAGTTCAGCATCTTACTCCATGTTAAGAACCACAAAATCCACCGGAAGATGAATGTGTCCACTTTCACAAGCACATCCTCAATGACACCTTCTGGCTTCTTAATGGACCTATCCGCCAACTGTAACGACATCATAGTAGGCTTTATCTCTTTAATGCCGAGAGCTTTGAAATAGATAAGGGCATTAAATTTATACTAGCTCCCGGATCACAAAGTGCTCTGCCCATATTGACGTTCCCTATTGCACAAGGAATGCTAAAGCTTCCGGATCTTTAAGCTTTGGTGGCAACTTTGTTTGAATAATGGCACTACTGCTTCTTTGAGTCAATGCCACTGCTTTCGGCCTCTTGCAACTTATGCTTCTTGGAAAGGAAATCTTTCATGAACTTTGCATAATTAGGCATATATTCAAGAGCTACCGCAAAAGGAATGTTAATCAAGTTTCTTAAAAATATCCAAGAACACGGCATATCTTGTTGCTTTGAACCTGCTTGCTTCAACCTTTGGGGGTATGGAGGTTTTGCATAAGAAGTGGAGACTTCTTTGTAGCTATCTCCTTTGGAACCTCGCTGCACATCATCATTCTCACCCTTTTCCTCCTCTTTTCTAAAGCCTTTTCATGTTCTTCCACCCTTTTTCATAATTTTCCTTTCACAATGATTTCTCAATGGTGAATCACTATACCACTCCTTGTAGATATGGCCTTACAATGCTCTTTTGGATTGACCACAGTATCACTAGGTAAGGACCCTTGGCTCCTCTCTGCTATGTGCTTTGATAACTGACCAATCGATTTTCCAAGTTCCGGATTGAAGCCTCCCGATTTTGAGAGAAGACTTTGTTTCATTCCTAAAGCTTCGCACTCGTATGTATTCGGTCTTTGAGTACGGGTCAACTCTGTCAAAGCCTTTTCTAGATCAGTAATAGTGGTGGTGGTGGTTTGGTGGAACTCTACGAGGTTCTGCTTGGGGTTTATAGGAAAATTTTGGGTGAGATTTCCAGCCAGGATTGTACGTGTTGTTATATGGATTAAATTGATTCCTAGGAGGATTATTCATGTAATTAACCTCAGCTGTTTCTCCAGTACTACCAGCTTCTCAATCTCCATTAGCGTGTTCCCCTTTGCAAAAATCACAAAGCAAAGGAGGCTGAGAAGTGATGGATGAGACCTGAGAAGAGGCAAGTTGTTTAGTGAGGGTAGCTAACTGCTGTTGGATCATCTTGTTTTGTTGGGAAATGTTCTCATTGTGGCATCTTCAGGAACCCCATTCATCTTGATGGTATCACAAATCTGCAGAAAAGTCTCAATATGCTGATTAGGATCCTCTAAATCACTCCTACTAAAAGAACTTTGTTGAACCAAGCTTATGAGGGATGGCTTCATTTCAAAATTATTCGCCTTCACAGCAGGATTGACAATGCTAGTTGCGATCTGGCAGGATTAAGTGTCATGTAGTCGCCCGTGGTCCTTTTTGGAGGAGCAGGAGGAGGATCTGCACCATTTTCGGCAAGTGCACCGGTCGTTACAAGTAATAAAGTAGTGAGAAAAAGATCGTCCCACGAGGAATAGTACTCCAATCACTAATTCGCTATTTTAGATTTAGTTGGATAAATAGAGTAATATGGGTGAGTTGTAACCAAACAGAATTTAAAGAATTAAGGAATAAGAATAAGAATCTAAAATCAAGAATTTCAATAAAACGTTTTGGAAAAGGTACTCTAATCAAGAAAAACGCAGCTAGGGCTGAGAATCCCCCTAATGTCCTCCAAGTATTTGAATTGAATCCCTAATTGATTATTATTCCCACGACTGACGATCAATTCTCTAAAATTAGACTAAGTCTCAATATCTTGATGCTACCTTAATCCGTTATCTTTGAAAACAACCTAATGTCTTAGTATTGTTTGGAAAGATAAATTTGTTTACCAGAATTATGAGATCGCATAAACTCGTAAGCCTATGTCTAGGTCATGCAACTCTATGATGAATTAACGGTTCTAGTTAAATGTACCAACATCTCTATTGTCATACACCAACCTATGAACAATCTAAAAGGCGATCAATCTTTAAGAAAGCTTTAAGCACAAATAATTCATTCAGTCAAGAAAACAATAATCAATAAAGAATCCAAATAAATACTCTAAATTCACATAGGGTTCATCCTCGCCCTAACTAAAAAAGAAAACTAGCCAAGCATGGCTAGGTTAACAAAATAAAAAGATGAAAATCACAACTACTCTGCTTCTTTGCGCGCTCCTAATATCCGATTCTTCAATTCCGGCTAATTCTCTCTCTGCGTATTTGTTTCCGGCCTCTTGAATGATTCGTCCCTTGCGTCTATGCTGCTTCGTTGTTTTCTTCCTCAATTCTGATTCGGCATTCTCGGCTTTCCTCTCCTAATATATATTAGGTCAAGTGCTTGGCTTGTTGTATGCGTGATTGCGTATATGGCCTCCTGTGTGTTATCTCTGATCTTTTATTTGTTTGGATATATGAATATATGATATATCATGGATCATATATAATATTATTGCTGGGGCGGTTTCTGCGTCGGCCTCCTGTGCGTCTTTTTCTCTCTCATTCTAATATCATATAATATTATATTATAATATATCTTTTCAATTTACTTTGTTGCATCTTCTAGATCACATAATATCTCCAGCAAAATAAGAATAAGATATCAATAGATTTTCTGTTATAATATCATTTTATCCTATATTTATTAAAAGATAGATAAGTACATAAAGAAAATTAAATAAGTACAAAATATTAATAAATTCAATCCAATATATCCCAGAATCTACCCTTATTTAATTATAAAATATATACTTATCACAAATTAATAAATTAAAAGATTTTACAAAATTCATCTTTTCATTATTTGAGAAATCTTAATTAAGGGATTCATATTTTAAGAAATAATAAAAATATGAAATACATGAACAACCAACTAGGATTAATATTAGCTGCGTTGTTGTTATATTTTAACTGGTTAAACCACAAATGACGGGGCAAACTAGATTCACACAAAAATTTCTCCGACCACTCTTTCAACTTTTGGGCCAACTTAATTAACTAGTATTTAAAATTCGGTATGGTACAACTAACAACAATAAATATTTGGGTATCCCTTAAATTTAAAAAGATCAAATTTGGAAGGAAAAAAAGAAAAACTTAGGCGAAGATTAAAAAAAAAAAATGTAAAGCATCTGATTCACACAAACTGTAGTTATAATCAAAGCAAAATTAATATTTGGTCAAATATATATATATATATATATATATATATATATATATATATATATATATATATATATATATATATATATATCTGTGTGTGTGTGTAAAACCATCAGAATAATTGATTCCTAATATTAAAACATTAGATTTTCTACATTTTATTCCAATAGAAAAATAAAATACCAAAACTGTAATTTTCCGAGAAAGTGAATCACAAGAAAGCTTCGGGAATCAATTCATGATCAAACGTCTTCAAGACCAGAGTAATAATCAACAAACGCCATGGCAATGCCTGTGAACGTCTTCGCCTCCGCCAACAGATCCAATGCCTTCTTTTTCACAGGACCATCTGGTTCTTCAAGGAATTCGTCCATACACGTATCCTGGTTTGTCATGGCGGCAGACACCTCCATCAGCACTTTGAACATCGTGAAATTGAAATCACCGCCTTTGCCGGCGGCAGCTATTTGCCGGACCGTACCTAGTGAGCCACTTATTTGATCTGTGGCGACCCCAAGGCAGAAATTGCAGTCACTGGAGAATCTCCCCTTGAGACCGGAGATATAGGTGGCTACACGGCGGGCCAGTGACTGAGCAAAAGTGAGGCCGACGCAACACAGTGTGTTGGGGTTTTGGTTGATGACATTAGCGTGGGAAGATACGAAAGAGTAGCAGATGCAAGAGTAGCAGATGCCAGGGTCGCCAGTGATGTTGCAAACTGACTGGATGAAATCGGCGGAGACGGGGCCAGGGGCAGTGGCGGGGGCTTCAGCTGTGATGGCGGCAGCTGATGACGGAGGGAGAATATGGAACGTGGCAGCAAAGAGGAGGGAGAGGAGCTGAGGGCTTAGAGCTTTCATGCTTGATTTACTTTCGAAATGATGAATTGATCTTGTTGGGTTTAAATAGGATTTGATTTGGTGTGGAAATCCAGCTTGCTCGTTTTGACCGTAATACTTGCAATAACGCCACCCCAGTCTCGTTTTGTATTCTCCCCTAGAGAAACTGAACCTCATAAGGGGAAATAAACCTCAACTGCAAAATAGATCGATAACCGTTGATAATTAGAACCACCCGTACGTTTTTTTTTTTTTAATGTGAACTGAAATCTATTAACCCGAATCTTGGCTTGAACCTGACCTCGTTCAACCTTGATTTGCGGCGTTGACCCGCTGACCTAATATTGAAATTCTTGATTCCATATTTATTACTCCTGCATTTGCAACACCTTAAATAAATTTATTTGCATATTTAGTGCTCCTTATTAATGAGGATAAATATAGTCCGAAACTGAAATGACCATTTCTTAAGATAACTTCATGAGAATTATCTAATTTAGAGAAAGAAATCTCAATTTTTATAAAGTACATAAGCAATAATCTGCTCCAACAAACAATCTTAATGAATGAGATTAATTAGGTTGTAAAACAAAATTAATGAACTTAAATGCCCCACCACTACAAAAAAAATGTCACTTTGTGGCGGTTAATTTGTAGCGGTCAAAATAAACCGCTACAAATATGTGAATTTGTAGTAGTTTATCCCGAAACCGCTACAAATTTGTAGCGGTATGACTCGCGCCAAGTGGCGCGCTGGTTCATGAACGACATTTGTAGCGGTTATCATAAACTAACCGCTACAAAATATGGCACGAAGTTGGCGCCAAATTTGTAGCGGTTTATTTATACAAACCGTCACAAATATGGCGCGCCATTAGTAGCGGTTTTGAAACCGTTACAAAACGCAAAAAAAACCGCTACAAATGTGAACCGCTACAAAAACTGTTACATCAACCGCTACAAAGTGTAATATTGAAATTTGAATATTTCGAATCCCGCCAAGTTTATTTTTTTAAAAAAAAAATGTTCATATTTGTAGCGGTTGTTAGTGTAACCGCTACAAAATGTGATATTTTGAAAAAAAATTAAAAAAAATACCAATGAATTTTTGTAGAGGTTTTTTTTTTTATACTAATTTTTTGTAGAGGTTTTGAAACCGCTACAAAACGCAAAAAAAAAAAAAAAAAAAAAAAAAACCGTTACAAATGTGAACCGTTACAAAAACTGTTACATCAACCGCTACAAAGTGTATAATATTGAAATTTCAATATTTCGAATCCCGCCAAGTTTATTTTTTTAAAAAAATATGTTCATATTTGTAGCGGTTGTTAGTGTAACCGCTACAAAATGTGATATTTTGAAAAAAAAAATTAAAAAAATACCAATGAATTTTTGTAGAGGTAAAACGTAAAAAAAACCGTTACAAATGTGAACCGTTACAAAAACTGTTACATCAACCGCTACAAAGTGTATAATATTGAAATTTCAATATTTCGAATCCCGCCAAGTTTATTTTTTTAAAAAAATATGTTCATATTTGTAGCGGTTGTTAGTATAACCGCTACAAAATGTGATATTTTCAAATTTATTTACTTTTTTAAAAATACCAATTAATTTTTGTAACGGTTTTGTAACCGCTACAAACGGAAACCGATACAAAAACAGTCACATAAACCGCTAAAAACTTCTCTCTCGTTTTCTCTCATTTCTTCCCAACCCTTCCAAAATCTTTCATTTCAATGTTTTATTTTTTCCTTCTTATAATATTGATACTATGTTTTTTTCCTTATCCAGAACTTTAAGTATATTTCCTCAATATTCCTTCTATCATCATCAACTTTCTTTACATAATCAAATATCATCTAATGTACAACATAATTTTTTTGCTCGACGTGGACAACACAATAAATCCTTATTATCTACAGATTCTCAATATCATACCTACATAATATTTATACTTATCTAACTTAAGTTAATCAGTTTTTAAATATTAACTATTATCATTTAATTTGTCACTTAAATAATAAAAATATTCAACATAATATTATAACAATGGAAACAAATTATGATTTTTTTTTGAGCGCCAATTTTTTTGAAATTCGTCATCTTGTAGCGGTGATTCAAAGCCGCTACTAATACAGTAGCGGTTTTATTACATGAGTAGCGGTTTTAGCAACCGCTACAAATCAGCTTGCTACAGTGGATTTTGTTGCGGTTGCTCTAATCGCTACAAATGTCATTAGTTGTACCTAAAACCGCTACAAATAGGTCATTTTAACCGCTACTAATGGTCTTTTTTTTTTTTAGTGCACCAAGCCAACCGTGGGCTATAGAAGCCAGGAAATGTGGTTTATGACTTTAAGCGGCTTTTCACCTTAAGGCCAATTACACAAAATGCACATTCAAATATAAACTGAAAAGATAAAAACAAACAATCCCATGTTGAGCTTCACAATCGCATGTTTTGGGGCTCAAAAAGCTATTCTAAACACAATTTCCATAACAATGCCTAAATACGAAGTTAACAATACAAAAGCTTAATGTAACTCCTAAGCATTACATCAAACATGCAGATCACACTAATAATGCAGCAAGCATACTGGTCTTCAATCAATTGTTTTCCTCTCAATCTACACAGACATCAACCAGCTCATTCAAATATTTGAACAACCAATTGACCGGTTGAACAACATAAATAACAAATTTCAATTTTTCGTTACAGCTTATAAAATCCTCATTTGACTAAAATCCCTCTCTGAAACATTTTGTCATTCGATTATTATTATTTTTTTTAAACAAGAAGAAAATTAACACAAGGAGGTGAGGCCAGGAAAATGGAATTCCAAAAAAAAAAAAATTGATGTTTTGTAGCGATCAAAACCGATTTTTGTAGTGGTTTTGACCGTTACTAACGACATGAGTAGCGGTCAGTTAAACTGCTACAAAATGCACCGTGGCAAGCTGTTTTGTAGCAATTACTAAAAACCGTTACTCAAATATACTCACCACTACTGAAACTGTAGCGATCACAGATTAATCGCTACTAGATGACATCGGGACACGATATTGTAAGTACATGTTGTAGCAGTGTATAAACCACTACAAGATGAAATTGGAATTTTTTGTAATGGTCAACTAACCACAACTAAATACGTCCAAGAATTTTAACAATTTAGCGGGAAATTATTTTGTGGTGAAAAAGTATTTTTAAACATTGGCGGAAAATAATTGTAACATTTCCTTAACCGCTACATAAAATTTGGAATGAAATTTTAGGAACGGCGCAAAAAAGTTTGAAAATTTACATTATAACGGTTTTTCATGAACCGCTACAAATGTTTGCTGCCAATTTCGAAAATTTTAGAAGTCGCGCCAAAAATTTAGGAGTCGATTTTTTGTCGATTTCAGAGGATGCCTGTGTACAGATCATGAGTTGACGCTTAACATGACTTTTGAATTTCCTGCACTCGATCATGAGATGAAGATCACAAAATGTAGGTATAAATTGTAAAGAAACATATCTAAAAAACATAAGAGTGTACAATGCTTACAGAAGGAAAGGAAGAGTTCAATTTTAGTGCAATTAAACAAGATATGTCTATGTGCTTGCAACTTCTCAGTTGTCGTCAGTTTAAAAACCTTACTTCCTACAACCCTATCATTTGGGTGTCCAAGTGTCAATCAGTAATGTCCAAGCAAATATTTATTCCAAGGCTATGGCTCCGTCCCAAAAAAAAATTGTTCATACTTTTTTTTAATTACTTAATGAATATACATTTGGCCCCCCCAAATATTTATCCCAAGATCCGTCCCTGGCCTAGTGCTTCGTCATGACATAGCTGTTAATTATAATTTTGCCAAATATATACTATTATTTATACTTTTGCCCAATATTTACACTAATTTATTATTATTTTTATCCCTAAACTCCTCACACTTCCAGAGAAATTCTTGTGTGAACCTGGTTTATAGGTCATTTGTGGCTAACTGACTAAAATACAACACCTCATAAGCTGATTTGGCATCTCCTAAATATTAGCTGGAAAATTAATAAAATTAAAAGATTTCACAAGATTCATTTTTCATTATTTGTGAAATATTAATTAAGGATTCATTTTTTTAAGAAAACAATAAGAATGTGAAATACATGAGTAGCCAACTAAGATTAATATTAGCCGAGTTATTATATTTTAACTGATTAGACCATAAATGACAGGGCAAACCATGTTCACACAAGAATTTCTCCTACCACACTTTCAACTTTTGGGCCAACTTAACTTAATTAATTAGTATTTAAAATTCGGGATGGTACAGTTAAAAAATATTGGGTATCTCTTAAATTTAAAAAGATCAAATTTGAATGAAAAATTATTGGGTATCTCTTAAATTTAAAAAGATCAAATTTGAACAAAACTTTGAAGGCGAAGATTAAAACATTAATGTAAAACATCTGATTCAAACAAATGTTGCAAACTGACTGGATGAAGTCGGCGGAGGCAGAGATGGGGCCGGGGGCAGAGGTGGGGGCTTTAGACGTGACCGCGGCAGCTGATGACGGTGGGAGAAGATGGAACGTGGCTGCAACGAGGAGGAGGGAGGGGAGCTGAGGGTTTAGAGTTTTCATGCTTGGTTTACTTTCGATTATAGATAGGAATTGATTTGGTATGGAAATCCAGTTTGCCCTTTATGAATGATGAATTGATCTGGTTGGGAATAAATAGGATTTGATTTGGTGTCCAAATCCAGTTTTCCCGTTTTGACCGTACATAATTGCAACAAGGCCACCCAGTCTCGTTATGTATTGGCCCCTAGAAAAACTGAACCTCATAAGGAGGAAAAAACCTCAATTGCAAAATGGATCGATAACCGTTGATAATTACAACCACGCGTACGTTATTTTTTCCAATGTGAACTGAAATCTATTAACACAAATCTTGGCTTGAACCTTACCTCGTTCAACCTTGATTTGTGGCGTTGCCCCGTTGACATGAAATTATTGCAACAGGTAGTGAGCTTTGATGAAGAAAGGAAATCTCGTGATGAATAGAAAATATTCAGGAACAACTTATTTTGGCATACCTTTCTTTCAAGTCCTTCTGTCACACTCTGAAATCGAGAAGTGACCGGCCTGAAATATGAGATAACTCACATTCCTTAAGCCTTAAAACATATAGAGTTTCTAATACTTACATATAATACTTATATATAGACATATTTACAATATATATAAAATAAATATCATAAATATATTTCATATAACATAAATTATCAACTTTTTTAAGAAATTTCGATAGAATCACCACTGCAAGCGGGACCTCCCAAAAATTTTACAATATATAACCTGATACTGTCAAGAGGAACTATACTCCTTATCAACAAATACAAAACACGCAAATAAGGTGAGGATCATATCTAGAGCATATATATGGAGCATCTAAATTACAACAATAAATACATAGGTATGAATTTTACATTAACAAGGAATTTTCAACATGACGCTTCAATTTCAAACAACAATTTGGACCTTTAACAATTAGCAAGAGGAGCAAAGTCAACTATACTATATGAGACCATAAATTTTTGGGTGCATAACGTCCCACTAATGACAATAACTAAAATACTGAAATAAATAAATTGATAGCATGAAAGTATAGAATAAAGATATGACAATTAATTTCAACTTCCAAGTACGAAATCATAACCGTAAATGGATTTATATAAAAGATTATTAGCAAGCATAACCAAAGCGGTATAGAAGATCATTAAACGAACAAATACCAATTAAATAGGTGGTAAAAAAAATTTGTTGTCAGAACCAGCTTAAAAGCAATAAATCTCAAATTTCATCCAATTGTAGGACTTCCACAGAACGGATGACAAGCACTGCACAATTCATGAGGGAAAATAACCAAGCACAACTGGAGGCAACGAAAATAAGCATAGACACACAATCTATGAGGATAAGTAACCAAGCGTGACTCAAAATTAAACCACAAAATAAGCGCAGGTATAAGACCCATGGATAACAAGTGCGAAAACGAATCCCACTAATATCAACTGTGAGTACTGTGCTCACGAATGCCAAGCGAGCTCAAGTTTAACCATGAATCGCCAAGGACTAATATTACAACTGTTAGTAATTAGTGGTTTGTATTCAATCATCTCAAAATGTTTCCAAGCATGCTTGGAGCCAATATATCAAATAAATGACGTTTTTAAAAAAATACCATGATAGCTTGTATCAAATGCGATATAATAAAATGCCCTAACATGAAAGTAAACAAACAATATCTCAAAACCTTCCTTCAAATTCAATTTGTCGACAAAAACCCTTCCCAAATAATAAAACTTGCATACAAAGATTTCATAATACAAGACTATCTTAATATGAAAATTTCTGAGAAAATGGAAAGTTTCCTTAGCATTTTGGTCCATAATCATGAATTATACTATATATGAAGTAATAGGAAAAGAATAAATAACAATAATTAAAATCATCAATCTATACTCATTTCAATATCAATAAAAGCATTAAAAAAATCCATTAAACTTTCATTGGCAAAATCATACCTGCAAAGATGATAATTAACATGAAAATATAGTAAGTAGTAAAATCTTCATTTATAAAAATTTAAAAATTGGATGCTATTCACTCACCTCCAATATTCCCAATTATGTATAACCTACTCCCATATATTAGCTTCTAAATTTCATTTACTATGTAGTTCCCTAATTATATTTCAAATTTTATCATGTCGTAGGACTTCAATAGAACGGATAACAAGCACACACAATTCATGAGGAAAAATAACCAAGCAAGGTTGGAGGCAAATAAAACAAACGTGGACACACAATCTATGAGGATAAGTAACCAAGCATGACTCAAAATTAAACAACAAAACAAGCGCAGGTATAAGACCAATGAATAACAAGTGTGGAAACGAATCCCACTAATAACAATTGTGAGTACTGTGCTCACAAATGCCAAGGGAGTTCAAGTTTAACCATGACACGCCAAGGACTAACAACACTACTGTTAAACCCCTACCGACCTCACCCTTTTGGGTGGCGGGTTAGAGGGATTCCTTTTATTTATTACCTTTCCTTCATTACTTAATCCTTTTTATCATGTATCAGAGTGAACGCAACAGAGCATGTTACCAGTTTGGAAAAATACAATATACTGGTAAAAGTATGGTAACCAAAAATAAACAAATCCCATAGGGTTAAGGGTACAGTCATCCCATAGTAAATACTGAGTAGAAAGTAAATCATACAGTCATCCCAAAAACATAAGATACAAAAAGCGATAGGGCATTCCCTATTTCTTTATTCTCAATCCTAAGCCCTACCTCAAGTCCGCCAATCTGCTCAACCGAAAACACCTGTATCTCCAAATTGTTCCGGAATTCAGAATTGAACCCCAAAGTAACTGGTAAACTCATATACAATATGTATGCAATGCATGCAATATAAATCACAATCAGGAAAACCAAACATGGTATGTACCACAAACCTCAGGACCGCCTGGTCAAGACAAGCCCCTGGAACCAATAGTGTTGAGAGGCCTTAATAGCTAGGGCTGCAGACCCTAACCACCTACCTCAAGAGGCTTTAGTAGCAACCTAAGGACACACATTCCAATAGGCTCTACCTACCTCATATACCTTGGGCCTCAATAGTGAGCTAAGGACACAGTCCAAGAGGTACTACATGCCTCGGGCCTCAGTAGCACTCTAAGGACACATAGTCCCACAGGTACTATCTACCCATCATACCTCAAGCCTCAGTAGCAGCCATAGGACACACAGTCCCATAGGTACCACTTACCCTACATCGACAATCATGATAAAACACACATACAAGAGCAACATAGAGTATGCAAGTTAACAGTTACTACCTGGTGTTTCCTCGAAATTAATAAAACCTTCCTCGATGCTTAGGAAATGTCCCAACCACGTTACAGTCCTAGATACAACCAAAAATACCATACTTTAATCACTCAAAAAGATTCCTCTTCCAAAATCATGATTTTCGCCTATACCAGAATTTTTCAGAAATAGTGTTCCAACTTCAAAGATTTTTAATCAATTCTATAAAACTCCAATCGACGTGATTCCAGCGGTTACTGAACTATTATTATGTATATTTTAAAGTAAAAATATTTTACAAGGTCATTCAGGTCCATATCCTTTTCTTATACTCAAACTCTTGCCGCTGGTCAGAGAAAAGGTTCAGGTTTGAGGGCTATTTTCAACAATAAATATCTCCTAGTAAGAATATTGGAAAGACAAGAAATCTTATACCAAAATGAATCTCAGGATGTATAATGTAAAATTTAAAAGCAAATGGACTTCATTTACTATTTTAAATTCATCGAATTGACATCTCTGCCCAGAAAATATTGTTATTGGCAGATTTGTTTGTTCTTGCGACTTAGGGTTTTTCTAGGTTGGAAATGGAAATCTTAACTTATCTCCACTCAAAATCATGTTTTGAACTCAATGGGAACCTTAAAAACATCAAAATCCTACTGTAACTTCATGATATCACACTGGACAGAAAACTCAAAGTTACAACCACCAAGCTACAAGTTGAGCACTTACCTTGAATCTTCGGTTACATATGCTTTCTTCTTCAATTCCTCCTGGACCAAGGACTCAGCTGGACATTCCTCTCTGAAAGTGGAGCTTAATCACCAAGAGGGGGTGAATTGGGGATTATAAAAACTTTTTCGGTTACTCTGTTTTTTGGATATGAAACAGGGATAACAGAGTGAAGAAAATAATAGCAAGACACAAGGATTTATACTGGTTTGGTCTAACCTCACGACCTACGTCCAGTCCCCATACTCTCTGGGATTTCTTACTATAACAATTGATTACACACTCTGCAACTCAAGAGTAATTCTCTAACTAGAACTTACTCCCCCTTACAAGTTGTAATCAATAACCCAATCTCCAAGTCCCCTAGACTTGAGATACTTTACAATAAATGATTTACAATCAAGAGACTCTCTCTAAGAGTAGATAAGATAAACACTGAAGTATGAATGTATCAACAGATACTTTACACAAGAAAACTCAAAGAGTAGTTGAAACTTTAATGATTTTTGTTTTCTCACAGATTGGTTGTTGAGAGAAATTGAATGCATCTCTATTTATAGCTAGAGATCATTAAATGACCGTTATAAATCCTAATGTTGAAAGACTTGGCTAACACCCAAGAGGGGGGTGAATTGGGTGTTTGATTAACAACTTAGAACTTTAAGAAACTTTCTACAACTTATTGAAAGTAGTTTGAATGACAATAATAAGTTATAAAGTGATAAGCAATCATTCAAACATATATGCTGGAATATAAGAGATAAGGGAAGATAATATGCAAACTGTGATTTATACTGGTTCGGCCCAATCCTTGACCTACGTCCAGTCCCAAGCTTCACTTGAGAATTTCAATCCACTATCTTCTTTCAACTTGATTACACGTTCGTACTTGAAGTAAACCCCTCACTAGGATTGACTCCCTTACAAATTGTAATCAATACACCTGTTTGATTACACACTCGCACTCAAGTAATCCTCTCACTAGGATTCACTCCCTTACAAGTTGTAATCAACACAATGTGTTTCCCACTCAAGATCACCCAATCTTGAGTAACTCACGAATATAAAGATAGGATGTTTATAATGAATCTTCTCTCTCAGAAGTGTATGGATGAACACTGAAGTACAATACAAAACATTTCACTCTCTATGATATATAGACATTGAAAATCAGAGAGTAAATGATAAGCAGATCAGAGTAATAGCATGTTGAAGGGGTATGCTTGTTTCTCTGTTTGTTGTGGTAGTGAGAGCAGGTGGTACTTCATCTATTTATAATTCTTTGAAGATGATCGTTGCAGATGCTGATTTTTTGAATTTCATTGAAGCCCATAATCTGATCGGATTCTTTTTGTGATTCTCATTTGATGACATTACCGTTGCAGCGTCTTGGTCGTCCGAGATACTTGCCCATGATGCAGTGTTTTCCCAAAATAGCTTTAATGAATCATGATTCGGTTGACTGTCCGTTTGAAAGAGATCACCCATGATTTCAGTGTCTTGTTCGTTTTCCATTTTAGAATCAATTGAAAGCAATCATTTCTGATTTCCTGGAGACATCGTAGAACGGAACATGCACATGTCTGAGTTACTCTGATATCTCGGTCTCGCAGAATCCCGAGTTGACTAAAAAAAACACTTTAGAAAATATCTCGGTCAAGCTTGAACTCGGTTTAACCAAAACTAGATCTCGGTCAAGTAACTTGATCCCCGGACTCCTTGATGATCCGAGTTGGAGGGAAACCCAGAAACCCAAACCTCAGATGTGTTGACTTTGCCGGGATCCTTAGCCGTGTTTGGCTTTGCTGGGATACTTGACTGGTTGGCTTCGTTGGAATCCTTATCCATGTTGGCTTCACCGGGATACTTGACTGCTATCTTGGAATTTGATAGCTGATCTAATTCGCTTACCGACATGTCATCTCGGCATAGGATAGTCGGTGTAAATTTCTTGCTTGGCCGACTTGATATCTCGGCATAGTCTGCTTCCTACCATCTCGGCGGGATATTTTGCTTATGCTCTCTGTCTTGATATAGCTCCAAATAGGAAAACCACCCATGCTCATAAATATCTTCAAGTCTTCTTTCCAATGAAAGAGGAATCAGCTCCAAACTCATTGTATTCTATCCCTTAGCATAAGATGAATGCATGTTCTCTTTGACCAGCGTTTTTGCATCGTTCTGAACTGACCGTCCTATTTCGAGGGCAATATCTCCCTGGTAGGAACTCCATTTTGGTTGATTCAAATCTTGATTAAAATACCTTTGAGTCTAGTTTCCAATGGCACCGGTTTCATCTCATTTGGATTCGCCATTCATGAGATACACTCAAAATACTGAAGGTGGGTCTGGTGTGTGACGCTGATGTTACTGTCATCTTCAACAATTCATAGCTCTTTCATATTACCTCCTTTGGACTTGAATTTTATATCAAAATGACGCATTGGAAGTCTAGTTTCCAAAAAAATTGGTTTCACCTCAATCCGATCTCTGGTTTGAGAGATATTGTTGATTTACCAGAGGTCGCCAGCTGAAACGCGAAACAGAGTAGAACAGAGGTGCTGAAAACCACTTTTGGCTCGAGTTAATCTTGACTGGCTCGAGTTTTGAGGCAAAATTCCCTGGCTCGAGTTTGGGCTTCCTGTGGCTCGAGTTTTGACTTCCTGGACCTTGATTTTGCTTGTTTTAACTCCGATTTGAGCCATTCCAACTTTCATATCATCGTGGAGGCTTCTAGAGTCAATCTAAGAACTTGTATGATGATTTTCTTATTCCATTGAGCAAGTTCTTTCATCTTCCAACTCCCATCTTGATTATTCTTCATCATTTGAACTTCACTTCTTATTTGATTTAATTCCTTTCTTCTTGAGCTCCCATCTTAATCATTCTAACTCTTTCCTTCTTCTCTTCTCCTGATCATTCTACATAATTATACTTCATATCTACATTTAAATATAAGAATCAGTCCAAGTATAAGATAAATGTAGTATGCAACCTTTTTGCTCTTAAGAATGACATCTATATAAAACATCATCAAAACTAATCATATCCAACATTCTCGCCCTTTTTGATGATGGCAAATACTTTGAGAAAAATATTTATGAATATGAAAAGCTAATAAACCCAATATATTTTTCTTGCCATTCTCTCCCCCTTATTTGTCATTAGCAAAAAGTTGAGTTTAAAGAAGAGATGCTTGTAGAGAGACAAGTATATAACTAAATTAGACAGAATTAAAGAATTGATTTTCTCTCCCCAATTTGAAATTGTTTTCATTCTTAATATGATGCAATAATGTTTTTATGAAAGCAAGTTTGAAAGAGTTTGGAGAGGTTTCGAAAACATCTTTCACAATTAAAGCATATAAATACCAAACGTGTGCAAAGTTTCTAATGAATATAAATGATAGAGATTAGAAATGCTCATGTTGATTTTGCAAATTGTTGAATGATCAATGAAGTCCATTTGCTTGCTTTCTTATTGTATGAGATCATTTCCATCCTTCTATTTTCCTTCATACAGCTCTTCTGCAGAACATGGCTCAGCTGGCTTCAAGAAGTTTTCTTGTACTTCATATCACAGCTTCAACATCAAAACATCTTTCCTCAATGTAATGGTTTCTCCTTTTAGTATGTTGAGGAATGTCCTAGTACATAACAGAATCTCCTACTACAAATTGAACACTTTCTTGGCCAAAGAGATTTGTTAGTGATGCATGATATCAAAATATCCCTTTCCATATGATATTTTCGAATTAAGATAATGAAGGGAAAATATAATTCATCATCAAAACTAATACATCATAGTAGATGTAGATGAGAATGCTTAGAAGGGTTTTCATCAAATAAAGGAGATAAGCTTTTAAGATATAAAACACATGTGAATTTGAAGCTCCCCCTTAATGAATGCATGACTAAGGGTAAGAATTCTTATGCTATTATGCAATTAAATCATATGAAACTTGAGCAAAGAGCATACAACACTTGTAAACATTTAGTCATTTTCAGAAGGCAAGATTTGATTATTTGGAGTTTAATGAAAATTAGTTTGATCAAAACCATTTTGCAAAACACTGAAATTCTTGAATCTCCTGAGTTAATTCTGTTTAGGCATAGAGACGAACAAATGCTTCATGACAATTTACTTGATAACTTCATTTTGATACAGAAATAGTCAAGATGACCAATTATCAGAGAATAACCAGAAGTTCAGAATTTGAGCTTTTGAGAAAAATTCAGATTTGAACCAGTAACATAGATGAAACTCAAAGCAGTGATTCAACATATGATTCAATAGATAAGATTAAGCTTTGAAATGCAATCAGAATCAATGTTGGAATCAGAAACAGAATTAATATCAGAAGCAGAATTTGAATCAGAGTTTGCAGCAGAAATAGAATGAATCATTAAGCACACTGCATAACTTAGATATGAAGCATAACTCACACTGCCATACTACATAACTTAGAGTATTCAAAATATTACGAAATTGCGGTAGATATCAATAAAGTTATTTCTCACTGACAATTTGGAAATATACTTTATGTAGAAAAGATGTCATTGAGAGAATGCATGTAAGTTTGATCAATGAGCTTAGAAAATCTTATCCATAATGATAAGCATTTATCAAATCATAGTTCATGAATGAAATCAGATTTTTCAAGAATGATAATGAAATAAGAAGATTGTTTCAAATCTTGAATGTTCTTTCAAATCATGATAATGAATTATGAGATCAAAATTTTGATGAATGAAAGAGTCATTTTTGAAACATGCTTGAAAATAATGCTCACTTTAAACATGGTGGAAGTCAACATGTTGAATAAATTAGAATGCTTCAAGATTAAGAGAACATGTTGAACATTTTCCTCAACAGCAAAAGTCATGAAGGTAAAGCATTAACGAAACATGCTTGACACAATAGAGATATATAAGCACAATGACTTTGCTATGACAAGAGATAAACTTGCTTTTTAGAAAAGAGTCTTGAAAGTATATCAACATTCAAAGCAAGAATTTGAATATAGTTACTCAAAATGAATGAAGACAAAGTATATGAATTTGAGTAACAACATGATTACTAGGATTCATGAATGATGAAGCACAATAATCCAAATGATTAGAATTCAGAATGCCATCCTAGTGAGCTATTCCATTAATGGTTAATGCATTATCATTCAATGCACTAATGAACATTTATAAAGCTTGGAATAACTTGGCCAATGAGAAATTATGCAGTAAGCATAACAGTTTCACAGATTGAATTCTTTTCTTGAAGATAGGCTTGAACCTCATATAGGGATAACTCATTAGACATGAAGTCCAACTAGTTAGATAATGAAACAAAAGAGTTCAAGCAGGACATTGATTTCCAAAGATCAAAATGTGAAGGATAGGGAAAATTCAACTGGACAAATTTGAGGCATATCTGACATTCAATATACAAGGATTTAACTTCCAAATTTGAAACTCCATTTAAATGCAATCGACGTATTTTTCAAAACATTTGTATGCATTTTTATAAAAGCAGTGAGTTGAAATCCAAACAAATTTTAGAATTGTGCATTTCAAAAGCATAAACTCATAAAGTTATACACAGATTCACAGTCCACTTAGCAATTTGAAAACATTTTGAAAGATCATAAAAGATTGAATGCTAATGGAATGCAATGATGGACAAGTCATTATTACCCAGATATGAATTTCATATACACACAATAGAGGGTAAGATTAGATATCACCATAATTCATCTTGTCCTTGATGAAGTTTGCTTGATTAAGGTGGATTGATGTAGATGTCTCCCTTTTGACAATCACCATCAATCATCAGGCATAGCTTGTTTAACTTCCTCAAGAATTGAATTATTTCTCTATGTTGCATTCTTGAGAAGCTTTTCTCTTCCTACAAAACCATATAGATCTTTTTCTTTCATGGTATCCAACCTTACTTGGATCCAATCATGGTTAGCTTCTAGAAACAAGATTCATATGCTCTTATGAATATAATAAATTCAGAATAATTGAGAACAATGAATTAATAATGGCTTTATGCATAAAAGAAATACTTTCTTTTCAAATCATCATGTATGCATAAGAAATTAAACTATTTAACATTGCAATCCCTTTATAAAGAAATCTATTAAATGGATTTTTAAGGAATGTGAAAACTTATTTCCAAAATAGTTTGCAATGTTTATTTCTAAGATTCCAAAATATAAAACCTCAATAAATATCACAAATAATAGCATAGGAGGTTTTACTATTGGATACCTTTCCCTTAGGCACTTGGAGGATTGGCTTTGCTTACCCACTGATTCTTCATATATTTTCTTGTGGTTGTCGGCAAATGTAACATCCCAATTCCAGAGCCAAATTTTTTTTTTAAATCAGAGTCGAGCCTTGGAGCGTAAGAGTAACTGATTCCCATTAAAACGATAACCAGAGTGTAATACAGTGTTGATACAACATCCTATTGTTCTCATAGGTAATTACGTAAACGATAAAGTGACAACTCCGTCTCGAGCTCACTCGTGCTACATGCCCTCCAACTATGAGCTTACTCGTGCGGCTTGCCTCGATCTCCGATCCGTGGTCCTCCTAACCCCGAAGCTATAGCCGAGATTCAATTTATCGAATTGAATCTCGTGTAACAGTTAACATTATGCTCAAATAAAACAAGATATACGGATGACGATATTCAAAACATAACAACAAAGATATCACTTATGCATATAGCGAGATGCATGATTGCATGATTGTGACACGAGACGTAACATAAGCGTTAAAGCGGTATGTATAAGTCCTACACAATAATAGCCTGCACAAAAACCCAGTGCCACGATGATCAGTCGTGTCCTCAGCGCTAGGAAAACTCTAACGGTATCATTAAGTCTATAACCCGCGTGAAACTGTATGTATAATCGGTAACCCCGAACAGAGTCTCTAACCGTGAATGTATCTCGGTGACCCCTAACAGAATCTCTATCCGTGAATGTACTTATCACATATATGTATATGAGCAGCACCAGATTAGTGTTACAGTACGCGAACGTACCTTCGTTGATGTACGCAGATGTTTCTGACTTTAAATCGCTTTCTTTCGACGGAAAACAATGGTTTGTCCGACAAATGCACGTTGGACAGTATTAACGCAGCAAAATAGGATTTCTGACGTCCTATAAGAGTAATATCACTTCCATTAGTGATTTGACACAATAACTGGCATTTTAGGTAAAAATTACCATTTTGCCCCTATGCCCCTAATTGGCGGAATTTCGCCAGAACTTCGTTACTCTTACAAATTTTCTTCCCGAAATTTCGCCAGAACTTCGACGCAATTATGATTTTCGAAATGCTAGACTAAAATACCCCTATCATATGATATCTAATCATACTTTGAAAAATAAAGGCTACTCTAGCATTACTACTCTAACTATTGAAAGAACTACGAAGACTTCAACTTTTCAGCCACTCGATCCCTACCAAGTTTTTACCTCGTCAGGCATTTTTCAATGCAATGAGGCCTAAAAACAATAGTAGGAATCTCATTCCCTACTTACTAAAACTATCTAACAATTCTACTAACTACCGAACTAAAGAGCTAAAGACCGAAGGACTTACCCGTTGAAGACTTCTGGAGAAATTTTTCCAGAGCTTCTCTCTCTAAAATCCTCTCTCTAGATTCGAAAATCTCAAGAGAATGAAGTGAGAAAATGCAAAGGGAGGGGGGTATTTATAGAAACTGGGGTAGGGTTTTGGCCGTCGGATCAACTTTGCGAGGAGCGATCTGGGCCGTCCAAAGCAACTTTTCAAAAAAAACCATTTCTTCCCCTTTTGTGTTCACACCTGACCGAAATTCAAGGGGCTGGGCCAATGGGAGGTGGCCACGTGTCACCTTCCAGAAGCTTTCGGTCCAATTTCCCCGATCGGTACCCGATTTGCGTAATTTCGGAGAAATCTCAAAATTCTGGATTTACAACTTTGAAACCATTTCCTCACTCATTAGAAATGTCCAAGTTAACCTAAATTTTGATCCCATATAGGGCTCCAACTGTCCAGTTGAAGTTTTCTCGAACTGATTCCAAATATGTCCAGATAAATTCAAACTCATTCCTAGATGTTGAGTTAGAATTTATTTTCTTCATATACAAAAAATGTGCCTATATGCATTTTTCCCTATTTTGTTTTATTAGGAAAATGCACAAACGGCTTCAGAATTTACTTCCGGCAGAGTTTAACGGAAGATAATAACTCACTGATCAATATTTGATCCTGACTTTGGAAATCCCATTCCTAGATCTCTAGATAGAATCTGTTTCCTAATTTCTAAATTACTATTCACATTTTTTTGCTTTAATCAATTATAATAATAAAATAATATCAACTTGCCTAAATGCTATTATACTTATATATATATATTTTTTTCCTCATTTTCTTGGGTCCAATATTTCGGTCAAATCTGATCCTTTTTATTTAAATTTTCGTTTTAATTAATTAATTAATTAAGAATATATAAAATAATTATTTAATAATTATTTTATATAACTTTTTACAAAATTTCCCTATTGGTCAATTCTTGTATTTATGCTTAAAAATACCTAAACTCAAATATCTTTCTCCAAAATTTCCAATTAATTAGTAAACACGTTTTTACTAATTTTAAGCCAATAACCACTAATTTTAGGCTTTTACATAATTATTTCATAATTTCCTTTGCTTAAGCTTAAGTAATTAGTCAATAATTACCTAATTACTTTATTATCACTTGTTGCTAATTTTCTTAATTAGAACAACTCATTACCTCATAACATTTGAATTGACATTTGTGTTTTCATGTCTCCTTTATTATATTAGAATTTACAAGGGTATTTTAGTCATTTCAATGCTTTTGAGCATTCTTATTCAATCTCTCCAAGTTCATAATTTATTAAATTACCAGAATTAGAGATAATATACTCTCTTAATTCAATTAACCATTTTACTACATTTTAGGATTTTTCATAATTTTCCTAAGTCATTTATGTCCCTTAGGGCATTTTCGTCATTTTGGCACTTTGGCCCTTAAACTCTCTAATTTCCTAGAGATTTTTCCTTAGAAAGTAAGATAATCATAACCTAGTGTTTGACACCTCATATTCACCTACTTTTTATAGGTATAATTTTACCCAATTATGATACAGGTTTTTAGGGTATTACATTTCTTCCCCCCTTAAACAAAATTTCGTCCTCAAAATTTGCGCTCTTCCATCTAAACTTTGTACTAACTAACTCCGTCCTACTCGAATCTTGGACTACACGCGTCGGATCTTCACTTCATCCGTCAGCCGCCCTTCTTGGTGATCAGGAACTCGCCTCGGTTTATCCATAAAGATCTTATCATCTCGTACTTTGATATATAATGTTTCCCGTGGTTCCCACACACCGCTGTTAACACTACAAATACCAAAATGGATACCAAAAATGTCTCCATGGTTCCCACACACCATGGTAACATAAGATACCTCCTACAAAATGACATGATCACGGTCGAATATAACTTAATCAATATGGAAATTGTTACGGAAGTCTAATCATGTTTGGAAATAAGGCTATCTAATAGCGATTGGTTTGTCTTCAATGAATACTTGAATGATCTCCCGAAATGATCTCACGAAATGTGAACTATACATTCGCCCTTGAGGTGCTTTATTGACACCGGCTTCGAAGAATATATGATCATCACAATCACCAACAGATTCTTACAATCTCTTGTGACTTGTACCAACTATGTAGAAATGTGATCAATCATATCCGATCTAGAAAATTTCTGCTCTGGCAATTCCGTTGAGCAACTTAAGTGTAGAGCAGCATGTATAATCGGTGACCCTAAACGATGTCTCTATCCGTTATATATAATTGGTGACCCTAACAGAATCTCAATCCGAGTCGGTGACCCTAGACAGAGCCTCCATCCGAGTCGGTGACCTTAAACAGAGCCTCTATCCGCTTGTTACTTATTTTCTATGTCGCTGCTAGTTTTGGTTCACCACTGGTGGTGTTCCGAGCATAAGGAAATCTTGATAAGATGCAGGAATTAGATAATGGAGTAGATCATTATCCTGGAAAGTGGGTATTTGTTTTCGAACAGTTGCCCTGTTCAACTAATAGTAGTTGATGCTACATTGGAAACTCGAGTCTTTCCTTCTATATGAATAGTACTGGGAAGCAAGTTGCTATTTCAGCTTCGATACGAAATTTTGGTATGGTGATCTGGATAATGAACTTATGCGAGGCATCAGTCAACAGAGAATTAATTTGTGACTGAGTTGTCTTTGAATAAAGGTTTGGTTTCCGCATTAGTTCTACCTCTTCTTAGAATAATATATTCTCTTTGTCACCGCTCTTCATCACCGTTCATTTAACACTTTTGAGAATATCGTTGACACTATGAAGTGGTAAGAAGTTTTATATTAACCCGCAACTTGGTTCAAAACATGCTTTACAAGCTAAAAGCTTACACCTAATGGTGTAGCTACTACATATGTATGCATCCAAAAGGATCCGTACAAGTATCAAAAGAAATTGATTGGTCTAACACCCGAGTCGGTTTACAACTAACATGGACTTGTACTATTCGATAGTATCTCGGTCCTTTCCTGAGGATTCGCCAGCCTTCATATTGGTTAGCGCAAAGATTCGTCCTGAGTTCTGTAGTCTTGTCTCAGCAGCCTTCTCAGGGCAATTCCAAGTTATGTGTCCCGGCTTCTGACATTTGTAGCAAATTCGTTTTCCATCGCAGTTGACTCCTGGATGGTACTTCTTGCACTTTGGACAAGATTGAGATTCCGCCAGCTTGGGATAGTTTTGCTGCTCAGTTTGGACTAGCCTCTTGTTTCCACCACTGGAGTTGTCCCAAGGAACCTTCCTTTTTCGTGAAGAGTTTCCGTTGCTAAAACTACCACGTCCTGCATTGCTATTGTTGTTGTTGAAGTTTCTGGATCTCTGGAATCCTTTCAGATTACGCTCAGTCATCCGACAAGTTTCCACCGCGCTTGTCAAATCTAGGAATCGTTGGGACATGAGTCTTTCACCAATCTCATATTTCAGTCCGTGAACCAGTATGTTAACCATACTTCTCGCATCATTTCCCTTCCGCAAGTGTGGTGAGTATCGGGATAAATTGGTGAATCGTGCGTAGTAATCGTCGAAAGATTCCTCCTGTCCTTGTCGGATATGGAGAAATTCCGACTCCTTGTTCATTTGCACGAGAAGGAGGAAAATACGCTCATGAAATTTCTCTAGAAATTTTTCCCATGTCACGGGACGGTAATGGAGTCCGCAAAGTTTCGCGTGACCTCCCACCAACCGTCTGCATCTCCTTCGAGCTGGTAAATCGCTAGTTGGGCTTTGCGATTTTCAGGGCAGTCAATCACCTTGAATACTTTCTCCAATCTCTTCAGCCAATCCTATGCTATGTCTAGTTTTCCTCGAAAAGTTGGTGGCTTGACTTGCAAACCGGTTAACCCAAAGATTGAGTGTTTTTCTCTCTCTCTCGTGTCGTGGAGGTGATCGGGATCTCTTAGACTCATTATCTTCCTCATCTTCTTCAGCGTTTTCCTCATCCTCATCATCATTTAATTCGTCCTCGGCATTTTGCCTTTCTTCTTGACATTTCTTCTTTCTTCCTCCGCCTCCGTTCGCTAGTTGCCTTTCGGCTTCACGATCTTGTTGGTTCTGTCTCTCTAAGAGCGCGTTAATGAGAGCTCTCTGCTCTGTAGAGTTCTCCTCATCTCCGAATCTCATTTTGTTCGAGTTGGTTTGGTATAAGATTTTGTTCGGGTATCGCGTCTATTTGAGGCATGTCGCGCTCCTCGTCGCCTCGACCTAGGCCTCGCGCTCGGCCCCTACCTCTTGGAGCACCGGCACCTCTTATGATGGCCATGTTTTAACCTTTCCTTTGGTCAAATAATGAGACAAGTGTCAGAAAAATAACACAACACATGGCATCAAAACATATATTTTTTCATATTAGATGTAATGTACATACTAACGTATATTACATCACCCAGCTGGTTTATGACCAGTGGTTATTTCGTATATCCCCACGTTGTTGTCATCAGATGAATGATCTGAGCCAACAGGTTTCTCCGGCTCTAAAGGTATTCTATTCAATGACTCAGGGTAGCATACTGGGTCACAATCATATTTCGGTTTGGGGTCATCAGAAATATCAGGGTTTCGTCTTCGTCCCGCCGTCTCTGGAACTACGGATCTACAAGCGTTACGTCTCATTATTACGGGATAGAGGGTATACGAATTTTCTTTTCTGTTATCACTACATATTACACCAGGGTCGTATCAGTACTCATTTTCAAAAAGTGCTCAAAGTCAAAAGGCTTAAGAACCTAACTCCGTTATCCGAACAGATTATCCAGGTAAGTGTCTACCATGGGGGCCTCACCGACTTATACGGCGACTTATGGCATACCCACGTAGACTAGCCTTGCCTTCGGCACCAAACTGTTCGTGGTAACATAGTTAAATACTTGCCAGAAAGAACTGCTCTGATACCATAATGTGTAACATCCCATTTTCTAAAGCGGAAATTTTTTTTCCCCAGTTAATTACCCTTTCCAGGGGTAATTTGGTCATTTTGATGCTTTTTGAGCATTCTTATTCAATCTCTCCAAGTTCATAATTTATTAAATTACCAGAATTAGAGATAATATACTCTCTTAATTCAATTAACCATTTTACTACATTTTAGGATTTTTCATAATTTTCCTAAGTCATTTATGTCCCTTAAACTCTCTAATTTCCTAGAGATTTTTCCTTAGAAAGTAAGATAATCATAACCTAGTGTTTGACACCTCATATTCACCTACTTTTTATAGGTATAATTTTACCCAATTATGATACAGGTTTTTAGGGTATTACAGCAAAACTCTCTCAAAAGATATAGACAGCAAGAGTCTTTTCCTTTGTGCACGAGAGATCCTTCTTTTCTTATTTTCCTCCAGATAGTTGAATGGTACTTCATTGTAGTCTCTTCTTGAGGCAGAATGTAGTCTTCTTACGGGTGTCCATTGCTTCTTATGATTTGATTCTGTAATTCCAGCAATGGGTTCCCTGAGAGTTCTCTTGCTAGATGCTATGATCTTCTTCATTGGTGCATGAGAAACTCTTGGCTTCTTGTTCATCTTCTCTGTACCCTTATGTCCACTGATCTTCAAATCATCCTGTACACATGAAGCACTTGATGGACATTTTGGTACCCACTTATACTTGGGTCCTTGACTGTTAGTATTGGAACTTACTTGTCCTTTCAGAACCCAAACATATTTATTTCTCACATTAGAATTTCTCCTAATATAGCAAGTGTGAGAAATATGGCCAGATTTTCCACAATAATTGCAAATAACAGAGTGATGCTTATTTTGAACGGTTTTGCAAATATTGTGCTGGTTGAGTGGATGCAATATCAAATAACTCATATTTGTAAATTCTTTATTCCCACATGATTTTCCAGCATGATTGAAAACATTTTTGCTTTTCAAACTAGAATCAATGATTGGTTGAAAAACATTCTTATGCAAACTTTCAAAATCATTTTTCTTTACTACACAAGAAGAATTGGAATTGTTTACCAGATGTGCATCTTGAGCTCCAGATAATGGTTTACCATAATCGTGCATGATGAGCTCCTGGGAATTGTCTTCCTCTTGTTCTGTGTTGACTAAAGCGTGGAAGCACCTTCTGATTTCACCTTCTTCATTCTCAACTTCCGTTTGTTCATCAATCGTGGATATACAACTTATAATTTCAGATGAACTGTCAACACTTTCAACTTCAACATACTTGTTAGAAGTATAAATAGAATCAAGAGTATTCCAAATATCTTTAGCACAAGAGCAAAATTTTATTTTCTCGAAATCATTTTCTGTCAAAGCACTATATAAAATTTTCATTGCTCTAATGTTCAACGAAAACATTTTCTTTTCGTTTTCTGTCCAGTCCTTTCTTGGTTTGAAATCAAAGTCATTTATAAAAACATTCCACATATCAACATCAAACGCTTTAATAAAGCTGGTCATTCTAGCTTTCCAAAACCAAAAATCAATATCTTTGAAAAACGGTGGAATGGTATAATCGAAACCTTCTGAAAACAAGCAACACCCAAAATCAGCCATTTGAAAACTCATGAGACTGTTAAATCCTTTAAACAAGATCCTGGCTCTGATACCAAATGAAAGACTTGGCTAACACCCAATAGGGGGGTGAATTGGGTGTTTGATTAACAACTTAGAACTTTAAGAAACTTTCTGCAACTTATTGAAAGTAGTTTGAATGACAATAATAAGTTATAAAGTGATAAGCAATCATTCAAACATATATGCTGGAATATAAGAGATAAGGGAAGATAATATGCAAACTGTGATTTATATCAATACACCTGTTTGATTACACACTCTGCACTCGAAGTAATCCTCTCACTAGGATTCACTCCCCTTACAAGCTGTAATCAACACAATGTGTTTCCCACTCAAGATCACCCAATCTTGAGTAACTCACAGATATAAAGATAGGATGTTTATAATGAATCTTCTTTCTCAGAAGTGTATGGATGAACACTGAAGTACAATACAAAACATTTCACTCTCTATGATATATAGACATTGAAAATTAGAGAGTAAATGATAAGCAGATCAGAGTAATAGCATGTTGAAGGGGTAGGCTTGTTTCTCTGCTTGTTGTGGTAGTGAGAGCAGGTGGTACTTCATCTATTTATAATGCTTTGAAGATGACCGTTGCAGATGCTGATTTTTTGAATTTCATTGAAGCCCATAATCTGATCGGATTCTTTTTGTGATTCTCATTTGATGACATTACCGTTGGAGCGTCTTGGTCGTCCGAGATACTTGCCCATGATGTAGTGTTTTCCCAAAATAGCTTTAATGAATCATGATTCGGTTGACTGTCCGTTTGAAAGAGATCACCCATGATTTCAGTGTCTTGTTCGTTTTCCATTTCAGAATCAATTGAAAGCAATCATTTTTGATTTCCTGGAGACATCGTAGAACGAAACATGCACATGTCCGAGTTACTCTGATATCTCGGTCTCGCAGAATCCCGAGTTGACTAAAAAAAACACTTTAGAAAATATCTCGGTCTAGCTTGAACTCGGTTTAACCAAAACTAGATCTCGGTCAAGTAACTTGATCCCCCGACTCCTTGATGATCCGAGTTGGAGGGAAACCCAGGAACCCAAACCTCAGATGTGTTGACTTTGCCGGGATCCTTAGCCGTGTTTGGCTTTGCTGGGATACTTGGTGGTTGGCTTCGTTGGAATCCTTATCCATGTTGGCTTCACCGGGATACTTGACTGCTATCTCGGCATTTGATAGCTGATCTAATTCGCTTACCGACATGTCATCTCGGTATAGGATAGTCGGTGTAAATTTCTTGCTTGGCCGACTTGATATCTCGGCATAGTCTGCTTCCTACCATCTCGGCGGGATATTTTGCTTATGCTCTCTGTCTTGATATAGATCCAAATAGGCAAACCACCCATGCTCATAAAGATCTTCAAGTCTTCTTTCCAATGCAAGAGGAATCAGCTCCAAACTCATTGTATTCTATCCCTTAGCATAAGATGAATGCATGTTCTTTTTGACCAGCGTTTTTGCATCGTTCTGAACTGACCGTCCACTTTCGAGGGCAATATCTCCCTGGTAGGAACTCCATTTTGGTTGATTCAAATCTTGATTAAAATACCTTTGAATACATTTTGTGAGATCATTCAAGTATTCATTGGAAAAAAAACGCTAAAACACTAAAGTACGCGGTGTTATGGGCGCCACGGAAGCAATATATATATAAAGTACGCGGTGTTCTGACGCCACGGAAACACTATATATCAATCTAAGACATGATAAAAACTCGGTAATCAAGCCTGAACGAATTCTCGATAAAGTATGAAGTGTCGAAGTATTGAAAGCTAGTATTCTTTTGGTCAAGCTAAGGCAGATTCTAGTTTCAAGAAGAGTAACTGAGTAACCGAAGCATTCCGGTTGTAAAGATTAGCCTAGAAATGGTTGCCTACAAGTGAGACAACTTGAAAGAAAAGTTGGTAGAATACAATTTGGAGTTATGAACTTGAAGTCCGGTTAGGAAAAAGCAAATTTCGAGGACGAAATTTTGTTTAAGGGGGGAAGAAATGTAATACCCTCAAAATCTATATCATAATTTGGTAAAGTTAAACCTATAGAAAGTAGGTGAATATGGGATATCAAATATTAAGTTATAATTATTTTATTTTCTAAGGAAAAATCTCTTGGAAATTAGAGAATTTAAGGGCCAAAGTGCCAAAATGATGAAATGCTCCTAAGGGACATAAATACTTAGGAAAATTGTGAAAAATCCTAAAAGGCAAGGAAATAATTATTAAAATTGAGAGAGTATATTATCTCTAATTATGGTAATTTAATAATTATGAACTTGGAGAAATAAAAGTATTGAAATGACTAAATTACCCTTGTAAATTCTAATATAATGCAGAAGACATGAAAACAAAAATGTCAGGGCAAAAGTTATGAGGTAATGTGGCATTCTAAGTAAGAAAATTATCAATTTGTGATAATTAAGTAATTAGGTAATATTGGGCTAATTACTTAAGCATAAGCAAGGGAAATTCATGAATAATTATATGAAACCCTAAAATTAGTGGTTATTGTTTTAAAATTAGTAAAAACATGTTTACTAATTAATTGGAAATTTTGGAGAAAAATAGTTGAGTTTAGGTATTTTTAGGCCTAAATACAAGAATGGACCAATAAGATGATTTTGTGGAAATTTTTGGGAAAAATTAAATAAGTAAATAATTAAATAATAAATTAAATAAAAAAATAAAAATTTATTAGATATAAAGAAGGGCCAGCCGAAAATTGGGTCAAGGAAGAGAAAAAAAAAATATATATGTATAAAAGAATTTTGCAACTTGCTAATATAATAATATTATAATTAATTAAAGTAAAAAATGTGAATAGTAATTTTAAAATTAGGAAACGGATCCTATCTAGAGATCTAGGAATATGAATTCCAAAGTCAAGGTAGAATATTGATCAGTGAGTTATTATCTTCCGTTAGACTCGCCCGCAAGTTAATTCTGAGTCCGTTTGTGCATTTTCCTAATAAGACGAAATAGGGAAAAATGCAGATAGGCACATTTTTGGATATGAAGAAAATAAATTCTAACTCAATATCTAGGAATGAGTTTGAATTTATATGGACATATTTAGAATCAGTAAATTTTTCTGAAGAAGTTGATGCTTTCAGAAATGCGTTCTGAAACCGGATGCGTTCGGACACGTTTTTCGAGAAACTTCAGTAGGACAGTTGGAACCCTGTCTGAAATCAAAATCTAAGTTAAATTAGATATTGTTGATGAGGAAGAGAAGATCTTCAAGGTTATGAATTCAGAATTCTGAGATTTTCTGAAATTACACGAAACGGGGACCGATCGGGGAAAATCTAGTGGACCGGGCGTAAAGTAAACAATTTTAAAATTCCCTCCATGTCCCTTCAATTGTCTATAAATACCCCCCTCCCCCTTTGGTTTTTTTCACTTCATTCTCAAGAGAGAATTCGAAACTTAGAGAGAGAAAGAAGAGAGAAGGGCTCTGGAGAAGTTCTGCAGAAGTCTTCAACGGGTAAGTCCTTCGGTCTTTAGCTTTTTAGTTCGGTAGTTAGTAGAATTGTTAGATAGTTTTAGTAAGTAGGGAGTGAGATTCCTACTATTGTTTTAGGCCTCATTGCATTGAAAGATGCCTGACGAGGTAAAACTTGGTAGGGATTGAGTCCCCGAAAGCTGAAAGTTAAAATGGTAAGCTTTAAGCTTCCATAGTTCTTTCAATAGTTAGAGTAGCCTTTATCTTTCAAGGTATGATTAGATATCATATGATAGGGCTATTTTAGTCTAGAATTACGAAAATCATAATTGCGTCGAAATTCTGGCGAAATTCCGGGAAGAAAATTTGTAAGAGTAACGAAGTGCTGGCGAAATTCCGCCAATTAGGAGTATAGGGGCAAAATGGTAATTTTTACCTAAAATCCCAGTTATGATGTCAAATCACTAATAAAAGTGATATTACTCTTATAGGACATCAAAAACTCTGATTTCTTTGCCGTTACGCCGTCCGACGTCTTGTTGTTGGACGTTTCGCCGTTTTTAAGTAAAAACGTGCCATTTCCGTCAAAAGTACTGAAGTACCATCAAACGAAGGTACGTTCGCGGCGTACTGTAATACTGACTCTGATGCTTATAGTCTGCTTATATATGATATGTATAGTTTCATAAGCTATGGGTGGAACTCTGTTCTGGGCCATGCACAGTGACTAAGGTAATAAACTTTGATAATCACTATACAACTTCACGGGTTATGGTTTTGATAATACCGTTATGTTTTCCTAGCGCTGAGGACACGACCGATCATCGTGGCACTGGTGAATAGTGCGAGCGAGATAACTTTGCTTGTAGGGTAGTTGTTATTTAATGATCAAGGATCATTGCTGTATTTTCTTGAAATATCTGTTGATCATATACTGTTATATAAGCATGAGGTTAACCGTTACCTGAGATC
Source organism: Acacia pycnantha (assembly GCA_025563575.1). Classification (NCBI taxonomy): domain Eukaryota; kingdom Viridiplantae; phylum Streptophyta; class Magnoliopsida; order Fabales; family Fabaceae; genus Acacia; species Acacia pycnantha. The sequence goes on along the minus strand of JAMWYP010000238.1, from coordinate 59,354 downwards.
CGATGGGTATTGGATCTCAGCTCTTACTATAGCATCACATCAGGGTCCAGAGAGAGACCAAGGACGAAGGATAAGAGTAAGCAGAGCGGACAGCACACATGAAGATGAAGACCACGTGAAGACCGAGTAATGATCGGCCGAGAAGATTTAAAGTCGTAAACATATAACGTATTAATCTTTATGAACAGGCGATTACGCCATTGTTATTGTTATAATCATTTACTCAATGTTTTATTCCGATGCTCTACTCTGATTGATTTTTAAAAAAAAAAAAAATTGGCTCTGAAATTGAGATGTTACAGTGGAGAATAAGATGTATGGTCCAAGGATTTTCAGGTATGAGGCAGCATGGAAAATGCATGAAACTTTTGATGAAGTGATGAAGTGTAGTTGGGAGGGAGATAAGGGTATCCTAGAGAATTTACCAAAATTACAGCAAAATTTAAGTTGCTGGAACAAGGATATCTTTGGCAATATTGGATACCGGAAGACCAAATTATTAAACAGGTTGAATAGTGATAAGTATATATTTTATAATTAAATAAGGATAGATTCTGGGATATATTGGATTGAATTTATTAATATTCTACCTATTTAATAATATTTTATATATTTATCTATCTTTTAATTAAATATAGGATAAAAGAATATCATAACAGAAAATCTATTGATATCCTATTTTATTTGTACAGGAGGTATTATGTGATCTAAGGGATGCAACAAATTAAATTGAAAAGATATAGTATAATATTATTATATTACATATTATAATATTATATTATATTATATATTAGAAAAAAAAGATAAAGAAAGGGATGTGATATATCTTTATTAAAAGATGCAGAATCAGATACGCAATCACACATACAACCAACCAAGCACTTAACCTAATATATATTAGGAGAGGGAGGCAGCGAAAAGAGAACGGACAGAATTGACAGAAAAAAAGAAAGAACGAACAAGACGCAGCAAAGAGATGGACGAGAAGAATTGAAGAACGGAGAGAAGGAGAAAACAGAGACGCAAGAACGAGTTTGATTTTCATCTTTTCTTATTTTGTTAACCTAGCCATGCTTGGCTAGTTTCCTTTTGTAGTTAGGGCGAGGATGAACCCTATGTGAATTTAAAGTATTTATTTGGAATCTTATTTGATTATTGTTTTATTGACTGAATGGAATACCTGTGCTTAACGCTTTCTTAAAAGAGTGATCGCCTTTTAGATTGTTCATAGGTTAGTGTATGACAATAGAGATGTTGGTACATTTAACTAGAACCGTTAATCTATCATAGAATTGCATGACCTAGACATAGGCTTACGAATTTATGCGACCTCATAATTCTGGTAAACAAATTGATTTTTCCAAACAATACTAAGACATTAGGTTGTTTTCAAAGATAATGGATTAAGGTAGCATCAAGACATTGGGACTTAGTCTAATTTTAGAGAATTTGTCGTCAGTCGTGAGAATAATAATCAATTAGGGACTTAGTTCAAATACTTAGAGGAACATAGGGGAATTCTATGCCCATTTCAACACTAAGAGTAGTTATTGAAACTCTAGATTGGATTTTTCTTTTTCTTTTGTTATACTACTTTGTTTATGCGAGGTACCACTTGAAATTCGCTGCCCGAAATTGAAAAGACAGCAAGGAGAAACCGGAAACTTGCTAAACAAAAAAGGAAAGGCTAGTAGCTCTAGTTTATAATGGCAAAAAATGTTACAGATCCTCCTCCACCTCCTCCAAAAAAGACCATGGGCGATTACATGACGCTTAATCCTGCCAGGGCTACAACTAGCATTGTCAATCCTGCCGTGAATGCGAATAATTTTGAAATCAAGCCATCCCTCACAAGCTTTGTTCAACAACGCTCTTTTAGTGGGAGTGATTTAGAGGATCCTAATTAGCATATTGAGACTTTTCTACATATTTGTGATACCATCAAGATGAATGGGGTATCTGGAGAGGCTATTCGTGTGAGACTGTTTCCTTTCTCTTTGACGGGGAAAGCAGGAGCTTGGCTTCGTTCTTGTCCTAATGGAAGTCTCTCCACTTGGGACATTATTACCACAAAGTTCCTTGAGAAATTTTTTCCTTCTTCTAAGTATACAAAGCTGCTCTCAGACATCAATTGCTTTACTCAAGGCAATGGGAAATCATATTGTGAAGCGTGGGCAAGATTCAAGGAATTGCTTAGGAAGTGCCCACAACATGAGCTGCAAGACTATGATCAGGTGAGAATATTCTTCAATGGGATCCTTCCGTCCTCTAGGATGATGACTAATGCTGCAGTAGGTGGTACACTAAAAAATAAAACTCCCGAAGAATCATTGGAGTTGTTTGAAGATATGGGGTCCTTTGCGAATGAAACTGTTATTCCACAACCAAAGAGGGGAGTTCTTCAGCTAGACTCTTACAATACAATATTGGCCCACAATGAGAACATTGCCCAACAAAACAATGTGATCCAACAGCAATTAGCTTCCATCACTAAACAACTTGCCTCTTCTCAAGTATCATCTATCACTTCTCAGCCTCCTTTGCTTTGTGATTTTTTCCAAGGGGAACACGCTAATGGAGAATGTGCAGCATTCATTACTGGAGAAACAGCTGAGGTTAACTACATGGGTAACCCTCCGAGAAATCAGTTTAATCCGTATAGCAACACATACAATCCAGGCTGGAAATCTCACCCAAACTTTTCCTATAAACCCCAAGCAGCACCTCAGTAGTTCCACCAAACCACCACTACTGATCTGGAAAAGGCTTTGACACAGTTGACTCTTACCACTACTGAATACATACAGGGGTCATCCGAGAAGGGGAGGAAGAGGTTGAGAAATGTAATGTGCAGCAGGTTCCAAAGGAGATAGCTACAAAGAAGTCTCCCACTCCTTCTTATGTGAACCTCCTTATCCCCAAAGGTTTAAGCAGCAGATTCAGAAGCAACAGTATGCCAGGTTCTCGGATATTTTTAAGAAATTGCATATTAACATTCCTTTTGCAGAAGCTCTTGAAAATATGCCTAATTATGCAAAGTTCATGAAAGATTTGCGTTCCAAGAAGCATAAGTTGCAAGAGGCAGAAACTTGTAGCATTGACTCGGCGGTGTAGTGCCATCATTCAAACTAAGTTGCCACCAAAGCTTAAAGATCCGGGCACTTTAGCATTCCTTGTGCAATAGGGAATGTCAATATGGGCGAGCACTTTGTGATCTGGGAGCTAGTATTAATTTAATGCCCTTATCTGTTTCAAAAGCTCTCGGAATTAAAGAGATGAAGCCCACTATGATGTCATTACAGTTGGCGGATAGGTCCATTAAGAAGCCAGAAGGTGTCATTGAGGATGTGCTTGTGAAAGTGGACAAATTCATCTTTCCAGTGGATTTTGTGGTTCTTAACATGGAGGAAGATGCTGACATTCCTTTACTTTTGGGAAGACTGTTAGGGACTTCGGCAAGTGCACCGGTCGTTACAAGTAATAAAGTAGTGAGTAAAAGATTGTTCCCACGAGGAATAGTACTCCAACCACTAATTCGTTATTTTAGCTTTAGTTGGATCAATGAGTAATAGGGGGTGAGCTGTAACCAAACATAATTTTTAAGGAATTTAATCAAAGATAGGCAGTCAAGATTAAGAATCTCAAAAAACGATTGTTTAGAAAAGATAATCAATAGAGAAAAACACAGCTAGGGCATAGAAATCCCCCTATGTTCCTTCGAGTATTTGAATTAAATCCCTAATTGACTATTATTCCCATGATTGACGATCAATTCTCTAAAATTAGACTAAGTCTCAATGTCTTGACGCTACCTTAGTCCGTTATCTTTGAAAACAACCTAATGTCTTAGTATTGTTTGGAAAGATCAATGTATTTAAACCAGAATTATGAGAACGCATAAACTCGTAAGCCTATGTCTAGGTCATGCAACTCTATGACGAATTATCGGTTCCAGTTAAATGCACCAACATCTCTATTGTCATACACCAACCTATGAACAATATAAAAGGTGATCAATCTTTAAGAAAGCTTTAAGAAAAGATAATTCATTCAATCATGGTAAATAACGTTCAATCAAGAATTCAAACAAATACTCAAATTCGCATAGGGTTCATCCTCGCCCTAACTACTAAAGAAGACTAGCCAAGCATGGCTAGGTTAACAAAATAGAGGAAGAGAGATGAAAATTAGAATTGTTCTTGCGTCCTCTTTCTTCCTTCAGCCGTCTCCTTTTTTTCTTCGTCCTTTCTCTCTAAACCTTTGGTAAGTACCGAGATTTAGAGAGCATAAGGATGTGTTTTTCTTTCTTCTGTGCTTTTCTCACTTGAGTGTCTTGTCTCTCTGGTGGTCTAGTGTGTCTCTCCCTTGTTCTTTATATAGAAATTCCCTTAGGTTGACTTGGGCCGTGATCCTGTCTTAAATAAAAGATATGCAATATCCTTTTGAGATCTCCAATCACTTCCAAATATTTTGTAATCCACTCTCTCATATTACACAATTGATTCAAATTGATTTCCTTTTTCTGCTCCTTTCTCAATCAGCTAATAACTCCTGCAAGATATATACAATAGTAATAAATTTAATCCAATATATCTCAGAATTGATACTCATTTAATTATAAAATATGCACGTATCAAACTCTCCCACACTTAAATCTTTGCTTGTCCTCAAGCAAAAGAAAGAGAATTCATTATCTAAATGAGAATGACATTGTCTTTGACTTTCCTAAACAGTGATAGAATATTATTCTACTTAATTCCTCCAGAAAAATTCAAATGCCCCCAGTAAACCAAGCTTTGCAGTTAATTTCATAGGGATCCTCATGTAAGAAATAACTTTATTTTTTTTTATTTTTTTTTTTATTTTTGAGCCGTTGGAGGTCCCCTTTTTACGCGACCCTGCACATGGGTGATGCAGCACCGGTTACTCGGATACTCCAACAGGACCTTAATCTTTTGCCGTTGTAGGTCCCCTTTTGACGCGACACTGCACATGAGTGATGCAGCACCGGTTACTTGGTTACTCCAACAGGCACCTCAAGAGGCTTTTAGCTCAACTCATAACCCTCTTTGACCTTACCGTTTGACGCGACCCTGCACATGGGTGATGCAGCACCGGTTACTAAGTAGGTCTAGAGAAGTCATTGGAGTTGTGTTTCTTTTTTTCTTTTTTTTCATAGTAACTCACTTGAGTCCTTTCCCTAAACAAAAGTTTTACTTGGTCAACAAAGGGCATAATCTCATCTCCTAGAGGAATCAGGTATCAAAATATTCAAAACATCTCCAGATTGTTTACAAAAATTCAATGCTCGGGGCCTAGTTGACACATTCTTTTCCTTTTTATTGTTTTACTTGATAATACTCTCTAAGATGGGGATGCTCAAAGTTAAGGTCAATCGAACAAAAACTCAAGAATTTTTTCAAGGGAATTCTTTTCAATTGAATAAGAACAAGCAATACCAAAGAATTCATATCCCTACCCCACACATAAATTAGACAGTGTCCTCACTGTTGGAACAATAAATAAAAGGAAAGGAACTATTACTGCCCTGGTTTATGCCTCTAACTCTGATGTAGAGTGCTCCTGTCAAAAGTCATCAGAATGGTCGTCGGCGTCCTCAAGTGTGACCGCATCGTCGGAATCGTTGTCGTCCTCAGCTGGTTGACAATTAGTTAGGTCTATATTCTGCTTGATGCAAAGGGCCTCGACCATCCGGGTTAGATAGGTGAGAGAGAAAAAGAAAGAAGAAGGAGGAAGGGGGTGGTTGAAAGTGAGGTATTTTATTTTATTTTTTTGCCTTTTGGCCGAAAGTTGGCACCTGGGGCACCAACTTTGGCGCCCGGGCGCCAACTTTCTGCCCAAATTTTTTTTTATTTTATTATTATTATTTTTTAGGATGAAACTTATAAATTGATCCACACTTTTCACATCCTTCCTATCCTACGAATAACTACTAAGACTAAATAAAAATGAAAAAGAAAACTTATTGGGTTGCCTCCCAATCAGCGCTTGTTTAACGTCTTGAGCCTGACGGATATCACCTTAATTCTCAGCTTCCAGTGCCACGGAGGTTCCTCCTCTGTCAATGTCTCCACCATGGTAAGGCTTCAATCTCTGTTGTCCCGTATGAAACTCTTTTGGAAGAATCCTCTTGTCGTGCCATCTCTTGGTTTTTTTCTTGAATGGCAAATGAAAGTGGTCCTTGCGAGTGGCATGATTCAACCTCCTACAATCCACACACATTCTCCCGCCTGCATCTAACAGTTTCACCACCTCCTTTCTCACCACTTCCTTCATAGTCGGGTTAAGTCTCCTCTGGGGCTGCCTTACTGGTTTCACATGGTCCTCCATAAGAATTTTATGAGTGCAAAATGAAGGACTAATCCCTTTAAATCAGATATAGACCACCCTATTGCGAGTCTTGTGGGTAGTCAAAACTTTCAAGAACTTCTCTTCGTCTGTAGGTGACAATTCAGCGCTAACTATAACGGGATTAGTGTCGTCCACCCCTAGAAAAGCATACTTCAGATTAGAAGGGAGTTCCTTTAGTTCCACCTTAGGAGCAGCAGGAGGTGCATCATAATCCTTCCTTTGCAGCTTCTCAACCGGCAAATCAGAATTCTTATCTGCAGAAACCTCTTCTTCCACTTGCAACAACTGAGCAATATCATCCTCTAAGGACTCATCTGAATCTTCTTGAAAAAGACCCTCATGAATGGCTTTGTCAATTACATCAATTTTGAAACAGTCACTATTATCAACTGGGTATTTCATGGATTGAAATACATTGTAACTGACTTTCTCGTCATTCATTTGGAACTCCATCTTTCCAGCAGCCACATCAATTATCGCTCTAGCAGTAGCCAAGAAGGGTCTTCCCAAAAGCAAAGGAAGTTCAGCATCTTCCTCCATGTTAAGAACCACAAAATCCACCGGGAAGATGAATTTGTCCACTTTCACAAGCACATCCTCAATGACACCTTCTGGCTTCTTAATGGACCTATCCGCCAACTGTAATGACATCATAGTAGGCTTCATCTCTTTAATGCCGAGAGCTTTTGAAATAGATAAGGGCATTAAATTAATACTAGCTCCCAGATCACAAAGTGCTCTGCCCATATTGACATTCCCTATTGCACAAGGAATGCTAAAGCTGCCCGGATCTTTAAGCTTTGGTGGCAACTTAGTTTGAATGATGGCACTACACTGTTGAGTCAATGCCACTGTGTCTGCCTCTTGCAACTTATGCTTCTTGGAAAGCAAATCTTTCATGAACTTTACATAATTAGGCATATTTTCAAGAGCTTCTGCAAAAGGGATGTTAATATGCAATTTCTTAAAAATATCCAAGAACGTGGCATACTGTTGTTTCTGAATCTGCTGCTTCAGCCTTTGGGGATAAGGAGGTTTTGCATAAGAAGGAGTGGGAGGCTTCTTTGCAGCTATCTCCTTTGGAACCTGCTGCACATTACATTGCTCAACCTCTTCCTCCCCTTTCTCAGACTTGTCCTTCATTGGAACAGATTTCTCAACCGGCTGAACCACTATACCACTCCTTGTAGTTATGGCCTTACAATGCTCCTTTGGATTGACCATAGTATCACTAGGGAATGACCCTTGGCTTCTTTCTGCTATTTTCTTTGATAACTGACTAATCTGATGCTCCAAGTTTCGGATCGAAGCCCCCTGATTTTTGAGAGAAGAATTTTTTTCATTCTGGAAAGCTTTTGTTTCATTCAGGAAAGCTTCTGACCCCTGTATGTATTCGAGTCTTGGTAAGAGTCAAGCGTGTCAAAGCCTTTTCCAGATCGGTGGTGGTGGTTTGGTGGAACTATTTGAGGTCTTTGCTTGGGGTTTATAGGAGAAGTTTGGGTGAGATTTCCAGCCAAGATTGTATGTGTTGCTATATGGATTAAACTGATTTCTAGGAGGATTACCCATGTATTTTACCTCAGTTGTTTCTTCAGTAATGGATGTTGCACACTCTCCATTAGCGTGTTCCCCTTGGCAAAAATCACAAAGCAAAGGAGGCTGAGAAGTGATAGATGATACTTGAGAAGAGGCAAGCTGTTTAGTGATGGAAGCTAAATGTTGTTGGATCACCTTGTTTTGTTGGGCAAGGTTCTCATTGTGGGCCAATATTGTATTGTAAGAGTCTAGCTGAAGAACACCCTTCTTTGGTTGTGGAGTAACAGTTTCATTTTCAAAGGACCCCATATCTTTAAACAACTCCAATGCTTCTTTGGGAGTTTTATTTTTTAGCGTACCACCTGCTGCAGCATTAATCATCATCCTAGAGGACGGAAGCATCCCTTTGAAGAATATTCTCACCTGATCATAGTCTTGCAGCTCATGTTGTGGGCACTTCCTAAGCAACTCCTTGAATTTTCCCATGCTTCACAATATGATTTCCCATTGCCTTGAGTAAAGCAATTGATGTCTGAAAGCAGCTTTGTATACTTAGAAGAAGGGAAAATTTTCTCAAGAAACTTTGTGGTAATAATGTCCCAAGTGGAGAGACTTCCATTAGGACAAGAACGAAGCCAAGCTCCTGCTTTCCCCATCAAAGAGAAAGGAAACAGTCTCACACGAATAGCATCTCCCGAAACTCCATTCATCTTGATGGTATCACAAATTCGCAGAAAAGTCTCGATATGCTTATTAGGATCCTCTAAATCACTCCCACTAAAAGAGCTTTGTTGAACCAAGCTTATGAGAGATGGCTTGATTTCAAAATTATTTGCATTCACAACGGGATTGACGATGCTAGTTGCAGCGGATTAAGCGTCATGTAATCGCCCATGGTCCTTTTTGGAGGAGGAGGAGGAGGATCTGTAATATTTTCTGCCATTATAACCGGTTTAGTCTCAGTACTAGAGCTAACAACCTTTCATTTTCTCTGTTTAGCAAGTTTTCGGTTTCTCTTTGCTGTCTTTTCAATTTCAGGATCAAACTGCAGCGAATTTATGTCAGTGGTACCTCGCATAAACAGAGTAGGATAACAAAAGAAAAAGAAAAATCCAATCTAGAGTTTCAATAACCACTCTTAGTGTTGAAATAAAATTATTCCCCGTCAGCGGCGCCAAAAACTTGTTAGGGACTTCGGCAAGTGCACCGGTCGTTACAAGTAATAAAGTAGTGAGTAAAAGATCGTTCCCACGAGGAATAGTACTCCAACCACTAATCCGTTATTTCAGCTTTAGTTGGATCAATGAGTAATAGGGGGTGAGTTGTAACCAAATAGAATTTTTAAGGAATTTAATCAAAGACAGTCAGTCAAGATTAAGAATCTCAAAAAACGATTGTTTAGAAAAGATAATCAATAGAGAAAAACGCAGCTAGGGCATAGAAATCCCCCTATGTTCCTTCGAGAATTATGATATCGCATAAACTCTTAAGCCTATGTCTAGGTCATGCAACTCTATGACGAATTATCGGTTCCAGTTAAATGCACCAACATCTCTATTGTCATACACCAACCTATGAACAATCTAAAAGGTGATCAATCTTTTAGAAAGCTTTAAGCAAAGATAATTCATTCAATCATGGTAAATAACGTTCAATCAAGAATTCAAACAAATACTCAAATTCGCATAGGGTTCATCCTCGCCCTAACTACTAAAGAAGACTAGCCAAGCATGGCTAGGTTAACAAAATAGAAGAAGAGAGATGAAAATTAGAATTGTTCTTGCGTCCTCTTTCTTCCTTGGTAGTCTCCTTTTTTTCTTCGTCCTTTCTCTCTAAACCTTTGGTAAGTACCGAGATTTAGAGAGCATAAGGATGTGTTTTCTTTCTTCTGTGCTTTTCTCACTTGAGTGTCTTGTCTCTCTGGTGGTCTAGTGTGTCTCTCCCTTGTTCTTTATATAGAAATTCCCTTAGGTTGACTTGGGTCGTGATCTGATCCTGTCTTAAATAAAAGATATGCAATATCCTTTTGAAATCTCCAATCACTTCCAAATATTTTGTAATCCACTCTCTCATATTACACAATTGATTCAAATTGATTTCCTTTTTCTGCTCCTTTCTCAATCAGCTAATAACTCCTGCAAGATATATACAATAGTAATAAATTTAATCCAATATATCTCAGAATTGATACTCAATTAATTATAAAATATGCACGTATCAAAGACCCTTCTTGGCTACTGCTAGAGCGGTAATTGATGTAGTTGCAGGAAAAATGGAGTTTTAAATGAATGATGAGAAAGTCACTTACAATGTATTTCAACCCATGAAATACCCAGCTGATAATAGTGACTGCTTCAAAATTGACGTGGTTGATGAGGCCATTCAATAAGTTTTTCAAGAAGGTTCAGATGAGCCTCTGGAGGATGATCTTGCTCAATTATTACAAGTGGAAGAAGAGGTTTACGCAAAGGAGAATTCGATTTACGGGTTGAGGAGTGAAGAAGAAAGATTATGATGCGCCACTGTTACTCCTAAGGTGGAGCTAAAGGAGCTCCCTTCTAATCAAGTATGTTTTTCTAGGGAAGGATGACACTTATCCCGTTATTGTTAGCGCCGAGTTGTCCCTACCGACGAAGAGAAGTTCTTGAAAGTTTTGACTACCCACAAGACTGCCATAGGGTGGTCTATATCTGATTTAAAGGGGATTAGTCCTTCATTTTGCACTCATAAAATTCTTATGGATGACCATGTGAAACGAGTAAGGCAGCCCCAGAGGAGACTTAACCCAACTATGAAGGAAGTGGTGAGAAAGGAAGTGGTGAAACTGTTAGATGCAGGCTGGAGAATGTGTGTGGATGATGCCACTCGCAAGGACCACTTTCATTTGCCATTCAAGAAAAAAACCAAGAGATGGCATGACAGGAAGATTCTTCCTAAAGAGTTTCATCCGGGACAGCAGGTACTACTTTATAACTCTCGTTTGAAACTTTTTCCAGGGAAATTGAAGTCTAGATGGTCAGGACCTTTTGTAGTCAAAGAAGTCACACCTTTTGGTGCAATTGCCATTGCACCAATAGGTTCGAGATGAAGCTTTTAAGGTAAATGGGCAGAGATTAAAGCATTACCACGGAGGAGACATTGATAGAGGAAGAACCTCGTGGCATTGGAAGTTGAGAATTAAGGTGACATCCGTCAAGCTCGAGACGGTAAACAAGCGCTGATTGGGAGGCAACCCAATAAGTTTTTCTCGCAATTATTATTATTATTATTTTGTTTTTTTCCCTTTCATTTTTCTAGGTTTAGAGATGATCACTCCTTTTGTTGTTGCAAAGTCTTGCGTGTGCACTCGCTCCTCTCTTGAAATGTCAAACATCATGGATGGTACTAAAAGAAGAACTCCACATCAGAGTGAGAGACTTAAACCAGGGGAGTATTAGTTTCTTTCCCTCTTTTTTTTTTTTTTGTAACATTGAGGACAATGTGACATTTAAGTGTGGGGGTGAGGGTATCTCCTTGATTTTAACTTGCTTTGCCATCAATTTTGCTTTTTTTTTTTTAAAAAAAACTCATGGAAGTGTGAATAGTATATGTGAGCATTATCACAATTGGTTTAATTCAAACATGAAAAGGAGTGAATTTGACCAGGAATTGATTCTATGTTCTTTGAATGTTAGTAAAGAGGTAAAGGTTTGGTTTGGATACTTTACTTTAGGATGTCACAGAACCCCATCCTTATCACATGAAAACCATTTGTTTACCCCATTTGAGCCTCTTAAAAAAAATAAAAAAAAAAATTGCATAGAATAGATAGCCCTTTGTTTGAGATATGCAATTTTTATATCTTTTTCTTCCCATTCAATGTTATTACTTTAGTAAGTGCTAAGTGATCCAATTTAAAAGAATGAAGGAGTTAGAAAGTCAGCACTATAAGATTATATGCTTAAAAAGAGAGAGAGAGAGAGAGAGAGAAAGATAGAAACAAAGGAATATATGAAAAAAAAGAAAAAAAATAGAGATAAAAAAAAAAAGATTGTTGAGATGAAAAGAATAAAGGTTATATATGGTGTTAGTGAGTTTGTTTCTCTTGGTGAGTATTCCTTCATTCTTCATCATGAATTTCATTAAATTACTTGGCACTAATTAAAGTATTTTTCCAGACCACTTGATCATTTTCATTTCATTATCCTACCTTGATCATTACAACCTTGAGAAAGTCCTTTTGATTTGAGGGTGCAATTGGATAATGTATAAAGTGGAGATTGTGATGATAAACAAGCCTATGGTAGATAAGTTGCAATAGGTGGGATTGAGTGAAACACAAGCCCTAGAATATCTTGAGAAATGAGTGTAAACACTTGACTTGTGAGGGACATTCTCTTGTGATTTATCTTTGCCAAATTAACTGTCTTGCTACTTGCACTATTGGAATGTGGATAAAATTTTTGGAGAAAATTTGTTTCTTGAAAGTTTGAATTGACTTCAATTTTGTAGTGCTTGCTTCAAAAATTTCGCTTCCATTTTTATGAGTTGGTTGTTTTGGAATTTTAAAATCTTGAGGACAAGAAAAGATTTAAGTGTGGGAGAGTTTGATAAGTATATATTTTATAATTAAATAAGGATAGATTCTGGGATATATTGGATTGAATTTATTAATATTCTACCTATTTAATAATATTTTATATATTTATCTATCTTTTAATTAAATATAGGATAAAAGAATATCATAACAGAAAATCTATTGATATCCTATTTTATTTGTACAGGAGGTATTATGTGATCTAAGGGATGCAACAAATTAAATTGAAAAGATATAGTATAATATTATTATATTATATATTATAATATAATAGAGTAAATACCCTTTTGGGTCCCTGGAAAAACACGCTCTACCCATTTTGGTCCCTGAGTAAAAAAAATGTCATTTTCGGTCCTTTTTAGGGACTAAAAAGGATTTTTTGGGAATTTGTGAGGGATTAAAATGCCCACAAAAAATGACTAAAAGGACAAAAAGGGACCTTTTATTACTGTTTAAGGACTAAAAATGACATTTTTTTTACTCAGGGACCAAAATGGGTAGCGCGTGTTATTTCAGGGACCAAAAAGGGTATTTACTCAATATAATATTATATTATATTAGAAAAAAAAGATAAAGAAAGGGATGTGATATATCTTTATTAAAAGATGCAGAATCAGATACGCAATCACGCATACAACCAACCAAGCACTCAACCTAATATATATTAGGAAAGGGAGGCTGGGAAAAGAGAACGGACAGAATTGACGGAAAAAAAGAAAGAACGAACAAGACGCAACAAAGAGACGGACGAGAAGAATTGAAGAACGGAAAGAAGGAGAAAACGGAGACGCAAGAACGAGTTTGATTTTCATCTTTTCTTATTTTGTTAACCTAGCCATGCTTGGCTAGTTTCCTTTTGTAGTTAGGGCGAGGATGAACCCTATGTGAATTTAAAGTATTTATTTGAAATCTTATTTGATTATTGTTTTCTTGACTGAATGGATTACCTGTGCTTAACGCTTTCTTAAAAGAGTGATCGCCTTTTAGATTGTTCATAGGTTAGTGTATGATAATAGAGATGTTGGTACATTTAACTAGAACCGTTAATCCATCATAGAATTGCATGACCTAGACATAGGCTTACGAATTTATGCGACCTCATAATTCTGGTAAACAAATTGATTTTTCCAAACAATAACATTAGGTTGTTTTCAAAGATAACGGATCAAGGTAGCATCAAGACATTGGGACTTAGTCTAATTTTAGAGAATTGGTCGTCAGTCGTGAGAATAATAATCAATTAGGGACTTAGTTCAAATACTTAGAGGAACATAGGGGAATTCTATGCCCTGGCTGCGTTTTTCTTTATTGATCATCTTTTCTAAACAACCGTTCTTGAGATTCTTAATCTTGAATGCTTTTCTTGATTAAATTCCTTAAAAATTCTGTTTGGTTACAAATCAACCCCTATTACTCATTGATCCAACTAAAACTTAAATAACGAATTAGTGGCTGGAGTACTATTCCTCGTGGGACGATCTCTTTCTCACATACTTTATTACTTGTAACGATCGGTGCACTTGCCGAAGTCGCTATCAAATAGTATTCAGAATTGCCTACCAAGAAGGAGTAACCCATACCTTTATCGGTTGGAGAAGGAACTTGAGGAGGTACTAATGCAAACCTTAAGACAAGAAGGGTACTTTGGTTCCAAAAATCAAGAGGAAGATGGCTGGAAGAAGGTGATCGTAACACTAGGTTTTATCATACAAAAAACTTAATTAGGAGAAGGAAAAACAAGATTAAGATGCTCAAGAACAAGGAGGGCTTGTAGGTTGAGGAGGAAGTGGAGATTGTGAGTATGTTGCAAGAGTATTACAAAACCTTGTTTCAGGAGGAGCTGTGTGAGAGGAATTGGGCTGTCACAAAGCAGGGATGAGGTGGATTTAATGTAGAGAAATTGAGGAATTTAGGTAAGGACATTAGTGGAGAAGAGATCAAAAGGGATTTTTTCCAAATGGGGCATTTAAGGCCCCGGGAAGAGATGGTTTTCCAGCTAGGTTCTATCAACACAATTGGAAGGTGGTAGGTCCTTTAGTCATTAATTATATGAAGGAGCTATGGAGGAGGCCGGAAAGCATTGGAAAGATCAACGATACGTTGTTGGTATTTATACCAAAGTTGGAGCAGTCGGAAGAGTTAAGTCATTTTAGGCCCATTGCTTTATGTAACATTTTATATAAAGGGTTGTCTAAAGTGATTGTGAATCAGTTAAAGCCACTTATGGATAATTTGATTTCACCTTGTCAAACGAGTTTTGTGCCTAGAAGAAGCATACATGATAACATTATCATTGCTAAAGAGATTGTACATTCTATGAGTAGAATTCAGCGGAGGAAAGGCTATATGATCATTGAAATCAATTTAGAGAAAGCATATGATAGGATGAATTTATGTTTTATTGGAAAAAGTTTGGAGGAAATTGGCTGTGATGTTCATTTGAGGAGAATAATTATGGATTGTATTAGTTCTACTGAGATGTCTTTGATGTGGAATGGGGTTAGAAAGGAGGGTTTCTTCCCCACGAAAGAATTGAGACAAGGTGACCCTTTATCTCCTTATTTTTTTGTGTTAGGAGTGGAAAAGTTAACACACCTAATTGTGAATTGTGTAAATGAGGGTAAGTGGATGCCTCTGAAAATGGGGAGATGCGGGACTAAAATTTTGCATTTACTTTTTGCTGATGATCTGTTATTAATTTGGGAAGCCAATCTGGAGAATATGAGTGTTGTATTGGTTGTTTTAGAAAAAATTGGTGAGATTTCAGGACAGAAGGTTAATATTCAGAAAACTAGTTTATGTTTTTCAAAGAATGTTGATAGAATGACTCAGAATGACATCTGTTTGTTGTCTGGTGTTAAATGTATGGATGATTTGGGAAGGTATTTGGGGGCTTATATGTTTAAGGGAAGGAGTACAGAGAGGAAATTCCAACATTTAATTGATAAAATGCAAGGCAAGCTAAGTAGTTGGAAGAAACATACTCTCTCCCTCGCTGGTCGACTTACGTTAGTTCAAGCAATCACAAACCAAATGGGGGGTTTTTGTATGCAGCACGACTTTATCCCGGTAGGGGTGAGGAAGAAAATGGAGAAGAAACAACGTGACTTTATTTGGGGTAGTGAAGGGGATAAAAGGAAGATTCATGCAATAATATGGGATATTATTTGTAAAGAAAAGAAGAACGGTGAGTTAGGCATGAGAAACTTGGAAACAATGAACGAGGCTTTGTTAGGAAGAGTGGCCTGGAATTTAATTTCTAAGCTGGGGTCTCTTTATTCTTTGGTGTTAAGTGGTAAATATAGTAGGGAATGTGATTTAGGAAAGGAATGTAAAGTGTTAAAATCTGATTCTGTGTTATAGAGAAACTTGGGCCGAATCTGGCCAAATGTTCTTGGGAATGTTGTGTGGGAGGTAGGCAATGGGAAAAGAATCAGGTTTTGAGATGATGTTTGGGTGGATGATGGGTGTAAACTTGTGGATAAATGCATGGGTGTGTTATCTGAGGGTAACCGAAATGTATTGGTAAAGGATATGGTCAGTAGTGAGGGGTGTTGGAACATGGCTCGGATTGTAGATTGTGTCAATGAGGATGGGCAGAGATTGATCAGGGCGGTCCCACCTCCTAGTATGCTAGGTGGAGAAGATCATATTCGGTGGAGAAGCAATTAATTGAATAAATATTGTGTCTCAGATATGTATAGGTGCCTGAGAGAAGAACATGAGTGTGGTGAGGCAATGTGGAGTAGTCTGTGGAATTGGAAAGGACCAAGATGGATACAAATTTTCTTGTGGAAAGCCATGCATAATAGGTTGCTTACTGCAGAAAGGAGGGGTCGGCTGTTAGGAGGATCTTCTAACTGCCACTGTTGTGTGAACCAGAGGGAGAATATGATGCATGTTATGAGAGATTGTAATGTTTCTTGGGAGTTGTGGAGGGAGTTAAAAGGTGGTAGAATTGAGACAGAGTTTCAGACACTTAATGGGGGTGCATGGTTTGCCTGGAACTTGCGAAATTCAAGAGGGGATTGGAGCCTTATGTTTGCTCTAACCTGCTGGTACCTATGGTGTTGGAGGAATCATGGTTTATTTGAGGAGGGGTTCTCAATGCCTATAAACCGTTGTTCGGTTATACAAAAATATAGGCAGGATATACTAAGAGCCCGACAAGAGTTTGGGAAATTTAAAGGTGTGTCACAGCAAGTAGCTATTAGATGGATGGTACCTAGGGAGGGGTGGGTTAAGTTGAATGTTGATGGGGCTAGTAAAGGAGAGAAGAACCTAGCTGGATGTGGGGGACTAATTCGGGATAGTAATGGCCAATGGGTATGTGGTTTTGCAAAGAAATTGGGTGCTAGTACTGCTATTAAAACTGAATTATGGGCTGTTTTATCTGGACTTGAGCAAGCTAGGGATTACAAACTTGATAATATTGTTGTGGAATGTGACTCTGCTACAGTGGTTTGTATGCTGAAAAATCTGCAGGATGAGCAGGCGGACGAAGCAAGGTTACTGATGTTGATCCGCTGGATACTGCATAATTTTCTGAATTGCATTTGTGTTCATGTATACAACCATACAAGGAAGCGAACTCATGTGTAGATTCTCTTGCTAATTTTAGTTTTGTACATGAGGAGTGTTTTGTGTTGTGTTTGATAATCCTCCCAGGTGTGTTCCGGGATGTCTGTACAATGACTTTGTGGGTATTTCTTATCCACGTGATGTGTTAATACAGGAATGAGGAAGGGTTAACAGCCCCGTTTATTACCACACAAAAAAAAAAACATTTGGGCTATATTCCTTAACTTATCAAGAAAGAACTTCACTTATGATAAATCAAATGAATTTAAGCACCATACCTAATCTCATATTACTTTATCCACAATTAACCGATCATTTGGGTTATAGTTTCCTCCCAAGCCTTTCCACAAACACCTTGTGTAGCGAATACAGAGGAAGAAGAAAATTTTGATGCAAAAAGGAAGGGAATGAGGGAGAATGGCGGTAAGGGTTCAAGCTTCCAAATTTCCTGAAGCTTAATTGCAATCCAGTACGAATTTCATGAGACCAAGGAGGAAAAATATCTTATTTTTGTTTTTCTTTTTTAAGGACACTTTGGTTCAAACACTGGTTTTTTAAGGGCTTCTTAGTAATTTCTCTGCACTCCAGTACGAACTTCGCACTTGACAATGCAGGAGCTCAAACTCAGTACAGCAAAGATTCAAGGCCACCTCCAGACTCCAGTGCCACCAAACTACTAGCATTTCTTTGCCATCTATCTCCAACAAATAATTATAATAACTATATATATATATATATGTGTGTGACTAATTATCTTATAAAAATGTGTGTATTTTCAGGGTCACTAAGAATAAATAAATAGTATGAATCTCACTTTCAATTTTCTTAGTAGCTTCTCTTGGAGAGTGACTGCATCACCATAACTTCATTAATGTAAATTATTTTGACTGAAATTTATCTATTTTCTTAACAATAGCCATTGGACTTTTCATTTTTATACATCTTGATCTAACACAATCCCTGAGCCCGAATAACATGAAGCAAATCATACCAATATTTCAAGCGGTCATGTCAAGCAGTAGGTCACAAGAGGCAGAGACGGACCTAGGTTGTAGGTTGGGGGACAAGTGCCCCCCAATTATTTGGGATTTTTTTTTTAAATATTAATATATGTTTGAATGATTGTCCACCTTTAAATTAAGTGTTCACCCTTAATACATCAAGGCTACACTTCGTAATGAGATGAGGAGTAAATGGTTGAATGATTGTTTAGTGCCTTATATTGAAAAAAGATGTATTTGATAGCTTTGATAATCTTTTGCACTTTGGCCGCCCAAATCTCCTCAAGTTGTCCTCAGTGACACATCATCGTAAACAAACAAAACTTTATCCCTGATCACAAACTCTAATTCTTGGTAACATTTATCAACATCATATTTTAATTCACTCTGAGCTATCAGTAGTCCTTCTTTAGTCTCTTCCATCTTCTATAGCATTCTGACCTATAACTGATCCCAAAATTTTGGAATCACTGACGTCACTAAAAAATGAATTATTGGAAAAATTAAGCTCCAATGAACTAAAAGAAGTAAGAGAAAAATCAACAAGGGAAGATAACCAACAATCAACCATCGATGAGTTAAGGTTGGAAATCTAACTCCCAAGTGAATCAAAATTATCAACAGAAGGAGAGGGAAATTTATCATCACATGAATCCAATGCAATACCACAGTTAAGATCACAATTATCAGTGTGTAAATTAAGCTCATATTCATTACCCACTTTACTAATGGCCAAGTCAATTGAATTCACACCTAATAAAGAGTAATCTTCAAAAGGATGCTTCATGGCTTCTTGAATAGTCTCCTCTGTGAGGCAAGTGTCTAAGGAACACTTGGGGCCATTAGTTAATTTTTGAGGTGCAGCAAATCCAACAGTTTAGCAATGACTTCTACATGTAGCAATGAATTCTCAGCTTATATACTTTTAGCATATACTTCAGCTCCATAATTCCCATTATCAGCTACCCCACAAAAGTGTAAGTCCTAAGCATCAATTCTGACTCCATCAAAGTTAGTGTCATCTCTAAGTTCTACATAGGAGTTGCTCTTGAGTCCTTGAATGTCATCTTGTTCTGTTCCTCAAATGGTTCTTGAGAAGCTTGTGACATTATCGACATAAGATAACTATATAGTACTGGCACTACAAAAAAAGTGCCACTTTGTGGCGGTTAATTTGTAGCGGTCAAAATAAACCGCTACAAATATGCGAATTTGTAGCGGTTTATACTGAAACCGCTACAAATTTGTAGCGGTATGACTCGCGCCAAGTGGCGCGCTGGTTCGTAACGACATTTGTAGCGGTTATCATAAACTAACCGCTACAAAATATGGCGCAGTTGGCGCCAAATTTGTAACGGTTATTTTGTAACGGTTTATTTATAAAACCGTCACAAATATGGCGCCGCTTTTGAAACCGTTACAAAATGCAAAAAAACCGCTACAAATGTGAACCGCTACAAAATCAAGCATAAACCGCTACAAAGTGTGTAATATTGAAATTTGAATATTTCAATCCCGCCAAGTTTATTTTTTTAAAAAAACTATGTTCATATTTGTAGCGGTTGTTAGTATAACCGTTACAAAATGTGATATTTTGATTTTTTTTTTTAAAATACCAATGAATTTTTGTAGAGGTTTTGAAACCGTTACAAAACGCAAAAAAAAACCTCTACAAATGTGAACCGCTACAAAAACTTACATCAACCGCTACAAAGTGTGTAACATTGAAATTTGAATATTTCAAATCCCGCCAACGTTCATTCATTTGTAGCGGTTTTTAGTGTAACCGCTACAAAATTTGAAAATTATATATATTTTTTAAAATACTAATGAATTTTTGTAGCGGTTTTTAACCGCTACAAAACATTAAACCGCTACAGAATCCGTCACATCAACCGCTACAAATGTTACGTATATCCCTATAAATATCCCTACCACACCTCATCTCACACACTCATTCATTTCTTCCCACTCACTTCTCTCGTTTTCTCTCATTTCTTCCCACTCCTTCTAAAATCTTTGATTTCAATGTTTTATTTTTTACTTCTTATAATACTGTATAATCAAATATCATCTAATGCACAACATAATTTTTTTGCTCGAGAGGTGGACAACACAATAAATCCTTATTATCTACATATTCTCAATATTATACCTACATAATATTTATACTTATCTAACTTAAGTTAATCAGTTTTTAAATATTAACTATTATCATTTAATTTGTCACTTAAATAATAAAAATATTCAATATAATATTTTAACAATGGACACAAATTACGATTTTTTTCAATTTTTCAATATTTTGTAGCGGTTGTAAAACCGCTACAACAACCGCTACAAATTTTAATTTAAATTCGGATTAAATATTTGTAGCGGTTTTACAACCGTTACAAAATTTGGGCGCCATTTTTTTCAATATTTTGTAGCGGTTTATCATAACCGCAATGAGATATAGTAGCGGTTTATATGTATGTAGTATCGGTTTTTTTAACCGTTACAAATCGGCTTGCCACAAAGCGTTTTGTCGCGGTTCCTCTAACCGCTACAAATGTCGTTTGTCACGTCAAAAACCGTTACAAATAGGTCATTTTAACCGCTACTAATTGTCGTTTTTTTTTGTAGTGTGGTTTAACCATTGCTTAATCACCCTTTCTTCCCTTGCCAAGTCCTCTAAACTTCCAAACAAGTCCACCAATCTATTCAAACTTTTAAACCGCTCCAACTTTTGATCAGAAATATGGCTTAAAGCCATGAGCTCACTCATGTCAATATCCATCTGCAAAATAAATGAGTATTCCAAAAGTATAAAAGGCAAAAATATATTTGATCCATGAGGAAAAATTTGCCAAGTGCAGTAATTAGTGGCAATGAAACTAATGTAGACACACAATGCAAAAACAAAACAAAAATCAATATTTGTTTTTTTTCCTTTTTTTTATGCAAGTATACTATGAAAACAAGGGAAAAATTGGTTTTGCATTTTTCAAGGATCGTTCTCTCTTCTCGAGACGCACAATCTGAGGATCGTTCTCTCTTCTTAAGGAGCCTTTTATTGAGTCTTAGGTAATCTAAATGCCATACAAATGCAATGAAAACAAGGAAAAAATTTGTTTTGGATTTTTCAATTAATAAACTAAAATATGAATGCAATTTAATTAAAATGCTAACCTCTTGTTTTTGGTATTTTTCTTATAAAAATGGTGAATGAGTGAATGAAATGGTATGGAATTGAAAATATGAATGATGGATGTTCTTGGTAATGAAGAAATGACTATTCTTGCTCAAAAAGTATGAGAGTTAAAATTCATTAAGTCTTAATGAAAACTTCTCAAGATACCACTTGAGTCCAATATTCCCAATAAATAGTAGCTCCTATAAACATAACTAATCACTACCTTTTGAGATATTGTTTAAAACCACTTAATGTGCAATTGAAATTGGAATAATGCAATATGAGTTTTCTTAAATTGGAGTGCTAACTAGCCCCTCAAGGGGTACAAATCAACAACATTGACTAGACAATACCACACTAATCAACATAGCTTCATGGCAACCACAAAGAAGTTCAAACATGTATATTGTTCACACTACAAAATCCAATCTCAACTACGATTATCAAACCAACAAAGACAATTAATATTAATCATAGTTCCAGCATCATATACAATAACTCCTAAAACTTGGCAATCTAAATATATAATTCTAGACTAATTGAATGATAGAAAAACTCCCTTATGTAGTCCATTGAGCTCAAGAATTAATCTCCACCACCAAGAAGCTAGAGAATCAGTTACTTATGAGTTTAAATGCAGCAGCAACTCATCGGAATGAACACACACAACCCCAAAAATACAGAACCTCGCTAGAAATTAGGAAGCAGGTAGCCACTGACTGAGTGAAAGCAGAGTAAAGTAGAGCCACAGATGGGATGGTAAAAGGCAAATAGGAGACCGACGGTGTGGTGGTGAGGAGGAAAATGGAAGGATAGACGATGTTATATAGTGGCTGTGAAAGTGGGAGGTCAACAGAGAAAGGAAGACCGATGCGCTCTCTGAGGTCTGAAACTCTATTTTCCATCGCTAAGATGGTGGTGTGAGAGAAGCCAACAGTGGATGGAGGAAGACGTCGTCGGTTGTGCTGTGACCGAAGCTCGCCGGCGGACTTATGGTGGATGATTCCGTCAGTGAGAGGAAGATGAAAGTGGACTTAGAGGAAGAGTCGAAGGTCTCCAGCCCATCTTCCGCAACGCTCTGTCTCTAAAAAAACAAAAAAACTCTCAGCTCAGACCTAGCTGCCAAAACACAGAGTTTTGGCTGTTGGTCCTTCTCTAACATTAATTTTGGTCATTCTCTGACATTAACTGAGGTCCCTCTTTGACATTAATTCTAGTCCTTAGTTGGGATTTTTCAAATTTTCCAAATGTCTTCCAATATTCCTAGAATGCAAAATTAAGCACAAGGTAGCATCAAAAGTCCAAGAAATCAATTGCATGAATAAATTAGCAAAGAGTAAATATCCTTTCTGGTCCCTGACAAAAAACACGGACCCCATTTGGTCCCTGACAAAAAAAGGTCCTTTTTAGTTCATAAAAAGAACGAATAAGGGTCGATTGGTGGACATTTTGATCCTTCACAAATTTCCAAAAGGTCCTTTTTAGTCCCATAAAAAGGACGAATAAGGGTCGGTTTTTTTGTCATTGACCAAAATGGGGTCCGTGTTTTTTGTCAGGGACCAGAAAGGGTATTTACTCATTAGCAAATTATGACCATTTTACCCCTAATTACACTTAATTCAATACAAATGTTTCTAACTCAAATAAGTGCCTAATAATGCAATAATGTTCCAAAAAATGCATTAAGAATCCCAATTTAGTTATGGAATATCATATAAAAATATGGTTCGATCAATTAGTCAAAGTTGAATTATAGAAAATGACCAGGAGAGGAGATTGAAGAAAGAAGAACTTGTCAAATATTATGAGAATATCAATAGTCAAGTTTCTATGATCAAATGGAAGCTGAAATGCCTCAATTCAAAGTTAAAATAAGGAAATTCATCCTTCACGATAAAATGATAGTCAATTACAGTGATTTTGCTACAATTTTTCATTGTACTCGGGTACAGAATTGCAATACTCGAGTATCATAGTCGAGTATCCACTTAGATATTTGAGTATCCAGCGTGTTCCAGCCACTTTGTTCGACTCTAGTCTACATTCAACATGAGCAAGGTTCAGTAATTCGACCGTATCTCTCATAATAGAAATCCGAGTGAGGTGAACCAGTTTCATATGAAACTAGACTCCCAATACGTCACATAGACATCAAAACCAAGCTGAAAGGAGTTCATATGAAGGAGATATGCTATTTCAAAATAGCCAATACAATTCACGCTACAAAGCAGACACAACTTCGGTAATTTAGGTGTATCTCACAAACTACATACACATCTAAATGAGATGAAACTGGTGGCATATGAAACTAGACTCAAATACTTTTTTCAAAGATATCAATATCATAGAAAAAAAAGATCAACTAGGAGAGATATGAGTTTTTGATTTTCATAGTCAGATCAGGACATTGTAAAAACACTGTTCAAGAACAACCTTTATTAATCTTATCCTAACGGTCAGAATACAATGAGTTTGAAGATGATTCTTTTTTTATTAGGAAGAAGACTTAAAGAACTTTATGGGAATAAGTCATTTTCCAAGTTTGGAGCTATATCGAAGACATTACACTTACTAGAATTTGACCTTTGCATTGTCAATGTTCTTGCATTTTGGAAGTCACTGCCATGTGGAGATTAATCTTTGCAAAAGATTAATTGAGTGTGAGGAAAGGCTTGATACTTTGATAATAGGATCATCATGAAGGGCACTCAAAGTATACTTCTATGGTACTCGAGTATGGAAGTAAGTTACTCGAGTATGACTGCTTGATCACGATGCATTGTGTTGGCATGCTGAGTGATACTCGAGTATAAGAGTGTCTTACTCGAGTACATGATCCTATTACTCGAGTACATATGTTTGTTCACGGTGCAGTTGTTGTCTATTTGAAGAATACTCTAGTACACAATAATAGTACTTGAGTACAATACTCGAGTTAGAGAATCATATTACTCAAGTACGTTCGATTAAACACGAGGCACTGAGTTTCTTTCAAGTTATTACTCGAGTACATAAAAGCTATACTCGAGTACAACTACTCAAGTATGAGGATCTGGTACTCAAGTAAGCTCATTTGCTGCATAAATTCTAAGTAATTCTTGTAAAGCTATGTAGGAAGTATTTGAAAAGTACTCAAGTATCCAAGTTAGTACTCAAGCATCATCGAGCACAGACAGACTTTTCCAAAATCTAATGAGTGAGAGTTTGAAGGCTACTCGAGTATGGTACTCGAGTACACTTAAGAATACTCGAGTATTCTTTTACCTGTTCTTGCAACCTTCATCTTCGTAATTTCAAATTCACTGGTTATCATTCTATAACTTCTTATTATTACTTGTTATTGTTCTCAATGCTTCTAAACATGTTTATCAGTGAGTTTCAAATGATCATTCGAAAGATTACATGCAACTCCTCAAAAAGAAAGATTTGTGTTAGACATTAATTGTCATAGCAGAAAACATAGCACACAGACATAAACTCAGTCATAGTAGGTCAAATGATCATACTCTGATACACCCATTTCAGCGAAAGCGAAAGCAACTCAGCCTTAGTCAATTACTAACCAAAGGGATGTCATGTGGAGATACATCGTAGTGAAGCGAAAACGACCGAATCTCGAATTCTACCAACAACTCCAATCTGTCTCTAACAGAAAGCTTGCACCTTCACAACGGTCATATTCTAAATAGGAAGAATTTCTCAACGGTTGAATGCTCTTCATCAACTATACAAGGAGTAGCATCCAAGATAGACTACGAGATATGATCTTGCACCTTCACTGTTAAGATGCCAATACTCTAATGTTTATATCACTTACTCTTTGTTATCTCAATGATCATATAGTTTACCATAGAGAGTGATATTATTTGTAATGTACTTCAGTGTTCATCTTATTCACTTCTGAGAGAGAAGATTGATTCTAATCCTTCATCATAAAGGTTGTATCCTTATGATGTGTAAGGGGGAGTATCTCGGTGAGAGATTTGTAAACGGCTTCACATGTGTCTGGCTAAACTTGTGGGATTGTAGAGGCTTCTATTGTGCCCACATTAAACAAGAAGATAGTGGATTGAAAATCTCAAGTGGAGCTTGGAAACTGAATGTAGGTGAACAGGGATTGAATTGAACCAATATAAATCACAGTTTGCATATTTTGTTCTTTTATCTCTTATGTTTCAACACAGACATTTTGAATAACTGATTATGAATTTATGTTTCATTACTTTCATACGTATTGCTTTTACCAAGATGCAAAAAATATTTGTAGTTTCTAAGTTTTTGTCATATACCCAATTCACCCCCTAGGTGTCAGCTAATACTAATAGTTATTCCTGTAGCCAACTTCCTTCACCGTCAAGGCCGAGGGCATCAACGAGAACGCACACGGGTGGAAAAAAGGCTTTTAAGACCGGACAAAACAATTACATTAGGACCGAACCCGCGACCAGTCTTGTTCCAGGCGGTATTAAAGGTCGACCTTTAAGACCGGACTTTTACACGGTCTTAAAGAGTTTCTTTAAGACCGGACATTTTAAACATCCGGTCTTAAAAGTGTTTCAAAATAATAATAAAAAAAAGAAAAGAAAAAACTCAAATGAAACAATCGGTCCCAAATCACCAGATCTGGCAACATTTTGAATGTCCCTCAGTCATCAACGACGGAGAACCAAGAGAAGATTGGAAGCAACAACAACAACAAGAAAAAAAAAAAGATGATTACAAAGTCCAGAAATAAACAAAAATAACAAGAAACATAAATCATTCACCATGAAAATTGAATTTGAAGTCCAGATCTACAAAAAATCACAAGCTTAAAGCAACCAAATCGAGCAGATCCTCTTGTCGGTGCTAGCAAAGCTTCAAGCAACCAAAATTGAAGTCCGGATCTCGAGCAGAGCGGTTAATGTAGGAAATAAACATACTTAAGCAAGAAGATATCGGGTTTGATTTCAAACCGGATCTATGCGAAGGCGGCGTGGAAGGACCCATAGATCGAAGAGGAAGGAGCCGCCGTCGTCCGAGAATCCTAAAAGTAGTACGCTTTATTGCCGAGGATTGGAGTCGACGCCATCGCAAAACCCTCGAAGCATCTCACTGCCAACGTTGCCAAGGATTTGATTGTGCGACTCTTATGATGACTTACGAAGATTGCGAGTAGGTTAGAGGAAGAGGATGACATTCTTGCTGAGGATTTGCCCGTGAGGCTCTTAGGACACTCGTTGAATCTATAACTAAGAAAATGTTATATCACCAAGAAAACAAAGCAAACTCACGGACTTAATAGGTTTAGCGAATGTAGTTTTTTTAACACTTTTAAGACTGGTTTTTTGAAACAACCGGTCTTAAAAGTATATTTTTAGGACCGGTTGTTTTAAACAACCGGTCTTAAAAGTGTAAAAAAAAAAAAAATTTGACCGGTGGCAATTTCGTAAATATATAGAACACTTTTAAGACCGTCTGTTTGAAACAACCGGTCTTAAAAGTGTTCTATATAATTTTTTTTTTTTACACTTTTAAGACCATCTGTTTCAAACAGACGAAACAGACGGTCTTAAAAGTACTTTTAAGACCGTCTGTTTGAAACAGCCGGTCTTAAAAGTGTTCTATATAATATAATTTTTTTTTCACTTTTAAGACCGTCTGTTTCAAACAGACGGTCTTAAAAGTATTTTTAAACCGTCTGTTTTAAACAAATTCTGTCTTAAAAGTGTTCTATATAATTTTTTTACATTTTTAAGACCGTCTGTTTCAAACAGACGGTTTTAAAAGTACTTTTAAGACCGTCTATTTGAAACAGCCGGTCTTAAAAGTGTTCTATTTATTTAATTAGTTAGCGTATACGATTATATTATGCAATTATCTTAATTAAGTTGTTATAGAGATTTTAGGAATTAAGTTAGCAGATCAAGGTTTTTTGAATTTTGTAATTAAATTCCTGATTGTAATCATCTTAATTAAGTTGTTAGAGAGATTTTAGGAATTAAGTTAGCAGATCATGGTTTTATGAATTTCGTAATTATATTCCTGATTGTAATCCCTAAATTATAGGAACTGCCTAGCTTTATTTACTTATTAGCATCTGTATATAATTCCAATTAAGCGAAGGAATAAATCATCACATTCTCAGACTTGATCAGCGTCTTCTCACAATATTTACGAAATTGCCACCGGTCATACTTTTAGAACCGGATATTTTATAGCCCGGTCTTAAAAGTGTTCTATATATTTACAAAATTGCCACCGGTCATACTTTTAAGACCGGATCTTTTATAGTCCGGTCTTAAAAGTGTTCTATATATTTACGAAAGTGTCATCGGTCATATTTTTAAGACCGGATCTTTTATAATCCGGTCCAAAAAGTTCTTTATATTTACGAAACTGCCACCGGTCATACTTTTAAGACCTGATTCTCTATAATCCGGTCTAAATGAGACGGTCTTAAAGCCCTTTTTTGCACTAGTGGCACCTCCTGAATTCCAAAACATCAAGCTCATGACCCGCTTTACCAACACTATAGAAAAGATCGAAGGACCCTTCAATGTCTCACCCGACAGCAACGTCAAGATCGAGGAGAAAGACAAAATTGATTACGTTGTTGTCGCGGTTCAACTTCCCGGTGGTGAGTGCAAGCCCTTCATCTTCACCATCAAGTAGCTGGTGGCCTCCTGCAAACTAAACAGCTTTGGCGGAGAATTTATGGTTCCATCCTATGGATCGTCATTCTTGGACCCAAAGGGAAGAGGCACTTTGCTGGGAAGGGGAAGAATTTTTTTTTTTTGGTTGCCTTAATTTTAAAACCTGTTGTTTAAAAAAAACTAAGACCTCATATTTTAAAAATACAGTCTTAAAAGTTCAACATTTAATGCCTCAAATTTTAAAAGTCCGGTCTATTTTTTTTTTTTTTTAAAAGATTTTAAGACCAAATGTATTGAGATCGAATCCAAAAACGGTCCAAAAAGTGATTTTTTTAATAGTGGCTCTTGATTATATTTCCTCTAGCTTTTTAAAGCCGCTATATACTGGGTTGACATTTTTAATAATGTTGTTCGGTAGTAGAACACAAGTGTCTAGCCTTTGGGGCTAGGTATAATTGATCTTGGATCAAAGGTAGCGTCCGCTGATACCTATAGGGGAGATAGCAGCGGTCACCGGTGGATCACTGTGCTACACGGGGTTGGCTTTCGCCTGAGGGTGATGTGTGTGCACAGTGGAACAGAACTGTAAGAGTGTAATGTTCAGCGTGAGGACGTACCTGGGAGGTAACCTCTTATATATAGAGATTACCTAGGGTTTCGTTTACCCTGAGTCCTTCCACTGTGATCGTGCCTCCTTCCCAGCCCTGATCGTGCGCCTTCCCTTTCCTGCATGATTGCTGGATTCTCGGCACGCTGTGAGGTAGCTGACGAAGCGCCTGATTCGCGGGAGGCTTCCCGCCAGGAGTTCTTCTATTGGGCCTTCCTCTGGTAGGCCCATTATTTGAATCCATAACAAATGTACTTTTTTTTACCATGATTTTAGTAATGTACTCAAAATATTCAACTTGTTTGTTTATCATAATTGTTCAAGTATGTTATGTAATAAAATTTTAAAACATGAATTTAACATATGAACATTTTTTGAGAAAAACATATGAACATTTCATTACCGTGTAACGTCATTAATAAAAGCCGCATGTAGATCCGGAACCAGGGAATGAATAATCCCCGCGGCATGGCCCACTATTAGAGGCCCATAACACCCCCCCCCCCCCAAAAAAAAGGTCAGTGTTACAAAAAAGCCTCTCACGTTAACCAAAAAAAAAAAGTAACATTTGACTAAACCTATATATGCATTCAGTCCAAAAAAACGTAAATATGCCCATATCCATTATCGTTATTTCTACACAATCATTTATTTAAAAAATATAAATGATTAGATAAATGGGGTCGGGTGTTTAAGAATATAATTGGCCGATTAATGATTAGGGAGGCCATTCTAATTTGCCTTGTATAAATTCAAATTTACCAAATACACCAAAATTGAGGAGTTCAGAATAACTTGAAGTAAATTATACACCTTGGGCAACCTAATTGGGGAGTTGACATGATTATAAATATAAGACCTATCTCATACTCCCTCTGGTCCTTATTATAAGGCACCAACTTACTTTAATTAACTCATTTATTACTATTTTTCCATTATGCCCTCATTTTTAACTAACTCATTTAAACCTACATCATTAAAGTAGGGGTAAAGTTAGAAACATTTATTACTTTTATACCTCATTAATAACTTAACCTCCATTCCTTGGTCTGCGAGAAATGGGTAGTTGGTGTCTTATAATAAGGACCAGAGGGAGTATTTGTCAATCTTTTTTTTTCAATTTATTCATATTAATTCTCTTTCAACAATAATCAAGTAAGAGATAGAGATAGAGAGAATTAGAAAGAAGATGATTATTAATATGCTTTTGAAAATATATATGATATTAAATAACTTAACTAACTTTTTTGATTTAATTAAATTATATAAACTAGTCTTACTTCAAGGGCTGATGAGAGTAATACAACAATGAGATATCTCCCAAGCATATTAAAACATCCCTACTATTGATCTCAAGGTAAAAAAAAAAAAAAGGTCCAAATTTATGTAATTGTTATCACTAATCGAAGTATACTTCTTTTTTTTAAAAAAAAATATTTTCTGTCCCATATGTCAAAAAAAAAAAAAAACATATCAAGTAGTTGTCGAAAATTTAAAAAAAAAAATAAATACCATATTCAGTTCTTAAGATAAGAGCCACTTGAGTTTTTTTTTTTTGGAGATTAATGAAGCTAAAATGCTATATGAATGTATTTAATTATATTTATTATTTTTCTCTTAACTTATTTTCCTAATTTATAAATTCAGATATAAGTTAATGCCATGTGATTAAGTTATTTATTTAACTTCTTTAATTTCACTTAAAAAAGTTAATTATCTCTTATATTAAGGAAGGAAGGTAAGGTAGTATATAGAAAGACTCTTCTATGAGGTCATGACATCTTGACACAACCAGCTTTTGTATGATTCCATTCTCGTATGCTGCCCTCCTTTGCTTTAAATGATGTAGTTTGATGAAGGAAATTAAATCTGGTCCGTTTGTTTTTTACTATTGCATAGACGGTGATGAGAGACAACTAAGTTAATTGGCATCGTTTCATATATTTCATCTGATTCGCAAGTTTCTCATTCAATCTCATTCGTTCGTGTAACTTGATAAGGAGGGTCCATGGGTGGGTAACTGGATGCTAAAATATAGGATGTAAATTAACAACCTTTTATCAAATACTCACAATTTTCTTATATGCCGTATTTAGTTTTCACATGTATACTTTTTTATATGAGTAAATACCCTTTTTGGTCACTGGAAAACACACGGATGCCCTTTTTGGTCCCTGAAAAAAAAGAAGTCATTTTTTGGTCCCTAAAATGGAAAAATAAGGTCCATTTTAGTCCTTTTGGACATTTTAATCCTCATAAATTCCCAAAAGGTCATTTTTAGTCCCTAAAAAGGACCAAAACGACATTTCCTTTACTCAGGGACCAAAAAGGGCATCCGTGTGTTTTCCAGGGACCAAAAAGGGTATTTACTCTTTTTATATTGTAACTTGAGAATCCTCAAGGTTGATAATACTCCCCCGGTTTTTAATATCAGACTCATTTATATTTTTTTAAAAAACAATGGAAACTAAATAAACTAATTTGAAAAAATTAATAAATATAAATACTTTAAAATGATTTATTTAATTTTCTTAATCTCTCAAAAAAAAAATCAAAAAATGGGCCTTATTTTATTTTAGTGACCCAAAGTAGTACTAGATATTCCTTCTTCTTTTTGTTGTATATTTAGTTTTCCTCAGGAAAGAGGGACGTGGCTTCTTTCCTTTGCTGCTTAGCGTCCGCTGCCTTCTTTTGCTTAAAAGGTGCCGTTTTGCCGCAAAACACTGAGCTGGTGCCTTTTCTTTTTTTATTTTTTATTTTAAATATTTCAAAGCACTGACTAGTATAAAAATATACTTCAGGATACTGACTGGTACTAGAAAAATACTCATAATCTTG
This sequence comes from Acacia pycnantha, assembly GCA_025563575.1. NCBI lineage: Eukaryota > Viridiplantae > Streptophyta > Magnoliopsida > Fabales > Fabaceae > Acacia > Acacia pycnantha. Next base: position 28,033 of record JAMWYP010000238.1, on the reverse strand, counting down.
AAAAAATATTTTAGAATACTAAATGGTATTAAAAGGATACTTCAGGATACTGAACCACACTGAAAAAATACCTTATGATCTTGAAAAATTATTTTAGGATCTTGAAAAATATCTTGAAGTATATTTTTAGTATCAGTTAATTAGTACCTGAAATGTTTTTTCAAGATCCTAAAATAATTTTTCAAGATCATAAAGTATTATTTTCAGTATCAGTTATTATCATGAACTATCTTCTTAGTACCAGTCAATACCCTGAAATATTTTTTCAAGATCCTAAAGAAATTTTTCAAGATCATGAAGTATTTTTCATTACCAGTTAGTATTTTTTTTGTATCTTTTTTGTACCAGTTAGTGCTCTGAATATTTTCTTTTTAAAAAAAAAAAAACAAGGCACCAGCTCAGTGTTTTACGCTAAAACGACGCCGTTTTAAGCAAAAGAGCGGTTTTGAACAGCAAAGGAGAGAAGCAGCAAGTCCAAGAAAGAGTATTGTTTTGATTTTTTTTTTCTTGGTATGGAGAGGGTCCGTGAAATCCACAATGGGCCTTTTTAAATTAATTCTATCTAACACAACAGTGGCCCACAGAAAGTATTGTACTGGGGCTCAACATTATCTGAGGGAAGGTCCGCTGTGTTCCTCTTTTTTTGATAAAGTAGAAGATACCTCAGCTAATGCCCTATGGGAATATTACACCCATTACAATCCTTACAAAGAAGCACCGCTAGAGCCTCAGGAGGCTGATACACTTCAACAAGACCCTGCCCTGTTCCAAGCCCTTGCTTTGCTAGATAATCCGCTGCATAGTTGGCCAACCGAGGTGCATAAGTGACCCTTATTTCCCAATCCATTTCCATTAGACTTTTCACTTCGTCAAGAAGACCAGAATCCCTGTGTACCTGCCTGTGTCCATGCCGAATGAGGTTCATAGTCTCCATGGAATCCGTTTCCACCCAGACTTTCCTATAACCCATTGCCCTTGCCATTTTTAAACCAATTAAGCAGGCCCAAATTTCTGCAGATAATTCATCCCCATCATCAAGGTTCGTTGTGTTCTGAAATCGCGTGGGGTAAGCTAGTTCAGCATTATTTACTTGGACCCCTCATGAATTCAACTGGCAAAAGAGTCAGACACTCTCACCAAAAGGGAGAGGGTTCGATCCTGGAGTTGGTAAAGGCACTAGGAGAGGCATCCTAATGGTCTACGAAGCAACAGTACCCCAGGCTAAGGTGAAGTATGTATATTCTTAATCCTGAATTCCTTACGGAGTGGGCTTCAAGTGTCTTGTCCTTGAACTGTGGGTACGCCCAACCCCTCTTCTAAAATTTATGTAACAAAAAAAAAAGCACTATTTATTTGGGTATGACTTTGTTTTTTTGTTAAGAAGGGAAGCTAATCAATATAGATCAGTCAATAATAGAGCACATTTTCTCGCGTGCTACACCTCCTGCATCCTCATGAATGACCTTCAGCAATCCATCTGGTGGCTCTTCTAGATTATGGAGCCCCATACTCAAAGTTAAAGCATGTGTCACTAAGAAGTCCGCGCAACAATTACCTTCACGATAAACGTGAGCAATATTCACATTCCTTTCTTGCAATAATAGCTAGTGTATGCGTTATACCAGACTCATATTAGCACTGGCATGCCCATCCATATTTTTGACAAGGGATAGCGCAACAAGGAAATTTACCTGAATCATGATATCCCTATAACCACACATCCATGCTAACTCTAGCCCATCCGCTAGTGCCAAGAGCTCAGCCTAGAGAGACATGCAGACCCCAATATTCTGGCAACAACCGCCCAGCCAATTACCTTCATGATCTCAAAGGATACAGCTAGCCCCTGCTTCTACGGGATTTCGCTTTAGGGATCCATCGCAGTTAAGACCAACCAACCCCTACTGCGGCTTACGTACTCCATGCTATGAGCTTAGCCATCTTCCTTTGTCTACTGTCATGGGTTAGGCTGAAAAGGCACGCCCAGCTACCACTACCATCGTGACTAGATCTGGTCTGAACAAGGTTATGAAGCATCCAGTCACGAAATTCAGATTGGCCAAACATTCGCATATAAGAGGCTGGTAACAGAAGGCGCCAGACATCCTGAGCACACTTACATCGACGCAGCACATGGTCTATGTCCTCCAAGGCCTCCCCACATCTGGAGTAGCCAGCCGTAGTAGTCATGTGGCGTCGTTGACGCTCCGCATTGGTTAAGAGGTTTGAACGTGCCGCAAGCCAAAGAAACACTCAAACCCGTTGGGCACCTTGCCATTTCCATATCACCTCCCAGAGTCAATCAAGACTTTTTTCTTCACCATCACACAATAACTCATAGGCCGATGACACCGAAAATCTTCCATCAGCTGAGTGGTCCCAGAAACAGCGGGCGTCCCCGGCATCACTACCTGGTGGATTGCATCCCAAAATATGTGACAGAACGTGAGGGGGAAGATCCTGATCAAACATACTCCAGCACCAGTGACCATCGATTAACGTGGCTTTCTTTAATTTCCTCATTCCCTCACGTCCTAAATTATTATTAGAAGAATATAAATATAATTAAATTAAAAAATATTATATATATAGAAAAAATATGTATTATATTTCAGATCAAAATCATTCCCCTAATTTATTTTATATCAAGGACCGGTGGAAGTAACTTGAATGACCAAAATATTCTTCTATTCATTTCCGTACGTGAATCTTGCTAGATCCCTGTTGTAAGCCACGATTCTTGCCCTTTCCAAAATCACAGTTATCCTTAAGCAGTTTGTCATCATCATCATCTTCTTCTTCTTCTTTTAATTTCTTCAATCATGGGCAATCTAGTAATTACACAATAAAAATTATTCATACCAAAGTCCATTGGAACTCCGTAATTATTATTTTTTTCATTTTACGGGATTTTTAATAATTAAGTCCTTACATAAGACTAAACGGTGGAATAGAGTCAATTTGTAGAATTAATCATTTCCCTCCAATATATATATATATTTTTTTGCATTTTTTGTTGATTATTTTATCACGCTCAGAATTGTAGTCAATAAGGCCACATATGCCTCCTCAGAGCCGTTGATGCAAAAGAAGATCCAAGGGTTGAGATCCATTGGCTTTTCCTATAAATAAGACTTTCATTTCATTGCAATTCTCATACCAAAATTTGAAATCTAGAGAGAAGGAAGAGCTTCGGAGAAGGAGGAGCAGAGTTCCTGGTAAGTTCTTCGGTCCTCAGCTTTTAAGTTCTAGTCTATAGTTTTATAGTTCTTAGTATAAATGCTAGTTAGATCTAGGAAGTAGAAAGTAGAATTCCTATTCTTGTTTTTATGCCTCATTGCATTGAAAGATGCCTGAGGAGGTAAAAACATGATAGAAAGTAAGTTTTGAAAGTTGGGAGTCAAAGTAGCGAAGCTCAAGCAAAATTTTATCGGTTAGCGATTTTGAAGTCAGGGGTAAAATAGTCATTCTTGGCTAAAATATCTGTTAGGAAGTTGTTTGTGAATTAATAAGTATGATATTATCCTTATAGGATATCTGTGATCGCAGTCCGACCGTCAGACGTACCGGATTAACCAACGAAGGTACGGACAAATACTGTAACACTGACTCTGATGCTTATAGTATATTTATATGTGATGGATACTTTCATAAAGTCATGGATTGGACTCTGTCTTGGACATGCATCGTGACTAAGTTTATGGGGCTTAGATCACTACATACAGCTTTACAGGGTTATGTCATGATAACACCGATAAGTTTTCCTAGCGCTGAGGACACGACATGCTATCGTGGCACGGGTGGTGCAGACTAATTAACTTTACATAAGATAAGAGTAAACAGAGTAAACAGCACGCGTGAAGACCCGACAAAAGATATTTAAGATATGTACCAATAAATGTACCGTTCTTTATGAACAGACAGTTACGCCACAGTTAATGTTGTATCAGTTACTCAATCCTTTACTTGCTCCAATGCTCTACTCTGATGAAAAATAAAATAAATAAATTTATTTCGCTTTTGAAAATTGGGATGTTACATTTATGGTATCAGAGCTAGGTTTCGATCCTGAGACCTGTGGGTTATGGGCCCACCACGCTTCCACTGCGCCACTCTGATGTAGCACCTCAAACTCTATGGTTTTTCTAAAAACTATGTTTTCTTAAACAATAAGCGGTATGGAATTTGGGGTGTTACATTTTGGTATCAGAGCATTCATTCTGGCACGGATTTAACGAAGTTATCTCAAATAGTTTGGTGCCGAAGGCAGTGCTAGTCTATGTGGGTCAGTCAATAAGTCGTCGTGAACTTGGTGCGACTCCCATGATAGACACCTACCTGGTCAATCTGTTTCGTTAACTAAGTTAGGTTCTAAGGCTTCTAATTTAGAGCATATTTTGAAAAAGAGTACTGGTATAACCCTATTGTGACGTTGTAGTGATGGACGGAGATAGATCTCCAGACATAAACTACTATAAAACAAGTAAGACGTACCGTATGGAAAAACCAGTGAACCCTAGATCAGTGTACCATCCTAACTCGGTAGACTCTCTCGAACTAGTGTACTACTTTGAGTTAGTACATCACCTTAGATTAGGAAATAACCCCTACACTCAGTTATGACCATAAATCCTCGAACATGTATACCCTCCTGAGTCGGTATACAAACTCTGAACCTGTACACAACCCTAATTCTATCTACTACCTCGAATCAATGGCTAGAATGCCTTTTGAACCAGAGAAACCTATAGGATCGAATCATCCATCCAATATCAACAACCGTGAGTATTTACAGTTATTAAACTATAAAGATGACTCTGAAAGTGAATCTTGCTACGAACCAAATACCCTGCGACATGTCCTGGATACAAACAAGAGATTGATAAGCGCTCTACAAATAGAGTATAGTAAGACTGGCATAGGGACATATTTCTAGTACCTGGAGTAACTTTCTTCTTTGAGGTCTCGATTATCATTAGGAACCTGTCCATAATCATAATCAAGGCATCACTGAAGGCCTTATAGGTGGTCTGCTTTTACTCTACTCCTCTATGCTAGGTTGTCTCCTTAGATAGCAGAGATATTTGATAAATTTAGTGATAAGCAGATTAGCGAATGTTGAAAAACTTTTTACGGAGTATGTACTCAAGGAAGAAAAGGTATTAATAGACTAATGCCTGAGTATATGAGACAAGTCTATAAAACAGTTAATTTCTATTAAACCCATGGGCTTCCCGGCCCACTAAATGATTAGGTGATATCAACATTATACCTCTTTTCCCGAGACCGCTCTAGGATGGAGAAGACGAATGCACTCCTGGATGGAGAAGGTACATCTGATTTCTACTCCTTTCCGTATCATCTTCGAAGGTTGGTTTTAGATGACATGTAGTCGAAGAACAAAAGTAAACCCAGTACAAGTCAAAAGCAACCACGAAAATCGTAATAGTAGTTGTAGAAATAACTGAACATAGTATAACCACTACTAACTATCCGATAAATACATATGTTTGCAAGATGTGCCAATCGCTACTTCTCTCTAATATCTACGTCTATTGTATAAATAAGGAAAGTATTAATGACAAATTTAAGAGGAGCAGGTGCTCCTAGAGGCCGAAAAGGAGGTAGACAACCACGAAAGGTACCAGCCCCAGTACAAAATCTTGAACACCAAAGTGAGTTGCAAAAGACGAGGAGAATGCTGAAAGAGCAGAAGACTCTTATTGATACCCTTCTTGCAGAAAGACAAGAAAGACAAATTGAGAGACAATTAGAATCTTGCCGTTTGATTGAATGTAACTTAGAGGAGCTACGTAGATCTAGAAATTTCAACAGTAACAATGCAAGTCATGACGAATTCAGCCACGGAAGCTACACACAGAAGATGAAGGAGCCCTGGAGCAGTTTGAATCTCTTGTGATATCCTTCAAACTAACAAATACACTTACTTTGTTCATAGAGTACTTAAACCAAATTCTCTCTCAAACACATAGGTAGATTAATAGAGGTGTTGATTAACGACGCCCTCAAACTAACAAATACACTTACTTTGTTCATAGAGTACTTAAACCAAATTCTCTCTCAAACACATAGGTAGATTAATAGAGGTGTTGATTAACGACGCCCTCATCTGTTCAGGGAAAAAGAAGAGAAACACAAAGAACAATGACGATCAGTAATGTGTGTATTAAACAAAGACGCGACTCTTTAGTAAATTAAGTAAATGTGAGTGTTGGCTGCCAGAAATAAACTTTCTGGCCCATGTTCTATCACGCAACAATATTGCTGTTAAGTTCAGCAAAGTGGGAGCAGTTCTGGACTAGAAAGAGCCAGAAATAGTGACATAGATATGTAGTTTTTGGGTCTAGCGGGATAGTACAGCAGATTCATGTAGGATTTCTCGTAACTTGCTTTACCATTGACAAAGCTCATGAGTAAAAATCAAATCATTTGTGTGGAACAAGGGCAGTGAGACGAGCTTCCATAGACTGAGGGAGAAGTTGATCATTGCACCAACTGGTTATCCCAAATCCAAGTAGAGTTTATATAGTCTGTAGTGGTACCAGTAGGAATGGATTGGGATATGTCTTGCTGCAGCAGGACAGCGTGATGACTTACACCTCTCGTCCATTAAAGCCTCTCAAGTCGAACTAATCTACACATGACCTAGAGTTAGTGATTATCATGTTTGCTTTAAGAATATGGAGGCAATACCTCTACGGTGTGACCATAGAATCGTACTGCTACCACAAGTGCTTGAAAAACCTTTTAGGAACTCGGTAATATATAGCATCGCTAGATGGAGTTACTATAAGACTACGATTTAGAAAGTAAGTCCGGATAAAGTAAAACATCGTGTAGGTACTCTCCACAGAAAATTAGTACTAGTGGCTCACATGATGATTCAAGAACAAAGGCTGCTTGAGTATTATGAAGACTTAATCCTGTCAAAACAAATTCCCCGAAAAACTATAAATACACCTGATGAAGCCTATCTTTCGAATTTTCTTGTTAAAACAATCGAGATGGCACCATGTGAAGCCTTGTACAGCAAAAAGTATAAATCACTTATATGCTCAACGGAACTACCACAGTGAAAATTTTCTTAGGCCAGATATGATTGATCATGTTTCTAAATATTTTATACAAGTCTCAGAAAATCGTAAGAATCCTTTTCTTTTTGTCGTGATGATATAAGACTTATTTAGTTTGGATTTTGTCATCATTATGAATAATTGGAAGTTATGATAAAACAGCCGAATGGGCGTATCGAGATGTTGGTGACAGAATGAATCAAATACTTACTAGTTAGTTGTACCCCCAAACTTTAATGAATTTCACAACATTTTCTATATTTCTCATTTGAAGAAATATCATCTAGACCGTGATCGTTTGATAGAGTACGAAGTAGTCAAAGTACGACATGATAATACTTTCATAGTCGAGCCGAAGCAAATTCTCGATTACCGAGAGAAACGGCTTAGAAATAGAACCATTCCGATAGTAAAGGTAGTCTGGAAGGGTTTGTCACCTAACAAGGCGACTTGGGAGACAGAGAAAGACATGAGGGAGAAATACCCAGAGTTTATGGCCGAAGTCTAGTTACGATAGAGTGAAATTTCGAGGGCGAAATTTTATTTAACGGGGGGAGAAATGTAATACCCGGATAATTATTTATCTTAAATATTATATTTTGATAAATAATACCTATTGGAAATAGGTGATTAGGTGGTCTCAAATTTTGTAGTATATTTACTTTATTTTCTAGGGCAATTCCTCTTGGAATTAAAAGGAACAAAGGGCCAAAATCCCTAAATACTTTTATAGATCATAAAATACCCTAAGATTTATCATAATCAAGTATAATCTTAATTATGTCTTAAGAGGAAATTAAATACCTATTTAAAATAGGAAAGCATGTTGTCTCAAATTTTAGTAATTTATTTGTTTATTTTCCTTGGAATTTAAAGAGGCAAAAACCCAATTTTATTTTAGGGAACATAAGTTGTCCTATGATTTTTAAATTAATGCATGGAGCATAAATGACCAAAGTAAACCCAAAAGTTGTGAGAAAACAATTAAACCAATTAAAGAAAATTGCCAACAATTAGTAGATAATTAAATCTTCATTTATTAAAGTAATTCTAAAAACTTTCATAATTAATTGAATAACATGTTTTAAAGGCACAATTAGGGATGTATGACCCTAATTAAAGACCAATGGCCAATGAAGGGCCAAGATTAGCATAAAGACAATTGCTAATTAATTAGGCATGATTAAAAAATGTATAAGATTAACTACATAAAATCTCTAAAGCCTAATTGATCAACAGAGGATATGTTAAAGATTATTAAGCATAAGATTAAGACACTAATTAAACTTATTAATCAACTTTGACAATTCAAACTAAAATCAATGGCTAGGATTAAACCTCATAAAGCTAGATCTAAAGGTTTAAATTCAACCATAAAGTAGAATCCTAGTGAAACCCTAACAACCAATGGGAGAATTTCTTTCTAAACTAATATAAATTAATTAAAAAGAAAATGAAAAAAATAAGAAAGGGGGGTTGCCGAAATTGTGTGTGTGTGTGTGTGTGTGAGAGATGTGGAGAGAGGAGGGCCAAGAGTTTTGGAGAGAGAAAGAGAAGATATTTTGAGAGTTTAAAAGCCATGGGGATTGATTTAAATGAGAACCGATAGAAAATATATTGTATACTGAAATATGTTAACTATAAATCAAATATAAGGACTTATTATGAACAAGTGTATTTTTACCTCGAAGTATGTTGTCTCCGAAGTCATTTCCGTAACTTTTGGGATTAATCCTAAAATGACTAAAGGGCTAGTAAAAACCCCAAATTAAACCATAATTCTTGTTATTTCAAGTGCTTCTCAAGAGACTACATAAACTTCAAACTTTACCTCTAAAAATATTTGTGAGCACATGTTAATTGAAACATGGAGGAAATTTGGCCAACAAATGCAAAAAAATAAAACAAGTGATGAAGAGGGTGGCCAACAAGGCTTGGCAAAAGTGAAGAGATAGGGAAGAGAGAGAGAGGGACGAAAATTATGGAGGAAGAAAGGGAAAATGGGTGATTGGCAATAAGGCCACATATGCCTCCTCAGAGCCGTTGATGCAAAAGAAGATCCAAGGGTTGAGATCCATAGGATTTTCCTATAAATAGGACTTTCATTTCATTGCAATTCTCACACAAAAATTCAAAATCTAGAGAGAAGGTAGAGAGAAGGAAGAGCTTCGGAGAATGAGGAGCAGAGTTCTTGATAAGTTCTTCGGTCCTTAGCTTTTAAGTTCTAGTCTCTAGTTTTATAGTTCTTAGTATAAATGCTAGTTAGATCTAGGAAGTAGAAAGTAGAATTCCTATTCTTGTTTTTATGCCCCATTGCATTGAAAGATGCCTCACGAGGTAAAAACATGATAGGAAGTAAGTTTTGAATGTTGGGAGTCAGAGTAGCGAAGCTCTGGCGAAATTTTATCAGTTAGCGATTTTGAAGTCAAGGGTAAAATAGTCATTCTTGGCTAAAATATATGTTAGGATGTTGTTTGTAAATTAATAAGTACGATATTATCCTTATAGGATATCTGTGATCGCAGTCCGACCATCAGACGTACCAGATTCATCAACGAAGGTACGGACGCGTACTGTAACACTGACTCTGATGCTTATAGTATATTTATATGTGATGGATACTTTCATAAAGTCATGGACAGGACTCTGTCTTGGACATGCATCGTGACTAAGTTTATGGGGCTTAGATCACTACATACAGATTTACACGGGTTATGTCATGATAACACCGATAAGTTTTCCTAGCGCTGAGGGCACGACATGCTATCGTGGCACGGGTGGTGCAGACTAATTAACTTTACATTCGACTATAATGTTATCATACATCTGTTATGTGCTTTTGTATTGAATATTGCTGTAATATCATGAAATATCTTCCATACATATATTGTTTATATAAGCATGAGGTTAACCGTTACCTGAGGTTCGATGGGCATTGGACCTCAGCTCTTACTATAGTTTCAGGGTTCGGAGAACCAAGGACAGAAGATAAGAGTAAACAGAGTAAACAACACGTGTGAAGACCCGACAAAAGATATTTAAGATATGTACCAATAAATGTACCGTTCTTTATGAACAGACAGTTATGCCACAGTTAATGTTGTATCAGTTACTCAATCATTTACTTGCTCCGATGCTCTACTCTGATGAAAAGAAAAAAAAAAATTATTTCTCTTTTGAAAATTGGGATGTTACAGTTAAATAAGTCCTATAATTAGGACCGGATGGAGTATTAAAGGAGTAAAGGTTTTAAAACTATTATAGGATAGAGACCAAATAAAATGCTGAAAAAAACTAAGAAAGGAAGGTAAAGAAACAACATTAATATATTAATATAGTTGTTGCAGAAAGCCTGTAAAAAATGGAGGCTTGAGTTGTGATTTCAATTTTTTTTTTTAAATTTATGAAGGAAGATATCCCATCCCATGATATAAAGAGATAGGGGTGTGGTTGAGAAACATAAGGTGCTGTTATCACTATAGATATAAATAGACTTCATGAAAGCCTGCCAAAGCAGAGAAGGATTAATTGATGATTATGCTTATCAAGAAAGGATTTAAATGACTTTTTAACTTAATATTAATAAAGTCTTTTTTCACATACAGGTAACAGGCCCACAGCCATAAGTAGGAATTATAGGAATGTAAAAGAAAGCTTCGTCTCTCTCTCTCTATACACACACACACATATAATCAAACTGAAACAAGGTCAAGATGTCATGCCCTCGTAGAAGATTCTTGCTACATATTTTTGTTTGGTTCTTAATAGTTATTTGATCTATATATTTTTTGTTTAATTAACTTTTCGGAAAAAAATGATTTTTCACATAAAACAGTTTTTCCCCCAATTACTGATAATAATTACATAAAAGTGGACCTTTTTCTTGAGATCAATGATAGGGATGTTTTAATAGGCTTGGTAGCAAGTTCATAATTGTGTTCTAATTTAGTAAATGTCATCCTCAACTCCTCAATTTGAGTGTGTTTGCTCATTTAAATTCAGCAAGGCTAATTAGAATGGCCTCCCTAATCATTAATATATCCCCCAAACTCTTTATATTCCGTCTCATCCATTTCATTTATTTTTCTTAAATAAATGATTGTGTGTAGTAATAACAATAAGGGATGTGCATATATAGGTTTAAGTCAAAGGTTACTTTCGTTACTCTCAAGAGGAGATCAAGTAAAAGAGTGGGAAAACAATTATTGGAAACCCTAAATCCTGAAAGTTGGCACATTATAGGATGTGGACAATTAATTATTCACTCGTTCCAGATCTGCATGTTGCCTTTGTCAACGACGTGATATGTATAATCACCACATTCAAATGCTTCCATAATGAATTCACATTGTAATACATACTAAAAAATAAATTATTACTAAATTTTCTTCTCACATTATATTAACAAACATGATAGCATATAACATATGCCGTATGAATACGTGGAAATGATGAGACGATGACCTCATGCTGTATGTTCCATTGGCATTTTTGGTTTCTTAAAACTTAACTTTGATTATTATTTGTGGCATTGATTATTATTAATGAATATTTTTGAGGTAAAGCCCTAACATTTCAGATTTATTTTTTATCCTTTTCTTTGGTAAATGTAGTATTATTCGGAGAAAGAGAAAATGAAAGCGACAATAATGCTCTGGTTGTTTTACATATGCGTATACTCAACCTATAAACCTTTTGAGGCAAGTTTCTTGCTTTCGATTAGTCGTAAAAAACAAAATAATTAGTTTGTAAAAACTAAAACATTAGGTAATTAACTAACTTCTTAATTGCTTGAATTGGATCCTTAATAATTTCCAAGAAAGTCATCAATTATAACCATGATTCTTACCTTTTTAATTGCTCTAGATATTTATAAACCTTCCAAAAAATTACAACTGTTTTGCAACAAATTTTTCAATATTTGTGGTATAATTAAAAATTTTGGTGAGTTGGATTCCTAGGCTTACACAAGACTAGAGCTAGAGTATGCCTTTAGGCTTAAAGAACACTTATAGAGGTTTTATAACCGATTCTTCTAAGTTTTGTGACTCATCTTTTCAATGGTTGTCGTAAAGGCCATTCTTACCCATTTTATTATTCCACGGTCGTTATCTATATTTATACAAATGTTTTGTCCTTTTGTATAAAAGACAGATAAATTGAGAGAAAACAATATGAATTTAAAAACGTATTAATTGCACTAGCTAGTCCAATAATAGACTGTGCTATTTTATGTAAGCCAAAAAATTAACTATTGATAATTACAAACTCTAAGTTTCTGGTTATAGTCTAGGCAGTCATAATACTATATCTATATCTATTGTGTTCCTCAACAAAGACATTCTCATCCATTTACCTTTCTTTAAACCTGGACTCTTCAATTCTCTATTATTCCTCAAATAACGTACGGCCTTCGATTTTTCAATTATGTGCATTACATGTAAAATTAGACATGATACTTTCTACATATTGTACATAGTGAAGGGAATCAGCCATCTTGATACTATATATAACATCGACAAAGTTCTATGTTTATACAATATACTATAAAGGTGCTCAAAAGTCAAAATAAAGCCTTTTAGCTGAAGCCTCTAGTATACTAGATGATATTTTTTTTTTTTAAACGTGCATATAAAATTTATCTACTTTAAAAATGACTTTTTTTTTATTTTATTTCTGGGAATTTTTTAATCGTGTATATGGGAATTTTTATTGGGAGATGCAACAATCAGAATCTGAGGATGATGATTTTTATATTGTTGCTAATTATTTGCTTGAATGTCCAAGATTAGTCGTTTCGTTGCATTTTTCTCTTTTGCTTCTGATTATGTTATTTAATTATTTGATTCTTTTAACCACTCTAAATGTTTGAGTGGAACTTAGTATTAACAGCAATGGAGAAATATTTGTTCTTATTTATTTCATTATTATAATTTTTTTCCTTATTAGTAGTTTCGTACGAAGGGAACTAGTCGTTGACTATTATGTACTTAGGTTTATGACATGAATACGTGGAAATGATGAGACGATGACCTCATCATGCGTGCTCCATTGGCGTTTTTGGTTTCTTTAAACTTAACTTTGATTATTATTCGTGGCATTGATAATTATTAATGAATATTTTTTAGCTCAAACCCTAACATTTCAGATTATTTATTTATTTTTTCTTTTATAAATGTAGTATTAATGGGAGAAAGAGAAAGCGAAAGCAACAAGAATGCTCAACTCCTCAATTTGAGTGTGTTTGGTAGATTTAATTTAGCAAGCCTAATTGGAATGTCCTCCCTAATCATTTGTAATGCAAGAAAGTGTGGGTACACGAAGACAAAATTGTTAATCACTAAATGAATCCCGGGTGGCTTTTCAAGGTTTAATCTCCAAAATAACTTCCTATCTCTTTCGTTTTACTTCAATATATATACAGATTCTCAAAAGTTGTTTCTGCACTTGCAGACAAAGACACCAGTGTGGCTCCGCCACTGCATGTATACATAATTTGTTACAAAGCCAACTCATTTCCCAAGCATGGCATGCGGCTTACTCTTAATTGATAATCCATTTGATCTTTTCCTCCTTCTTGATGACCGAAATTCATGACTTGTTGAGCAAGTATATGAGTCATTATCTTGTATTAACTATACATGCTTAATTGTCTACCAAACAAGACATGTAGCCATATGTAACTAATTGTGTTGACTTTGTGGCATGCTTTAAATATGAATCAATTATCCTTATTCCCTTATTCATTTCAAACATGAAGGGTGTTTGGGGTCTCTTAATTTCTCTTTAATTTGTGTCAAAATATCTTGGTTGGTTCCATAGTCTTACACTGGCAAAAATCTAGGCATGCATAAAAAAGTTTGTAAACTCACCCTTCTTGACTTGACGACACATGCTCTATGTTTTTTTGTTTGTTATATATATATATATATATATATATATATATATATATATATATATATATATAATATTTCATTCTCCCTTGTTCTTGTCTCCTTGGCAGAAATATGGCCTTACTTGGGAGCCTCCAATATTGCATTTTATTAACCACTGATATATGTCCAATTCATAATTAAATGCTATTGCTTTTAACCAAGTTCACATGTGTCAACATGTCTCACACTTCTCGAACTGGGCTTAGTCGTCGTCTAGCTACCAGCTACAGACTTATCCTTAAGTTTCAAGGCCTAAAATTCAAGATATTACAATAACGAAGTTTCAGAGTAGCTTTCTCTTCTCTTCTCTTTGTAAGGAAATGTCACCAGAGTAGTTTGCCAGTCTTATCCACTGTAAGCTATTTATTTTATTTTTTATTTCAACTTATTTGAATTTTGGACATGTGATGTTGTTATGGGTGGTCTTCTTCTTTATGTTATTGTTATTGTTTTCCTTTTTTTACTTCCTCCTCCTCTGCAATTCTATTTCCTCAAATTAAATGTGTTTTTTCCACCTGCAATAACTTTTAGTCACACAGAACTCTCTTGAATTAAACGGGCGCATTAAGGCAAGTAGGACTGAATTTATGTCAGTGTATGCCAATTGTGAATCTCTCAAGATTAACTAATTTCTGAGTGTTTTTAAAAATATATCCATTACTTATAATAAATAAGGATTTATTTTTCTAAAATATTCTCTTTAATCATGTTCACTGTAACTATGAACTATTTCTTGATAGAGATTTTTGTGTAACTAATAAGGATACTTTAATATAAAAATTATAATTTTAGGAGACAAGGTAAATTGGAGTTTTATATTTAGGATCAACATAAACTTCTTATCGAGCTCTTATACGTACTAAGGAACGGATGGGAGTGCAATCATATCATTCCCTACATTTTAAGTTCTTAAGCATGATTCTGAACAATATTAAATAATGATATATCTCACCAAGAGAAAATTAGTGTAAGATTTACTAATGCCGTTTCTAAACCAAATTAATGGAGTTAAGTGAAAAATTGTTGTCTGTCGGGTGTTTTTAGGATAAATATATCATTTCCTATATAATTTGGGAAAACTAATTAGTCGAACCTCCTCCCTATATTGCATTATATATATAGCAGACTTGTGGATTCTTCAAATTAAAGAATGAGAGCTTAAATCTTTGATATACACATTACGGAGCTCTTTGTGGTTTCAGTTCACAGTGTGATCTAGCTCAGAAACAATCGTCGAGCGACGTCACTTACCCTGCAGGTAAACCCCTCTCTCTCTAAATATATACTCATTGTATGTATAGTTTTCTGCTATAATGGTTCTAAGTCTATAATTTGTTTGCTTTCTGGGTTGTTACAAGCATCATAGCTTTTCTAACTCAGTAGAAGTACTATTGTTTTAATCTACCGTTTTCCAAGTGCATTTTGAATATCTAATCTTTGGACTTATCAATAATTGGATTTATTTTTAATTATCTTTTAATCCAACAACATAATCAACCATCGATAAGAGAATGTACCGTTGTACCTGAGACCCTAGTCCGCAAGTTTTTGCGATAGAACCTTTCAGAACAAACTATTCTGAAGCTAAAATGTTAGCCAAACACAGTAAAATTAGTCGAGGAATAATTTTTTTTATTAATTTCTCTATTAGCCTCCAAAAATGAGCGATCTCTACTCATCTGTCGCACAGGGGGATGCAGATTGTACGTTTTTTATGTACTGGAAAATAAAGAATTTAAGTTTAAAACCCAGGGCATGACTATATTTTTGCCGAAAATGTTTGTTGCATTTCATTATCGTCACGGTGCAGCATTGTTTTCTTTTGAAAATAAAGGGGCAAAAACAAAATTAATCGAACTAAAAGAATATAAATTGTCTTCAGGAAAAGAAATAAAATAAATTATCTAGACATCATACCTTGTACAGAACTCCTTGATTGGCTTTGTACGGAGTGGTAGTCCATTTCTTCCTCGTCTGTTACCAAAACATCAATTCTTCGTTAGTGAGCATCAATGTTGATTATGTCTCCATTTTGAATCCGGTCAATAGGACCACCCTCCTGTAAAAATTATTGCACTTCTGTCTTTCATGGCTAAGGACCTTTTTTACAGAAAATTTTAACAGTTGATACTTTCTTAAGTTAAAGATACTTTATTAAGTCATAAAAATGAACATGCCTTGCATTGAAATATGGTCTGAAGATTGTCATTCAACTCTGAGTAGTTAACCATCCTGAGGCATTTGAGTTTACCCGTTGCCTGAATGTTAAAATGATAGACAGTTTTATTATTATGTTTGACTTATGCTATATATGTTTTATTATTATGAATGGTAAAAATGCGTAAAGGTTTATAAATTATAATAGGATAGAGACGAAATAAAATGCTGATGAAAACTAAGAAAGGACTGTAAAGAACCAACATTAATATAGTAGTTGGAGAAAGCCTGTAAATATAAGGAAGGTTTAAGTTGTAAATCCAAAATAAAGAGGCACAAAAACATTTATTAAGGAAGATGTGACCAGATTCAGAATTACTCTTCCACAAGAACTCCTTCAATAAATCTCTGAAGCACGTATATGGCAATGGTGCCCCAGTTTTTAAAATTTAAGAGATAGGGTTGTGGTTGAGAAACATAAGGTGCTGTTATTACTACAGATATCAATAGACTTCATGAAATCCAAAGCAGAGAAGGATTGAAGATTATGCTTAGCAAGTGAGAATTTAAATGACTTTTGAATTTAATATTGATCAAGTATTTTTTTCACAGGCTTACAGCCATAAGTAGAAATTATAGGAATATAAAAGAAACCTTCGATCGACCTCTCTCTCTATAAAAGACAAACAATAATGCTATCTTCGTTTTGTTATTTTTTTTCACAGGCTCACAGCCATAAGTAGAAATTATAGGAATATAAAAGAAAACTTCGTCTCTCTCTCTCTATAAAAAACAAACATTAATGCTATTTTCATTTTGTTCTTAACAATTATTTGATCTATATATTTTTGTTTAACCAATGTTTCGTCCAAAAAAGAGTTTTCAAAGAAAAAGCAGTATTTTTTTAATTATTGATAATAATTACATAAAAGTGGTCATTTTTTTTCAATTTCAATAGATGTTTTAAAAGGCTTCGGATCAATTTCATAATTGTATTATAATTTACTAAAAGTAATCCTCCACTCCTCAATTTGAGTGTTATTGGTAAATTTAAATTTAGCAAGGCTAATTAGAATGGCCTCCCTAGTCATTAATAAATCCCTCCAAACTCTTTACATTCCACCTCAACCATTTCATTTATTTTTCTTAAATAAATGGTTGTCTGCAGAAATAAAATTAAAGATGTGCATATACAGGTTTAAGTCAAAGGTTAATTTCGTTACTCTGATTAGAGATTAGCTAAAGGGGTGGGAAAACAATTATTGGAAACCGTAAATCCTAAAAGTGGCACATTACACATGGGAAGATGAAGACAATATTCTTATTTGCTACATGAATCTCGGGGGTTTAATTTTCAAAGTAACTTCATGTCTCTTTCTTTTTTGCCAACAACTTCATGTCTCTTTCGTTTTACTTTATTAATATTCTTTTTTTATCCTTTTCTACTCTACTTTGTAGTTATTTCCTTCATTTCCAAATTAGTAGTTTCGTTTCATTTTGTACTTTTTGATCTTATCATTCTCATGCTTTGTTTTCTGTCCATTGGATCTGGCTTTGGTCCGATGCATCGGATCATCTGCTGCGCCTTTTTGCACTTAATAATTTACTGCATGTGGTACACACACTGCATGGGTACAAATTTATTAGGCAAAAACGATCTTATCATTCTCATGCTTTGTTTTAGGTCCTTCTCCATTGAGATGGTGACTAGGGAAGTTTTGCAATTTGAGCTTCTTTGATATTATTCTTTATTTTATGGTTTTAGAAAAATTTTGCAGAATAATTTTTGAAATAAAAAAAATTGAAAGAACATTACATAATTATTTTAAAAAGCATATATAAAATGGTGGGGTAAAACGCCAACAAATAGTTTTATTTAATGATATTAATGAAAGAATCCGAAAGAAGGAAAAAAAAAATAAAGACTTTTTTTCTGTTTACGTGTTTGAAAATGTGTTTTCTATTAATTACATGTTTTGAAAAATAAAAAAGTTATTCTAGAAAAAACCAAACATCTTTTGATATTTTGTTACTTTATTCTTTACAAAATTAAAGAGGAGACATAGAATGTTATATTTTTTATCAATGAGAAAGTATTTCTCTTCTCTCTGATAAGAACATAATGTAGGTCCAGAGTAGCTGCCTCGGAGAGGACTTGAATGCTGACAGCGTTCTTAGCGAGGAAATAAAATTTACTCTTCATTAAAATACAAGTATCCTCTCCACTTTTCTTCAGTTTTAGTTATTCATATTTTTAACTAGTTTAATTAAATGTGAGTATAATTTTTGTTTCTTTCGTCATCATTTCTCTTTTTGGTAAACGATCAGTAACGGGTGAATCTCAGTCGAGCTAACAAAGATCACTACTCTGCAAAGTTTGTGAGTTTTTGGATATCCACATGTTTTAAGAATTAGCAATTATTTGATTTTCCATTCAGTTCTCACACCATTATTTCTTTTCCATCTTGAAGCTCCCCCCCTTTCTATCTTATAGTTTTTCTGGGTAGAAGGGTAAATTAATAATGCTCATTATTGATCTTATAGTTCATAATAATTCCGTATATTCATAATTTCTGGTTGCTTTAGGCTACCTCCAACAACTTCACTGGAGAAATATCTCAAATTTTCACAAAGCATATACTAGTTTGAAGGATATGTAATTAACCTTCCTTTTTATTTAAAAAGAAATGCATTTTCTTTGTATTATGTTGACCTTTTTTTATCGGAGTAACTTTTAGATTACTCCACTTTTATATTCAAATCCAGTTTTTCCTCTTCTGGTTTAAATGAATTTGGATCCTCTTGATTTCTTAAGGAATTGAGACTTTTAATTCCTTAAAAAAAAAAATTAAATAAATCCTTAGAAAAATAAGAAAATCCAAATATGGTCTGAAGATTGTCATTCAACTCTGAGGGGCATTTGAATTTATTAGTTGCTTGAATGTTAATATGCTAGACAGTTTTATTATTTTGTTTGACTTATACTCTAGATGGTCCTCATTTTCACTTTGAGCGTCCCACTCACTTTTTCTCTTGATTCTTTTATAACATTGAATGCTCCATCCTCTTTGAAGCACAACACAATATAATATTCATCCTATTTTATTCTCGCTTGAATCATCATTTGATCTACTATGTGTCCAACTGAATTCTTGTCCTTATCTTTTTCTTCTTGCTTCTTTTCTCTCTCTTTTTGCTAGGTCGTGATAAACATGGTTGATTCTATTGTCGTTTTTTTTCTCCTGTTCTTTACTTCAGTAGAAATAGTTTCTACTGAATCTCTCTCTCTTGAACCTTCATACCCGACTTTTCAACCTCCCCGTGTGGCATTTGTGACTGTGAGTAAGGATGGAAGAGGCAACTTCACCACAATCAGCGAAGCCCTTTCTGCAGTTCCTAAGAGAACTTTGTCTTCAAAAGGCTACTTCTTAATCTATGTTTTGGCTGGAGTCTATGAAGAATACGTCTCTATTGATCAGGGAAAGACCTATTTGATGATGATTGGAGATGGTATCAACAAGACAATCATTACAGGAAATCACAGCATTGGAGATGGGTGGGATACTTTCAAATCTGCAACATTCGGTAATGTATTACTTTTTTACCTAAACATTCAATAATATATTCAAACACACACACATATGGTGCAAAAAAACAAAGAATCTAAGTATTGTGAATGTATGCAGCTGTGGACGGGGATGGATTTGTGGCAGTGAATATCACTTTTCGTAACACAGCTGGGCCAGCGAAGTACCAAGCTGTGGCAGTCCGAAACACAGCAAACATGTCTGTGTTTTATAGCTGCAGCTTTGATGGGTATCAAGACACGCTGTATGCGCATTCCCACATACAGTTCTACAGAGAATGCGATATATACGGCACGGTGGATTTCATATTTGGAAATGCAGCAGCCGTATTCCAAAAATGCAATATTTATGTTCGTAAGCCCATGAGAGGACAATACAATGCTATTACTGCACAAGGTAAAGTGTGGAGCTATGATCATACGGGCTTCTCCATACATAATTGCACAATCAGAGGGGCAGAGGATCTAGCAGGGGTGGCAACGTACTTGGGAAGGCCATGGAAGCCATTGTCGAGGACAGTTTATATGGAGAGCTTCATGGATAACATCATACATGAGGCTGGCTGGCACGTGTGGGATAGTGATAAGGAGAAGGACTTGAACACTTTGTATTTTGCTGAGTACAATAATTATGGGCCGGGCTCCAACACCTCCCATCGGGTCACTTGGAAGGGTTTTCATGTCATTGACGCTTCCATTGCTGCTCAATTCACTGTCTCCAAGTTCTTGTTTGGGGATTATTGGTTGCCCCTCACTGGCATCCCCTACACCGGTCACTTGATTAACTCTTGATTGTATATTCTCTAGCTTATTATAGCCACTATACGTACCAGCTTAATACTTTGAATCATTTACTTAAAATATTTAGCTTGTTTGTTTGTCATAATCGTACGTGCATGTTATGTAATGAAATATGAATTTAATATATAGATTTATAAACATTTCAATACCGTGTAACATCATTAACGTTATATTTGAATCCACGCGTAATGGGTCATTTTTCGGATTAAGAGTCCCATAAGTTTCCCCCGGGAACCCCAAAAACACATAGTACTGCTTTAACCAATCTTTCATAATCCGTGTAACGAAATTAACCTAATTAACATTTGACTTGAACCTATATATGCTCAGATCCATTATTGTTCTTTCTAGCGACACATAACATTTATTTAAAAATAAATGAATGAAAAAGCGTGAGATGGCTACAATAATATAACATTTATTTAATAAATGAAAAGGGTTAAAGGCCTAATTTTCCATGGAAGTATTGCTATTAGCACTTTTTGGGTATTATTTTTTCCCCGAAGTTTCAACATAAAAATATGCCTGGAAGTTTTTTTTTTTCGATTTACCCCGAAGTTTTGTTTATGAGAAAATTTTTGTAAACTTCGGGGCAAAAATGATACAATCCAACGGTCAAGATCAAATTGCTAGTTTGAAACTTCCGAAAAATGATAGAATACTTCCGGTCTTGGGCGCTCCTTATTTGAAATTAGGTATTTAACCCTAAATGAAAAAGGTCATTCTGATTATCCTTCCTATAAATTCAAATTTACCGAACACACCTAAATTGAGGAGATAAGAATAATTTGAAGTAAACCATAATACAATTATGAAAATTTTTCCAAGCATATTAAAACATGCCTATAATTGATCTCAAGAAAAATGGTGCCATTTTATGTCATTGTTATCACTAATCGAAATATACTGATATTTTTGTCTGTAAAAATATTTTCTACGCCAAATGTTAAATAAAAATATATAGATTAATGTTCGGCGTTTAGCTTACCACAATCACTCGGGTAGCAAGTAGTATAAAAATTTGTTGTTCCCACGGGGACTAAGGAAAAAGTGGGCTAAGTAATGCAATTACTCTTGATTAAGTTGGTCAAAGGACCACAATCACTCGGGTAGCAAGTAGTATAAAAATTTGTCGTTCCCACGGGGACTAAGGAGAAAGTGGGCTAAGTAATGCAGTTGCTCTTAATTAAGTTGGTCAGAGTCATTTTGAATATTTCAATTTGTGAAAACAATTTTTGTTCAAAACAAGGTATATTGGACTAAGCAAGATAAAATTTGGTTCTAACTCCAAGAAAATGAGGCTCTAGGATCACTTCTCCCCTCTATACTTCTAACTCCAAGAAAATGAGGCTCTAGGATCACTTCTCCCCTCTATACTTCATAAGACCAATTAATTCCTAACGTTTGAAAGTTTGACTTTTGACCATTAAGTTTGACTTTTTTGCTGATACGATGACGTGCAAAGGTGCAAAAAAATTTTAGGATCTTGAAAAATATTTCGGTATTGATCGGTACTAAAAGGATACTGAAAAATATTTCAGTGGTACCGATCGGTACTAAAAAGTATTTTCGTGATACCGATTGGTACAAAAATATTTCATAATTAAAAATTATTTTAGGATCTTGAAAAATATTTCGTCTAAAAAGATTCCACATCGTCCAATCAGTCAAACTTAACGATCAAAAGTCAAATTTAACGCTATTTTTGCTAATTTGTAACAAGTCACTTTTGCAAAAAGCATTTGCTACAGAAAAGCTCATGTCTATTTTTGCACCTTAACCCTTTTAAAATACTCATTCAAGCTTTTGCAACAAGTTAGTGAAAATAGTCATTAAGACCCAATCTTATGATAACAATATGATAATTGAATATTATTTCACTTATTTGTATCTCTTGGTTAATAATTTAGGAATGTTTAATTGATAAATAATGGGTTTTATTACTTAATTGGGCTTTGAGCTTTTAATTAGATTTAATTCGATCTGTAATAAAATTTCAGATTTACAGTGCTTCACTAGTTTTGCTATAACTTTTGATCTAGATATCGAATTAGCCTCATTCTTCTTTCGTTTTTAGATGATTCAGAGAGTTACAATTGTCACGAAGACTCGGAAGGCTGATTCAGACAAGAAGGTGGACGAAATTGGAGCTAAAGACATATGTGTTTTTCTGAATTTTTATTTTGCCCGAATTTTGTAATAAAAGACCAATTATTAGAGGTTTCCTATTTTTGGGCCAATCTTGTAGCCCTAGAATTTCCTATTTTTAGGTTAAATTAGATGGATGATGTAACATCCCATTTTCAAAAGAAGATTTTTATTTTTATTTTTTTTTGTCGAGTAGAGCATCGGAGCAAGTGAGTAATTGATACATATTTAAAATGTTAACTATAGTGTGTCTAGCTAATTATAATAACGGTACAATTATCCGAGTGTTTCAAAAGTAGTACATAACAAAGTGTCCTTAGCGAGGAAAACTCAACGGTATTATCAAAACTATAACCCGTGTAAAGCTGAATGTATAATCGGTGATCCAAGACAAAGTCTCGATCTATGAAATTATCTATCACATATAAGTATACAAGAAGCATTAGAGTTAGTGTTACATGCGCATCCGTGCTGAGTGGTGATAAAGGTACGTTCGTTGATCGGTATGCGTTCTCGGATAGTCTATAATTGTAATATCGCTTTATTAATCCATAAATAATATCTAAGAGATATTTTGGCCACTAATGACTATTTTACCCCTAGTGAATTTATTTTCAATTTATATCCCCCTCATTTTGTAAAAACGCTGGTTTATCACTTCTGGCCAGATTTTCCCATAGCTTTGAAAAATCATGAATAATTCTAAAAAACTCGAAACGAGGTTCCGTAAAACTCCTTGGAATCCTTATCATGTCTACTTTTGAGGAAAAATACTGGTTTCTACCCAGATTTAATATATCATTCAAGATTAATATTATTCAACCTCTGCCCAAAATTTTCCAAGAAAAACGTAGCCTAACTTTAGGAATTTTTATCTCCTTGTACAGAACTCATATTGCTACATATTTTATATATTTAAAAATATATGGACGTATAATTTTCTCATGAAAAATTTCGTGATTTTTAAAGATCATTTCAAACATAGATTGATAGACTTAACGAAGCTGACTCCAGAAATCGCCTAACCAAAAATTTCGCCCGAACTTCGTTACTTTGATGTTTCTCTTTCAAAAATTTTACTCTATCACATTCTTCATCATTTTTTCAGAAATAAGGCTATTTATAACCATAAAAACATGAAAATAAAATTACTCTAGAATATTTAAGATCAAAACAAAATCTATCTATGAATCTAAGAACTCAAACTTAAAGAACTTACTTACCAATGCTCTAACTCCTTCAAGATACTCCTCCTCCTCTCTCACTTCACTCTATATGCAGATTACTAAGATTGATTTGGTGTGAATTTTGTGAAGGCTAAAGGCCTCTATTTATAGCAATTTGTCATGGCATTTTGGTAACTCTTTCTAACCTAATTCATCTTGAATTTCAACCCTTGAATCAAAGTAAATTTTCAAACACTCATCCTTGTTAGTTCTCAATGTGTTTTGATGATAACTGACAATTGTAAACAAGTATGAATGTTTTTGATAAGCTAAATGAATTGATTTCAAGCCAAAAACATTCTGCTAGTGCCAAACTCGAGCCTAGATGTGTGAACTCAAGTTTTCTACTAACAGAGAGAAAGACAGGCTATTTTGCATTTTAAACTCAAGCCTGTATATTTAAACTCCAGCCTAAAACCTTGAGTATGTGTTCAAAGAGTTTACAAATGTGTAAACTCGAGTTTGTGGTTGCAAACTCGAGTTTGCCTCTCAAGTGAAGCCTTTTCAAAATGAAACTATTTCTTAAACTCTACGGTATTTATTTTTGAGTAGAATTTGTTATTTGTTGAAAATCTATAAGAGTTTACAAATCATGTAAACTGAGTTTGCGATTGCAAACTCGAGTTTGCCATTGACAGAAAGCAACCAAGTTTTCAAAGATACCAAAACTCTAGTTTCCATTTGGAAACTCGAGTTTAGGTCATCGAGAGAGTTCTCTAAGTTTCCAACATTTTCTGGGCTCTCGAGGTTTTGTTTTGAAAACTCGAGCTTACCTCATCTGAGAACAATGCTCGTCTCTGACCTTGTGAAAACTTCCATGATTGAGTCGACCAAAGTTTTCAACGTTTTCTCATAAAGAGAAACTCGAGTTTCATTTGAAACTCGAGTTTAAATCACTAAAGAAAAGTTTCCAAAGTTTTCAACAGATGTGGAAACTGGAGTTATGTTTTGGAAACTCGAGTTTTGGCCAGGCAGAGAGCTCTGCCAATTTTGAGCCTTTGAAACTCGAGTTATGTTTTGGAAACTCCAGTTTTAAGCTTTTGGACTAAAACATGATTTTTCATTCAAGAGTCCAAAACTCGAATTAGTCACTTAATGACTCGAGTTTTGCACTGTTCACCATCATGTCCAAAATGCCAAATCGCGATGTTTGTCTTTGTAAAGAGAAACTCGAGTTTGGATTGAAAACTCGAGTTTCGGTCTTTTTTGAAAGTTCAGTTTGAAACATGAAAACTCGAGTTTGGAAGAAGCCGACTCGAGTTTGCATCGCAGACTTTGAATTTCGAATCAGAACAAATTTGCGAAATATTTGTGTTTGATCTCAATACTTTATATCATCACTCATTACTATTCCTAACTATGTTTAATCGGTGTGTTAGTGAGTTTCGAGATGATTTAGACGGGGATTAAATGGAGATTTAGCATAAAGCAAAAGCAAAGTCAAAACATTAAATGCAAAAGTGCGAAAAAACTTGCATACTTCTAAACAAACCTTCTCCACAAGTTTTGAAGGAATTAAAGGTTCCTTCCACATCCAAAGGCTAACTCCTCCAACGGATTAAAAGTCGAAAGTCAACTGCGAACATCGCGCACGATGGATTAACCAAAGAGAAGAGAGAAGAAGACCCAAGCTTCCTAATCATCCTCTAATGTCTCAACGGCTATACGAGGATTTACAACGTCAATTAATGATCTCTAGCTATATATAGAGCTGCAATCAAGTCTTCAACAAGAGAGACAACACCTGAAACAAAATACACTTCAAGTAGTTCATTATTGTTTAGTTTTACGTACTGTACAGTATCTTTAATACTTAGAGCTTCGTTGTTTATCATATATCTACTCGGTGAGGAGTCTAAACACTATTTGATTATACGTAAATCTTAAGGTTGTGGAACCTTAAGTAAGGGGTATACAATTACAACTTGTAAGGGGAGTGAGTCCTAGAGGAAAGGATGCATCTCTAGTACAGTGTGTAATTGTTTGTATCTTTGATTACTGACTTGTAAAGAGGAGTAAGTCCTAGTGAGAGGATTACTCAAGAGTTACTGAGTGTGTAGTCAAGAGTGAAAAGTCCTAGAGTGTGTTTAGGGTGAAAAGTCCTAGAGTGTGTCTAGGCGGTGAAAAGTCCTAGAGTGTTTCGGGCAATTGTAAAATCCTAGAGTTTCTAGGTGACTTAGTGAAATCTCGGAGTGTTTAGGGGTGGACGTAGGTCAAGATTTGGACCGAACCGAGTATACATCTCGTGCGAATCTTCTCCTCTCTATCTCTACTTTGCCTTAACTTACATCAGTTGTGTGGGTGACTTGGTTCTTGAGCATTGGGTGAAAGGTTCTTGAGCAATCGTTGAAAAAGAATTTTTATAATCACCTATTCACCCCCTCTAGGTGATATTCCACCCTTCAATCCTCACCATTAAACTCTCAAAACCGTCCCCCTCCTCACTATTCTATCCTCTTCTATTTTGCAAAAAAAAATCCCTTACACCATGTACCTTATTCTTGACTTAATTTACAACATGTGTTAATAGGATAATATCTAGATTTTTGTGGCTCATCTTCTTGCCCAAAATTTCATTGAGTAGTGGCCCCCCCCATGCATTCTTGATTTTCTTTTTGCTTTATCTCATACATTCTAGTTAATCCTCATTGGTTCATAGTTGTTTACTTGGATTAAGGCTTTTAAACGATATAATTAATTTAGGCCTTAGGATCTTTCTTTATGTAACACCCCAGCTCCTATATTTTACAATTGTGTCCGATGACACTTGGTTTTAGAAAAAAACTCAACAGCAATTTGAGGTGCTACATCGTAGTCAATCGTGGAAACGAGGAGAGCAATGCACTAAAAATTGGACAATATATGAGTAACTCGATATAAAAGTACCTGACATATGACTATGCCGAGCTGTTAAGTGTTGATATATTAAAAATTTCCCTAGAAGGAATAATCATGTGTTAATATACGAGCTTTGTACAATTACATTTCACAAAAAGTAACTATACAAATCCTGCATTCAAGCCTTGACTCAGACTTGGGGCAATGAACCTAACTTCCAGTTAACCGAGCAGAGATGGCCAGTTCTGTCTATCATGGGGGCCTCACCGAGTTCACTACGAACATCAAGCAACCCACATAATCCAGCCTGCCTTCTACCAAACTATTCAAAATAACTTCATTAGACCCATGCCACCATTAACAGCTCGATGATCTTCTTACCATTTTTGCCTCGACCGGCACACACAAATCACTTCATCATACTATGGCTCCATCTACCGGTGCCTTCTCCGCTTCCGGTCTTTACAGACTATCATTTAAGACCCAGGTCCAATGTACATCTGGACCTCGTGCACAAGTTAACCTCATGCTTATCATATGCATAATGTATGTTTCTGGGATCATGAAGATACATCCATATAGTACATCCTATGATCAATTGATAAAAATTACATTATCTGCAAAGTATCCCTGGTCTCTTGCATATCCAAGGGCTAATGATGTAGTGGGCGTGTCCTCAGCTGGGCTTAACGAACATAACGGCAATATTGATCCATAACCTCTTGTAAAAGCCGATGATTAATCGCGGACCCTAAACAAATAGCTCTTTATCTAAAGGAAAATGTATCTATCACATATATGTATATGAAGGCATACTTTAGTTAGTGTTACAACGGGGGACAACGTACCTTCATGCCATTGTATTCTCAAAACGCCTTAACTAAAATGCACTTTGATTTAAAATGTAAACAACACGTCAAATGTGCTGGTTGACAGTGGTGTGTGATCCACGTGATATCATATAAGGATAATATCACATTTATCAGGGTATAACATCATATCGTGGGCATTTTAGGTTCAAATTACAATTTGCCTTTTAGTTGACTAATCTTTTCTAAATTTCGCCAGAGTTTGGCTTACTTTGACTCTAATCTTTCCAAAATTTTTCCATATCTCTAAGTCTAAAGGATGATTTTAGAAATTAATACCTTAAATTCCCTTAAACACATGATATCTAATCCTGTTTGGGAAGATTAAAGACTAAATTAACATTTCTACTCTAACTACCGAAAGAACTCTTAAATTAAG